>BDMV01000008.1:38615741-39072803 GCA_008326285.1 Oryza officinalis | reverse complement strand
AAAGCCTCGGTGGACTGGAAGCTCGGTGCAGGGGGGGAGCCGTGGGGCTCGGTGCTTGCAGACATTCCGTCGAACACCTGGCGTGCGAGCTGGCTGAGGAAGAGGGACAACAAACAGACTTGTTTTGCTGGGCAGGCCTTGGGCCAGGGGAAGGGAAGAGTACTAGGCTGGCCTAGAGGAAGATGGGCTGGCCCAATAAGGAGAGGGAGGGAGAAAAGAGTTGGGCCGAACAGGAAAGAGTCCAAAGGAATAGGATGTTTTGTAATTTTGTAGGAATTTGGATTTATGGAATTTGAATGAGATTGAATTCCAAAATTGTAAAGGGACTGTATAAATGGACATTTAATTTTGAGTTTGAATTACAATTGGACTGTTAAGTGAGCTCTTGGATTTAATCTGGCATTTAGATGGGCAAGGATCAGACTTAGAGATTTCCCCGAATTTAATCGGATGGATGGACCGCGTTACCGAATCAATGTTCGATATACAAATTCATCGGTAGTCCTAGGATTCCGAGGAAGGGACTAAATTAGGGAATTTTGAATAAAATGATTTATGAGGAAAAAGGATTCGAACAGAGAAGATTTTAATAAACTATCCCTTAATGGGTTTTATCCAAAATGGTGATACATTTAGGTATATAGCTTTATTTATAAAGTAAATATGCCCGAGGGTTTTTTTTTGTTTTTCAAAAATAATTGGCATATGCAAATCATAGCTCCTTGAATAAATAATAATTGAAATCAAATACCGACGTATCCTCAGACGTTCGTCTATTAGCCCACGTGTAAACGAAAAACGACAGAACGAATTGAGTTAGTTCAGACATGAATGTATTTTGAAAAAGATTTTTGGTTATTCTGAATTTTTAATTCCGTATTCCAGAGTCGAAATATTCAGGATGTTACATCCGCTATCAGAGTCTGCCTTCCCATCGGACTACACCGACAATGAAGATCTAGCATTCAGGAGATGCATGTCCTTTGGAGAAGCAGCTTCCATATACCCTGGAGCAGCCCAATCGGCCGAAGAATTATCTGCCTGGTTCGTCTGATTTTACACCGGCCCTCCATCAGCCAAGATGAACACATTTGTGTATCCTTCGGACTCCGATTTTGAGCTCCCTGCCGATCTAACTCTGAGTGAACTGAATGATGATATGGTAGCACGAGAACTCTTCATGATCGGCTTCACCCCCTGCTTGCTCCCAGTAGGCGTTTTCCAAGGCAGAAGCACCGGCCTATCCTATGAGTTCTACAATCCCATGGTAGCTGCGAGGCAATGCGGGCTTGGTCAACTTCCTATCAGCCTGCACTTGCATCGGCTCCTAGAGAACAGGGGTAATGTCCCATCGGCCCTGGTCATGAGCAAGGTTCTAGAAACCAGAGTACCAAATCTGGGGGATTGTGACCGATTATGGCTGAGTCCTTTCATTCACCTCTCCTTCTAGTCATGGTGGCAAGAATGGACTTCCCATCTCTTCCATCAATCGGCCAGGTTCTACTTGACAGAACTCATTGATAATATCAGTCCCCAAGTCCCTGATGCCCCAACACCATCAGTCAGCAACAGCGGGCAAAAGATATCTTATGCTCTGGTATTGGCTCAATCAAGCAACTCTGTCATGGAATCAACTATCGGCCTCACCGCTCCGAAGGTATCATCATTGCTCCAAGGGCCGATAGCTAAAGAAACTCCCAAGAGAAAAGCGCCAATTAAAAAAAAGATTCAAAAAACTGGCAAGAAACCTAAGATTGATGATCAAGCTGATCTTGACGCGCTAGACTCCTCCATAGAAGAATTCCTCGACGACCAAGTTATGGAGGAAGAAGTTGATGCAGCAGCCGCCAATCTGCTTGAAGAACAAGATCCATCGGCCAAAATTGCTAAAGAGTCATCGGCTAAGTCTACGAAGAATTCATCGACTGCAACCACAAAGATCCCACCAACCGATGACCAAGCCGATGTCGCTCAACCAAGGAGAACCAGACATGCAATCCGCAAGGTTAGTACAATCCCTTTTCCTAATTTGTGCAATCTCCTCCTGCTGGTTTGCTATAACTTGATTTACTTCCTAGGTTGTTGCATCGTCTCTATTGAAGGAAAGAACTCAATCGGTCCCGCTGTCCAGGACTAAGAAAGCCACCCTACAAAAACGCGAGCAAGCCAAGGCCCCATTGAGAACACCTACTCCTTCTCCACCACTCTCTCCGATTGCCTCGGTAAGAGTTAACCCTTTGCCTCAGCACTTTAACAATATAAATCTGACTATCATTTTCTGGATTTTCCTTAGCCGCGAGTTCCATCACCCGCAACACATCGGCCAACTCCCTCGCCCACCGGCTCAGGTCAACAAAAAACGACCGACGCAAGCACAGCCGATGCACCATCACAGGTAACCAGATCACTTTGAATCCCTCGCCGACTTCTGGCTAATTGGGTTAACCGTGTCCTATCTTGATGTTTGCAGAACTTAGCCGATATGTTCTCCTTTGACATCGGCCAATTTCTTGACGATGAGGACAAAGAGCTACCCAGCATGACCAAGGCGTCGATTTCTAAAGAATTGAAGAACCGGCTGTCCGACATCGCTAATCGGCTGGAGGCATCATTGGAGTCGCTGGTGGAGAACTGCAATCCTGTCAGGAGCAGAGTCCAAGAAATCCAAGACCAACTCCCTGAAGACCTGATGGAAGTCTTGATGCCAGCCATCTTCTTGGAACAATACAACTTCAAGCTTCATAGGGCCAAGGAAAGGATCGCGGAGAGGCGGGAACGTGAGGGCTTGGAATCGGCCTTGTCCGCCAACAATGCTCAAGTCAATTCTGACAAAACCAGGTTGGATGAGCTAGCTGTCGAGCCAATTGTCTTAAAGAACAAACTCGAAGAACTCCGCTGCCTCGAAGCAGACCTAACGTCAATGCTAGAAGCAACTCGTAAGGAGATCCAAGAAGTCAAGGCTGGGATAGCTGCATCACCGAAGGCCATAGAAGACCAAACGGCGAAACTGAAGGCATCGGCCAAATACCTTGCAACCCTGAGCAAATCCTTGAAACCAATTCCAGGGTCAACGGCCGATGACGCCCAAGCAATAGAGGATATTGATCACATCCGCTGTAAGGCCATTGCAGCTATCGAAAAATTTATAGACTGATGTAATATATTTTTATGTCCTTCTTGTAAGAAAATGACTTCCTGTTCGACTAATATAAATCTCATCGGCCAACCAGCCGAATTAGATCTGAACAATACTGAAAAAATCCAAGTCTGAAAATTTTTTGAAGTCCATAAAATTTTGATCTAGTAATCTTGAGGAATCTTGAAAGATAACCTTGCTTGTATATATATATGCCCCCCAAATTTTAGAAAATGAGGACTCATGTTGTAAAATTTGAACTAAGGGCGATAATGCATATCGGCCATCTAAAGACGATGTGTACCACATCGGCTATTATCATAAATCGGCTGGCAAGCCGATCATGAATCGATCCAGACGGTGGGATAATATTTCTTTAAGTATTTGCCATTAAGGGCTCTTCCATAAATTTTTCCATCTAATCCTTTAAGCAGATAAGCATTATGGGGAACATATCGATGAATCTGAAAAGGACCTTCCCAATTAGGTGACCACTTGCCGAATTTATTATCTCTGGAACCAATCGGCATTATTAATTTCCAAACAAGATCCTCTTCCTCAAATGACTTGGCGACAACTTTCTTATTATAATGACGAGCAACTCAATCTTTATCTCGCTTTATTTTCTCCAAAGCCCGCAATCAGACGTGTGCCAAATCATCTAACTCATCAACCATAAGATTATGATACTCATCGACTGTTAAGTCGCCTTGCAAGGCATTCCTTCTTGAGCCGATGTTGGTCTCCCACAGCAGTACAGCTTCATGTCCATAAACCAGCTGATAAGATGGCACTTGAGTTGCACCATGATAAGCCATCCGATACGCCCAAAGGGAATCGGCCAGCGTGGTATGCCACCGTCTCGGCTGTTCATCAATTTTTCTCTTGATCAACTTGATTAAAGTCTTATTGGAAGCTTCTGTCTGTCCATTAGCTTGCGCATAATATGAAGAAGAATTCAACAGCTTGATGCCCATGCTTTCAGCAAACTCAACAAACTCATCGGAAACGAAGATTGATCCCTAATCTGTAGTCAATGTTTGTGGTAATCCAAACCGATATATGATATGCTCCTTGACAAACTGAATTGCATCCTTGGAATCAACCTTTTTAAGAGGGATGGCCTCAACCCACTTTGTGAAGTAGTCTATAGCCACTAAAATATACTTGTGGACTTTGCTTGATGGTGGATTAATCTGGCCGATCATATCTATACCCCATCCTCGAAACGGCCACGGCTTTATGATTGGATGCATAGCCGATGCCGGTGCTCTCTGGATTGCTCCAAATTTCTGGCAATCTTGACATCCTTTATAATACTTGAAACAATCCTCTAGCATTATCGGCCAAAAATATCCAACATGCTTCAAAATCCATCTCATTTTATGAGCCGATTGATGGGTTCCACAAATCCCTTCATGTACGTCGCTCATAACAACTTTGGCCTCCTCTAGACCTAGGAACTTAAGCAAGACACCATCAATCGTTCGGTAGTATAGATCATCATCTAACAAGACATAATGCAAGACTTTGTATTTCATCTGTCGCGACGCCGACTGGAAAGGGTTTTTCAAATAATCAATGATAGCAAACCTCCAGTCGTTGGCATCCACGGCAGCAATCTGAATTGGAACATCTTTGACCATCGGTCTGTATCCTGATGCCCACTGAGCTAAATCATTGGCCTCGAAATTCTGCTTCCTGGGTATATGCCTCATCGTCACAATCTTGAAAACCTGTAGCAACTCCTTGCACTCCTCATTTTAAACTCTGAGAATATCATTCTTGCATTCATACTCCCCGAAAAGTTGATTGATTACCAGCTGTGAATCACCAATGATCTCCACGGAATCGGCTTCGACCTCTTGTAATAATTGCAAACCTTTAAGGACCGCTTTATACTCTGCTTGATTGTTAGTATAATAGGGCTTGATAGTAAAAGCGAACTCGAAGCTTACCCCTCCTAGGGGATATTATGACCAGGCCGATACCGCATCCATGTCTGCAAACAAATCCATCAAAATACAGTGTCCATGGCACAATGTCTGCATATGCAATTGAATCGTCTCTGTGTTGAACAATGAAATCGGCCAGGGCTTGTCCTTTAATTGCTTTGGCCGATTCATATCTGAGGTCAAACTCTGTTAAGGCAAAAATCCACTTCCCAATTCTCCCTTTTAAAATGGGGGCCGATAACATGTATCTCATCACATCGGCCTTGCTTACCACAATGCATTCATTGGAAAGTAAATAATGCCTTAATTTAGTACATGAAAAATATAAGCATAGACTAAACTTCTCCACTGGCGTGTACCTCGTTTCAGCATCTAACAACCTCCTACTGAGGTAAAAAATAGCCCTTTCTTTGCCATCAATGTCTTGAACTAAAACTGAGCCGATAGACTTCTCATCGGCCGATAGGTACAACCTGAATGGAACCCCTTTCTGTGGAGGGATTAGAACTGGAGGGGAACTTAAATATTCTTTGATGTCGTCCAACGCTTTTTGTTGCTTATCACCCCATACGAACTCTTGATCGTCCTTTATCTTCAACAATGGAGTGAACGGCTCTATCCTGCCTGACAGGTTTGATATAAAACGTCGGACAAAGTTAATCTTGCCGAGCAGAGATTGTAACTTGGTCTTGTTAGTTGGAGGCTTGATATTTTTTATAGCATCAACGTTCTTCTGTGTAATCTCAATTCCTCTTTCATGGACCAAGAAACCTAAAAACTGACCGGCTGATACGCCAAAGGCACATTTGTTAGGGTTCATCTTTAAACCATATTTCCTTGTTCGTTCTAGTACTTTGCGTAAATCGGCCAAGTGCATATCATACTCTTTGGACTTCACGAAGACGTCATCGATGTAAACCTCAATTAGCGAGCCAATAAGATCATGAAAAATATAATTCATAGCTCTCTGATAGGTAGCTCCAGCATTCTTCAAACCGAAGGTCATAACAACCCATTCGTATAGGCCGATTGCCCGTGGGCATCTGAAGGCTGCCTTGTGGATGTCTTCTTCGGCCATGAAAATCTAGTTGTAGCCTGCGTTTCCATCCATAAAGCTGATGATCTTATGTCCAGACGCGGCATCTACCAGCAAATCGGCTAACGGCATAGGGTACTCATCCTTTGGTGTCGCCTTGTTCAAATCTCTGAAGTCGATACGCACCCTCAGTTTGCCATTTTTCTTCAACACTGGAACTATATTAGACACCCACTCTGCATACCGGCAGGGTCTGATGAAATTGGCGTCGTAAAGTCTTGTAATCTCTGCTTTGATAGCCTCGTGCATATCGGCCTTAAACCTCCTAGGAGCTTATTTAAACGGCCGATAGCCTGGTTTGATAGGTAACCGATGTTCTACAATCGATCGGCTTAACCCGGGCATCTCATGATATTCCCATGCAAAACAGTCTACGAATTCTTTCAAAAGATTTATCAAATCATTCTTATATTCCCTTGACAGGTTAGCACTTACATACGTCGGCCTAGGTCTATCACCTGATCCTATATCAACCTCCTCGAGTTGATCGGCCGATGTAAAGCCTTGTCCCAATTTTCCATCTAATTCATCCACCGCATCATCTGTGTAGGGACTTGCTTGCTCATCTTGGGCAGTGGATGACACATCTTTGTTAAAGCAACTGTTTGTCTTGATCGTCTATCGTCTCGATGTCGCAATCAGTTACTTTGAGGAAATCGGCCTCCCAAACTCGTCTAGACAGGCAATCGATTCCCTCCATCTCCCAAACTGCGAGATCGGCATTGGCTACGTGGACTGACCGATCAGCCTGCATGATCTCGACTTGGTCCCCTTGCCACTGTATGAGGCACTGATGCATTGTTGACGGGATGCAACAGTTTGCGTGGATCCAATCTCGTCCTAACAACAGGCTATAGGAACCCTTTCCATCAAAGACAAAGAAGGTGGTGGGTATCGTCTTGTTGCCCATGGTGAGCTCCACGTTTAGCACCCCCTTCGCCTCGGATGCGTTGCTGCCAAAGTCTTTGAGCACCATGTTAGTCTTGATGAGGTCTTCAGGTACTTTTCCAAGCTTCCTGAAGGTTGTATACGACATTAAGTTCACTGCCGCACCGCCATCGACCAGCATCTTCGTCATCGGCCGCCCATCGACAAATCCCTTGATGTATAATGGTCGGAGGTGCCTGTGGCTGGTGTCGACTGGCTTGTCGAACACGGCTTGATCTGGCGACAACTGTAGTTTAGCCGAGGACTGCTCATCGTCGGCTACCGCTTCATCGGCCGTCTGCACGCTGTATTCTGCTGGCAATATGAAAACCATATTAACAGAAGCCGATGCTACACCTTTACCTTTTGCAGACGCAGGAGCTCGAATTGACTTGGAGGTGCCCTCATCGGCCTTGACAACTGCGGATTTTATTCTCCACTCCTTTTTGGTCTTGGTGGGCCGATGGGCTATTGTCGCCTGCTGCTCCTGGATCTGCTCCTTCCTTCTCAATCTCTGAACCCGTCGTTTTTGTGTCTTGCTAAACACGTCGCTTGGGCACCATTAGGGGTTCTGGATTTGCTCGTCGTGCTCAGTCCGACGATCATGGTGCATCGGCCCTAGTCTTTCATGTACAGACTTTCTCTGCTTGTGCGGCCGATGCACTTGTTTGCTTGAGCTGCCCTGGTGGGAGTCTTCTACATCATTACATTCAAGGCACTCTTAGATTGATGGCAACCTCATCCCTTCGTTCCTGCAGAACTGGAAAAACTCGCACTCCCAATGAGGGTCGTAAGAGTCGTCTTCATCGGCATGGTCTTGTGCTTGTTCTTCCCACCGTCGCTGGTATTTTCTGATCAGGCCCTCTGAGGTCTGATGAGGTCGCTTGCCGGTCAGATGGCTATTGCCGTCGGCCCTGTCTGCCCATACCATGTTGACTTGGAACGGGTGTCCTTCTATCTTCATCGGCCGCTTGGCTTCATCAATCTTGATCCTGCCTTGCTCGATGGCCGATTGAATCTGTTGTCGGAAGATCTTGCATTCATTGGTGTGATGGGAATATGTGTTATGCCACTCGCAATATCTTCTCTTCTTGATTTCCTCAGCCGATGGCAGTATATGACCTACTGGCAGCTGAATCTGCTTTTCTTGCAGGAGTAAGTCAAATATCTTGTCGGCCTTGTTGATGTCGAAGTCGTATTTATCGTCCTTGTCGCCCTTCTTGGCCCACTGGCATGTCGTCTGCTTCTTCATCCGGGCCCATTTGACCAGATCGACATCGGCATCTTCTTCATCATCTTCATCGGAGGCGTACCGATAGATTGTATTGATCTTTTTTGCGAACTTCTTCGCCTCCTGGAATCTTTGTTCATGGGCCGATACCCGTTGCGCTAGCTAAGCTAGGCTGTCGAATTCCTGAGATGAGAACCTCTCTCGTATTGGCCACAATAATCCTTGGAACTGTTAACGACGAAATTTGGTAAATCATGCATTGGATTCAGAGTTAAAGCCGAAGCCGATTGGAGGAGATAAGCGATTACAGAAAACAGAGTATGAATCGGCTGCAAGCCAAATCGGCTACGGTGCGCATCGGCTGAAACAGAATCAGATAAGGATAGCCGAGGTAGCCGATTCCGATGAGGAGATGGCAGGATCATTGTCGGGTTCGGTTGGTGTGCTTCATGAGGATTGCCATGTGCGGATTGAGTCCAAAGAATGCAATTGTATCTATTAATTAGAATATTTGTTAGTTTCCTTTTATCTTTAGGAAAGTGTGTTTAGTGTCCCTTAAGGACTTTATGTTTTTCTTTTATCTTTAGGAAAGTTTCTTTCTTGTCCTACAAGGACTAGTATCTCCCCATGGGTATAAATATGTACACCCGGGGTTATTGTAATCTATCAACTCTCGATCAATACAATTCGGCGCATCGCCACCTTTTACTCTGTTACGGTTTATTTATCAACCGGCGGAATTTGGCACCTGACGCGGGGCTGCATCGGCTGTCGATCTCCGGCGAAGGGGTAAGTCCAATGTTCCGTCGGTTCAGGCAATTGTATCATCTACGTCGGCGTCGTTCAAGGCTGCATCAGTACATTCGACCTCTTGGATTGCTCTGGTTTGGATAATATATTTGCCTGGCTATTTATCATATGTCTTCTGTTAATCTAGTATTAGCATCTCGATTTAGCTTTATCGGCTGCTTCTCGTTTTAGGGTTTCTGCTGGTATCGACTAAATCGTCTTGCTAGATTAGATTAGCTTAGGCATCTACCACCCTGAAAATCAGTCAAGGGCTTGATCATCTAGATATTGTGTTTCTTTACATACTTAGTGCTGCATCAGTTGGGTATGACCTACTAAGTCGTGCTTAGAACCATGAATCTCTAGCTTGCTTTTTGATTGCCGATAAGGGTTTCATCGGGGTTTCAGCCGATGAGTTATCTGGACGTTGCATCGGCTTATAAGGATTGCATATAAGTTGAATTTAGCCGATGACAACAAAGGTTTCACTGTTTAATCTAATCTTGTGGATTTTATGGCATTGGATCTATGTTAGATTCACTTCATCGGCTATGCTATGAATATATGTAATCTCTCTCTTGAGGTGTTTTTAGACATAAGTGATTTATACTGTCTCGGCGCCCTGTCCGATCTATCGCAATCACTTAGTTTAAATATATTTTGAGATTTAGATTATGTATCATTGATATCTACAGCCGATCGAGTATGTCTAACTTTCTTTTCACTTTATCAAGTCATTGCCGATCTAATGCATATTATCATCAGCCGATTGGCTCTTTGTCAAGTGTCAGAATCTACATTGAACACATAGCCGATAGCTCAAAACCCTATCGCTATCGGCTGCTATCAGGATCGGCTGGAATTACTACATCGGCTATGTTGGCCGATCGGTTCTTTGATCTGTCGTTTGTATATCTTGTCAGTTGCAGGATCAAACTGACTGGCACGCCCGCATCTCACCTAGATTTGGACCTGCACTGGAGCTAAGCAGATCTCCCAGGCCAGTGTGTGTTTTTTGCATCAACAGGAACGCCAAATCGGCCAGTTGAGAATCGGTCAAACTGAGGCTGTAACACCTATTCCTTATGTCCCTGAATCTTTGGATGTATTCTGGGACCGATTCATCAACCCGTTGCCTGATGGCAGTGAGATCAGACAGTTTCATCTCTTGCACGCCGTTGTAAAAGTATCTGTGAAACTGCTTCTCTAGATCTATTCATCCTCTGATGGAATTGCAGGGTAAAGAGGAAAACCATGTAAACGCTGACCCTGACAAAGACAGAGGGAAAAATCTCACCCTCAACGCCTCTATGGCCGACGCCTCCCCACACTGTGCTAGGAATCGGCTTACGTGCTCGTATGTAGAGACGTTGTCTTGCCCCGAAAATTTGGAGAAGTCCAGGATCTTGTATCGGTTCGGCAGTGGCACTCTGTCGAGCTCCCCGGGATATGGGTGCCGATACACTGTAGAATTCTCCTTGGGCTTCAAGCCGAACTGATCTCGCATCACCTCGGCTATCATGTCGGCCCAGTATCCTGCAGGCTGATGTGGGAGGTCCTGATGGTAAGACTGCTGCAGGCCCTTTGCCCGATACTGCCTGGGGGAGTACGGTTGGAAGTGATGATTTAAATTTTGTGCGTCGTACTGCCCTGCGGTGTACTGCTGGTAGCCTTGCGGTGCGTTGTAAGCAGCTGGTTGCGGAGGGTTGCCAGACATGGGGAATTGAGGTTGTCTGGCCGATGGTGGGTTGACTGGAACTTGCTGCATCGGCTCGACCACCGGTTGTTTCCCCATCGTCCACTGTGCATACTGTTCCTCCGTGATGTGCTGAGGGCTTCCTCCCGTTTGCCTGGTGAGGACCAGTGGCAAGGTTGATGCTGGTTGGGCCGATGGAGGTGGGATCGGCGCCGTCGGCTATGGAGCCGTGCTCAGATCGGTCCTCAAAGTCCGATAAGTAGGGAATTTGTTTTCTGGCAAGAAAATCGGCCCTTGAGGTTTGTACTGATGAATGGAACCATCTAAGATTGATTTGACCGTATTGGTCAATGTGTTCACCAGGATCCCAGACTGGTTGACTAGCGCAGAATGAACTGCGGAGTCGATGCGGTCTTGCAACGTCGGCGCAGCGTTTTCTTCGTTCTTGACGGTGTGGTCGTGTGCCGCCGCCGACGTGCTGGCTCCATCTCCAGGGCTCGACATTACCACCTTAGATTTCTGAATGAGGTTGCCTTGCCAAGTCCTAGAGTATGTCTGCAGGTACTGATTTTGGAACTGCTCGACCAGCTTGTCCATCTCAGCTGTCTGCTCTTCATTGAGCTGGTCGACGGTCATAGAAATGACGTTCTCCTCAGAGATCTTACTCTGCTTTGACATCCTGCAGTGGTCTTCTTGTTGTCGCGAAGCTTGCGTTCTTGTCGTCCCACCGGGCGTGCCAAAAGCGTGTTGGCGCAGAATTTAGACCCGCCTCACGACCAAACAGGTTCCGCGTTTCCACGGCGGACTGGGAGATCTGCTTAGCTCCAGTGCAGGTCCAAAGGCTTGCCTAGGGGTGTGGAGAGCATGCCAGTTGATTTGATCTGCAATCAATAAGATAAACAAGCAAACCATGTAATTAAACAATGGCCGATCGGCCGATAGGCCGATGTCGCATTGTCATGACCTAGCCGATAGGGCAAAGCTATATCGGCTCACTTGTAATTGTGATAAAATAGATTCAGAATATAGGTCTAATCTCATCGGCCTTCATCAACATGTTCATGTCAATTAGCGGCATCGGCCGATGAGGGATAAAAGAGATAAGTGCACTAGCTAATACTCTAATGCAGACTTATACAAACCAATCAACTTATATAAATATATCGATCACAGGCAAACCCTAAAGAATAACATATAACAAATGCATTTATATTTGTCAATCTACTCATACAAGTGGCAAATACATATAAAAACATTATAGTAATTACATGTATTAGATAAAACTGGCTGAAACCCCGGCGCTATCCTTAATTACGATCAAAAAAGGCTTTGGGGAAGCAAGAACTCGTCGAGATTAACCTCTTGCGAGGGTTGGCGATGCGCCGAGAGTAAATTGATTTGTGTATTGTATTGTTGTGAGAGAGCTTCTATGTACAAACTACCGGGATATTTATACCCGAGATTACAACATTGTCCAGATAAGACACGATCTTATCTACAACTTAACAAACAAGTCTTTGCGGCACTCTTGCCATAGATTAGATCTAAATCTACTTGATTTACAAGATACAATTGCCTAAAACCGAGCCTTATCTCTATTTGGCAACCTCCTTGAAGCTTATCCTGAGCCCAAACCAAGCCCATGTTGACTCTATCAACTCTCTATCTCCGTCGGCCAACAACCACGTTGAATCCGTATCGGCCGATACACCTTTTCTGCTGACATAGCTTCCAGTCCGATACACTTGCCGAGTCCGATACAAGACTTGGTCCGACTCCAACTTAATCCTTCTTCTCCGCATCGGTTTTCTCTTTCCTCTCCAAGTAGATTACGAAAATCTGCCGTTAACACGAGGCGAGGCAGGCGGGCATACAAGCTCTCTGGCTCTGCTTAGAATCCTCTGTTCCTGCGCTGCTCTTGTCTTCCCCGGTTCTGATCACTTGTGCGCACAGGTGCTCGGGACGAGCAAGTGCCTCCGGAACTCCGTTCGCTTGCGTACCTGCATGGGTAGGCGGGCGATCAAGTTTTTGAGAAGCGCTTCCACGCGACTGCTCTGCGTCATCGACCTCTGCTTCGTCTACTTCCACTACTGCACGACATGTCTACTGGTGGTGGCAACGATGCTAATGGAGAAGGCGAGAACGGCTCCATCAATGAAGGCAACAACACCAACAATGTCTCATCTAGTACTAGAGCTTTTTTCGGGTATGTAGCATTTCTATCTCTAGTGTTAAACATGTCTATAGATGATGCTTTTCTGGCTTTTAGCATATTTATGTTTATCACCATGCTATCCTTAGGATTGCTATCCTATGTGAATATAGTAAATGTTTATGCTTATATTATCAAAAGCATGCTCATGTCTAATACCATCACTAGATCATTCAACTATATACATGTCATGTGTAGTATCTTATTTTTCTAGATTAAAATATACCGATTTATGACCAAATTTCTAACAATATATATATATATATGTGTGTGTGTGTGTATGTGTATATATATATGTGTGTGTGTGTGTGTGTGTGTGTGTGTGTGTGTGTGTATGCTGACTGATTAACGTATTATTGGATTTGCTAGTTTTTAGGTGAATTCTCAATCACCTGCCCCATCTTCGTGTTCTAGCCGGTGGGGATGGAGAAGTCATGAAAGAGGAAGCACTACTTAAAAAAAATATTTTTCATAACACCATTATTTTATTTTTCACTGACGAATTTAGAAAACACGTGCTTGTAAAAATACTTGAGAGAAATTTTGGTCACCAACCACCAACGAAAATTAATTTTCGCTAGCTTTCCCTTAGGAAGACTCACCGGTGACGGCGACGACGAGTTTCCGACAGTGGAGACAACAACGTCATGTTTCTCTTCTCTGGTGATGGCGCGATGGTGGTGGCAAGGTTAGATTAGGGTTTTGGGATGGGAGGAAGGGCTAGACGAGGAGGAAAAGGGGGGATTTTCTCTTGTTTATAGGAATGGCCTTAGGTGACGGCTAGACCGGCAGTGGATGATGGCAACGGGCAAGGGACAAGGAAGGCCACGGGGTTAGGCGGCGTGAGCCGTTGGAGATGGGGAAGAGAATGGCACGGGGGAATGGTGTCGCTGTCGGCTTAGGACTGAAGAGAGTGAAGGAGGTGAAGAAGGAGAAGATACTGGTCTGGCAGTCTGTTGGTGATATGCCTTAAAGGCAATCATAGAGATGATTGTATCACATACTATATTTACATCTTTATTATACGTTGTTCCTTGAAATAGATAACTTATTATTGATCAATGAATATGTGATTCGTTCATGGGACTATTTATATTGTATGTTACTATTTTTAAAGGATCCCTGATCAAATACCATATATGGAACAAATATGGTTCAATGATCAGTGCATTCATTGATTGATGATCATGTCTCATGGATCATGGTATGAAGATACCAAATTAATAATGTGGATACATGTTGGAGAACATGTTGTTGGATAGACCCAACATGAGACACTGCAAAAGCTATATGTGATGTGCCATCAGTGGTCTCATATTAGTGTTAGTGTAGAATCCTTAGACCTGAGATTATCATGGTTCCCAACATGTGTAGTAGCTTACTTAGAGGCTGCCAAACACTACTCCGTAACTGTTGACGCCAAATCCGTACCGCCGATGAGGATCCGGCGTGCGGACACACGAAGGCCTGGGAGATCTGCTTAGCTCCAGTGCAGGTCCTAAAATTGATGAAGCGCGGGCGTGCCAGTCAGTTTGATCCTGCCACTGACAAGATATGCAAAACAACATAACAGAAAGTCTATCGGCCGATAGGCCGATAGGGCAAAAACGTATCGGCCGATAGGCCAATAGCCAAAACAACCAATCGGCCGATGAGCCGATGGCACAATTCCAGCCGATGTACTGAACAAATATCTATATAGAGACGATCGGCTGACGATAACATGATGATGTAGCAATATGATATAGCATAATCCAGATAAATATAAGATAAACATTAATATGAAGATTAAAGCACACATCGGCCAGAAGTCCGATGGCATAAACTCTCAACAAGCAGATAAACAATATATACTCTGTTGTCATCGGCCAGATCCAATCTATATGTAAAACTCTTGGGCCGATGCAACGTCCAGATAACTCACCGGCTGAAACCCCGATGAAACCCTTATTGGCAGTCAATAAGCAGGCTAGAGATTACGGTTCTAATCACGACTTAGTAGGTCAAACCGAACTGATGCAGCACTAAGTATGAGAAGAAACGCAAGACCTAGACAATCAAGCCCTTGACTGATTTTCAGGGTGGTGGATACCTTAGCCAATCTAATCTAGCAAGACAATTTAGTCAATACCGGCATAAACCCTAAAGCGAATCTCGGCCGATAAGACTAAATCGAGAAGCCGAACCAGATTGACTAAGATATATGATAATAGGTGCTTACATTGTTGAGATCAGAACGACGAAGCCCTAGCCCCGACAACGCAGGCAGCCATAACGAGACTTACCCCTCGTGAGAAGGGCATGAACTCGCCGAAGAAGACGAAAGTAAAAGGTTGGCGATGCGCCGAAGTTGTATTGATCATGTGATTCAAATTACATGAACTACGGGCTTACATATTTATACCCATAGGCTAACAAAAATCCTAACAGAATACGACTCAAACTTTCCTAAAGATAAGAAGGAAACTAACAAACTTATCCTAATTAAAAGATACAAGCCGCATCCTCCTCAAATTCGGTCTTCTCTGGATAAGATCTTCCCGAATCTAACAAGAATCCGACTGCTATTGGTGGTTGGTTTGAGATAACCCCCATCGGCCGATGTAGAACTCTAGGCCGATATTAGCTTTGAGCCGATATAGATACTGGGCCGATGAGGACTTCGGGGCTTACCAAATTCTGGTGTTAACAGTAACTGGTTAGTTATAAAAGTAGTCTTCGGGCATGCTATAAAACATGTAGTGGGATATGAATAATCAAGATGAGATTTGCTTCTTCCTTGAAGAGATATCTCTGGGCCCCTCAATGTTATAGATTATGGAAGTGCACAAAAGTGATTGAGGAGTCAATCATAGGTTAAATAATCTATTGCAGGATCGAGTGAATGATTGAATTATTAAAAGATGGCACATATCTAGTCTTGAGTTTAATCGATATCGTGAGGCAAAAGGGTTCTGTTAACGACAAAATTTGGTAAATCATGCAGAGTTAAAGCCGAAGCCAATTGGAGGAGATAAGCGATTACAGAAACAGAGTATGAATCGGCTGCAAGCCAAATCGGCTACGGTGTGCATCGGCTGAAACAGAATCGGACAAGGATAGCCGATGTAGCCGATTCCGATGAGGAGATGGCAGGATCATTGTTGGGTTCGGTTGGTGTGCTTCATGAGGATTGCCACGTGCGGATTGAGTCCGAAGAAGGCAATTGTATATATTAATTAGAATATTTGTTAGTTTCCTTTTATCTTTAGGAAAATGTGTTTAGTGTCCCTTAAGGACTTTATGTTTTTCTTTTATCTTTAAGAAAGTTTCTTTCTTGTCCTACAAGGACTAATATCTCCCCATGGGTATAAATATGTACACCCGGGGTTATTGTAAGGAATCAACTCTCGATCAATACAATTCGGCGCATCGCCACCTTTTACTCTGTTACGGTTTATTTATCAACCGGCGGAATTTGGCACCTGACGCTGGGCTGCATCGGCTGTCGATCTCCGGCGAAGGGGTAAGTCCAATGTTCCGTCGGTTCAGGCAATTGTATCATCTACGTCGGCGTCGTTCGAGGCTGCATCAGTACATTCGACCTCTTGGATTGCTCTGGTTTGGATAATATATTTGCCTGGCTATTTATCATATGTCTTCTGTTAATCTAGTATTAGCATCTCGATTTAGTTTTATCGGCTGCTTCTCGTTTTAGGGTTTCTGCCGGTATCGGCTAAATCGTCTTGCTAGATTAGATTAGCTTAGGCATCTACCACCCTGAAAATCAGTCAAGGGCTTGATCAACTAGATACCGTGTTTCTTTACATACTTAGTGCTGCATCAGTTGAGTTTGACCTACTAAGTCGTGCTTAGAATCATGGATCTCTAGCCTGCTTTTTGATTGCCGATAAGGGTTTCATCGGGGTTTCAGCCGATGAGTTATCTGGACGTTGCATCGGCTTATAAGGATTGCATATAAGTTGAATTTAGCTGATGACAACAAAGGTTTCACTGTTTAATCTAATCTTGTGGATTTTATGGCATTGGATCTATGTTAGATTCACTTCATCGACTATGCTATGAATATATATAATCTCTCTCTTGAGATGTTTTTAGACATAAGTGATTTATACTGTCTCGGCGCCCTGTCCGATCTATCCCAATCACTTGGTTTAAATATATTTTGAGATTTAGATTATGTATCATTGATATCTATAGCCGATCGAGTATGTCTAACTTTCGTTTCACTTTATCAAGTCATTGCTGATCTAATGCATATTATCATCAGCCGATTGTCTCTTTGTCATTATTTACATCAAGTGTCAGAATCTACATTGAACACATAGCCGATAGCTCAAAACCCTATCGCTATCGGCTGTTATAAGGATCGGCTGGAAGTACTATATCGGCTATGTTGGCCGATCGATTATTTTATCTGTCGTTTGTATATCTTGTCAGTTGCAGGATCAAACTGCCTGGCACGCCCGCATCTCACCAAGATTTGGACCTGCACTGGAGCCAAGCAGATCTCTCAGGCCAGTGTGTGTTTTTTGCATCAACAGGTTCATACAAGTATACACTAGAGATTCAGCCGATATGATATTTATGTATGCCCGGTGGGTTAACATGTTCTGCTAGGGGCCGCTGTTGACACGTGGATCAAAAAGGAGTTTTTGGGTTGCAGCCGAGTGTACATGAACCTACAGGGTCGCACACTTAACGAGCCAGAATAAAGGGATTGGATGGAGATCCAATATTTGCTCAATTCAGATAGAGATCCGAGTAGAACTCTTATGGGCGTAGGATGCCAGGTTATGGATCATATATATATCCTTCAGGTGATGAGACTGGTCGAGATAGAGAAACCCTAGCCGTCACTCCTCTCCCGAACAAAACCCTAGACGCACACGGGCGCTAGTACGACCGTGCGACGTGTTCCATCCTTAGACGTGTGGATACCGGTAGAGGCGCCGCTAGTCTGCGGTGCTGATCGGCATAAGAGCATGGCAAGGCGCACGCACGAGGAGGAAAAAATCGGGTTGCTGCGATCTACTACTTTCTCTACATAGACGCGCGCTACGTCGCCAATGTTCCTTCGGCTTCTTAGCACCTACTTCCGCTGCACAGCGCGTCGAGTGGTAATGATCTATGATCTTATACTTACATGGTTCTTGGTTTACGCAATAGAAAAATTTTGATTTATGCTATCATAGCCTATACATATCCCAACACAGGTCTCACTGACGCTGTTGATGTTTTTTGGCTAGTCAACAAGGCTAAAGGGTGACAGGTGAAGGAGGAAAGGCGGTGGCAACTGGCAACAGTCGAGTGCGTGCATGCACGCATGAAGAGAAGATTTGAATAAGATATTAGGGAGAGAGAGAAAGGATGCATGAATCTCGATACAGTTCTAGCCATAAAAAAGTGATTGAAATTTGTGGTATTTTGACCAGATGATAAGACAATCCCGACTAGTGTACCAACCATCTGTTATTAATCGTGCAAATACTAAGTTCTTCATGACCTAGCTTAGGCGCTACACCTGTCTCACTTTGCCTGTCAACTCGGCCTACACGGAGGTGCTAGTGCAGCTATTGGTGGTGGTGAGAATCTTGGACCGGAGAGGAAGACAGCGACGGCGGAGGAGGAGCCGAAGGTGGCGGGGTTGCGCATGCAAGAGCAGGTCCCGGCCAGAGACGCGGCGGTGGCAGGCCCATCACGGCGGCGCGTCATGCCGCGATGCACGGGTCAAAAGATATACCGTAAGTCATGGCCATGTCGAATAGCCCGCAACTGCATGCTCCTCCTCCACCTCATCGCCATAAGTGTTATCGTAATATGCATAGATGCAGCTCCATGGATTAATTACACTACTAGGAAAAGCATTATCGCAAGTGGCCGAAAATGGTCTTCGCAGGCGGGGAGGCCGTCCGCCTCAAAGAAAACGACGGTGAAGATCGCCTATCTTCGCAGGCGGGGAGGCCGTCCGCCTACGAAGATGATTTTCGCAGGCGGACGTTGGCTAGTCCGGTCCGCCTGCGAAAATATGAATCTGCCGCCTGAAAAAAACAAATATCCGCCTGCGAAGATAGATAGAAATTTTTGAAATTTAATAATAATTTGCCTGTAATTTTAATAATAATTTGCCCGTTAATAAAAATTCTTGCAGGTAGATTATTATGTACATATATTGGAAGATTATCAAGCATTTGGTACTGAGAAATTTACATATATTGCATAACTCAAAAGTGTTGCCAAAATATATATGTTACAATATTTTTTTACATTGTGACTTTAAATATGCCATGTAGTTACGTTATGGCATAACATTGTTCCACTCTCGAAGATTTTTGAATTCGTCACTTGTCGCTAGAGCACCCTCTGAGTCGAAGAAATCTCCTTTCACATGGCAGCACTCACGGTGGATGAAGTGACACAGGTCACGCTGGACATTTGTGAGGCCTGTATCGTCAAAGCTTGTTCGACGTTCTAATCTTGACAACTGCATGCATTGAAGATAAACAATATGTTAGTTCCATAAATATGTGAAGCTGTCTAGTACATAGTATAGAGACTTACATCCTCTGCGTTAGTCCTGTACCTCCCATTAACCCTAAGGAATTCGCACGCGTAATACCCGCAAAGGACAGTTCCTCTAGGTTGCTTGTGACACTTCAGGACATATCATAGAAAAAAATAGTTAAAATTTTCATTTAGTGAAACAATTGAAATACATTAAATGAGTGTAGTATTACCGGTCAATAGGTGCGTACTAGCAGCTTCTCCCTTGTTCGGGTCTGTTCTCCACCCTTGAACTTGTAGTATTGGTACGCACTGTATGGATGTCGTACCGTTTCACATTAAGGAGGATATTTATTTATAATACATTCATATAAAAATGCAAGAGTCATAATCACTTACTACTGTAAGATTGTTAGAAATTCTTTGTATTGCTGGTGTCTGTAATCGAGAGGGTCCAACACTACCACGGTTCCGTCTTTAGGGTGGATGAGTAGACAGATATAATGATCGCTACATATTAACAACAGTATAGTTAGTTAGTACCAGCTAAAATAAGACATATGCGTAGAAGATAAATGTCCCGGACTTACTTAAAATTATAAGCGGCCATGACGACTCTCTTGTTTTGAAAGTGCAAGAAGGCTCGTCCAATGTACTGTGCGACAGTAATCAATTTCTCCTTGTGCAAGCCCTTTTTGTATTCAACTATCTCTTCTGGAGTCTTGCCTTTCAGCTGGTCTGACCCTGGTGCTAGCCTGACGGTATGCTGTGTTTGACAGATCCGAGTTGGATCCAAAAAGCTGATAGGTTCTTTTCTCTTCTTAGCATCCATGTATTGCATCCTACAGAAAAAGTTTGTTAGTAACAATCACATGGATTTGTATTGTACATATTTTTCATGTAATTAATTAAAACTCATACTCACATGCACCAAACAGCGACATAGTTGACGTCCATCTTATCCCGACGATATACGGCGTGGAGATCTGAGAAATTTAGCCATACGTAACCTTCCGCGTCGAAACAATCTGCCGGTGATCGAGCTGTTATATTGCCCAAGCCTTTCTTGCTGGCTTCCATGTAGAAGGTATGTAATCTTCTCATCTCCCATGGTCCTTCGTTTAGTGCCCAGTCCGGCAAGAGTGCTTTCCCGTGTTCGTACTTTTTCGGGCAATCATCAGTTGGCCAGTATGTTGGCCCGGCTAGTTTAGCGGCCTTCTTTAGGGGGTATGTAATCCTTGTCACCTTCTTCACCCGCGCCCTTTCTCCTTTTCTTCGGGCTTGGGCATGGATCGCTTGGCGACGAGTACTCATCGTCGCTATCGGAACTATCTTCCGGTGGGACCGTTGGTTCCAGAGCAACCACAATTGCAAGGGACGGCTCTTCCTCCCGTAAACCCTTCTCTTCGGTCCCTTTAGTACTATCGGCCATCGTTTCAAACTTCTAACATAAAAAATAAACTGTATATGAACACTCTGCGAAGGTTATAATAAAAACTTGTGTACATAATTGCATAAGGTTATAATAAAAACTTGAGTACATAATTGTAAAATGTTATTAATTAGTACAAACTAATTTGCTAAATTAGTACTAACTAATTTGCTACAAAATTAATAAGGTGACCATATCCTCCACATGTTATAAAAAAAATTGAACATACCCTCCCAAATGTTATTAAATTTTTTTGATAAATTCACATATCCTGCAAAATTGAACATACCCTCCCAATTTCATTCACATATTACCCACATTCCCAAATTTACATTCACAATCAACATATAACCACTCATTCACATATCACCCACCCCTCATTCCCATTCACACCCACATGCACACACATATAAACCCCCTCACAGCCACATTCACACACACATAAAAAACAAACACCCACATGCACACGTCCGTGAATGACGAACTGTCGACGACGAGGTTCGGCCGTGGACGACGAAGGACGGGCCGACGACGAGGTTCGACCGTGGACGACGACCGGCCGAAGACGTCGTTCGGCCGAGGACGTCTTAGCTCGTGGACGACGACCGGCCGATGAAGCCGTTCGGCCGCGAGACCGCGACTGCGAGCGAGAGATAGAGGTGGCGGTGGCGGCTGTGGAGGGGCCGGCGGCGCGGTGGAGCTGCCGGCGGCACGACGGTCGACGGCGGTGGAGGGGTCGTGTCACGCCCCAAACTGGCCCCGGGCGGAGACCAGGATAGAGCGGTCCAGATTGACCTGTATGCCTGTACCAGTCCCAGGAAATAGCGCTGGTACAACAGGAAGACAGAATACCACAACAGCAGCGGTCTCTTTATTTAAGAGTAGGATTACAACCAAGGTTGGAACTGCGGACAGAACCCGAGTTCGCAACAGCATTACAAAAAGGCGGAAGCGGAAAGCGGAGACTAGCCCTAAGCCACAAGCAAAGCCTTGGGGAAGGCCGAAACCCTACTACTGCTCGAAGTCTGCTTGCTCCTGGAAGAACTCTTCATCAGCAGGGTCCACCTCTTCGTCTTCGAGAACTGGGGGGGGTTTAATTATATAGAGCAAGGGTGAGTACAGGAGTACTCAGCAAGTCAGGGGAATTAAGTGTTTAATGCAAGCTTCAAGGGAAAGCCAGTTATTTTTCACAATTGGTTTTAGTTTAAGACTTTAGAAACATCTAAGTGAGTGCTTCTCGACGACACGGATGAGAAGGTGCGTCTCATCCGGCCGGAGCAGTGAAATTGTATCGATTGATTCTTGTCGGCACGAGAGGCTCCCTGCCAATCGTTCACCGACCCGGCTGCACCAACAGCCACAAGCCAACACACCGGTACGAAAGGCTCCCTGCCAATCGTCACCAACTCCGGCTGCTTCAACAGCCACAAGCCAACACACCGGTACGAGAGGCTCCCTGCCAATCGTCACCGACCCCGGCTGCTTCAACAGCCACAAGTCAACACATCGGTACGAGAGGCTCCCTGCCAATCGTCACCGACTCCGGCTGCTTCAACAGCCTTAAACCAAGCACAGAACGGAAAACCTCACACCAACAGCAGTTCACAAGGTGTTCAATAAAACTACGCTAAGGAATCACCTCACATCCGCCCATGACCGTGGGCACGGCTGTTCGAACAGTTGTTAACCTCTGCAGAGGGGGTACACTTTACCCACACGACGTTACTAACCCCGAATCACCCAGCCCGCGACCCTCGGTCACGTCTGGCGACCTTGAGGCTTTCACGACAAGGCATTTCGAAAGCCGACTCAGGGTCATCTTATGCCAACGGGAGGGGTCCCACGGACCAACACCAGGTTAGGTCCCAGACCATACTGTGCCAGGAAGCCCAGGGGTCCTCCCCGACACCACCCCGGCGAATCCACTTGTCCCTTGGCATCAAGATTTCCCTGGCCTAGCTAATTACTCAGCCAGGGGCGTCCCATATCACCCATGTGGTCGTACTTGACATATGCTTGGATGTAATTCCCAAGGAATCGGTCCTTAGAGCGAGAGCGGGCAGACCGTACCTCCAGTACGTCTCCCGAACCGCGAGTTTTTGAAACTCACTTTAGTTTTCAAGGCACCGACCCAAGTGTCGGGTTTTCCAAGCGTTTTGTAAACTCAAGTTTTACCCAGGTGATCAACTTTTAAGTTTGAGGGGAGTCTCGGTATTCGTACACGGGGTACGGATACCGAGGCACCACCTGAGGGGTGACAAGGGTGTTAGGGTATTCAATAATCGAGGAAGGTGAATGCAGCAAATGGGTAGGGCCTGGCGGTTATCTTGCAAACCGAGGCCAAGTGTCAAGTGTGTGACCTAATTAATGCATAGTTTGCGGAATCAAAATACTTAATTTAAATTATGGGTTCAATTGATCAAAGGTGACTTGCCTTGCTCGAGATCTTGAGCTTCTTCCTCGAAATCCGCGCACTGCGGGTCTTCGGGCTCCGAGACTACACGCGAAACGAGACGACTCAACAAAGCGATAAAAAGAAGCCCTATTAAAGACCACTAAGCGTGCCATTAGGTAGATCTCGATTTTTGAGGAATTTTGGAAGTGGAACGGAGTCAATCGGACGAACGGTTGAAAAGATATGAATTTCTGAAGATTAAAGGATTTTCTGGAATAAAGAAAAGGAATTAATAATTAATTAATAATTCCCTGAAAAGAAAAGAAGGAGGGATGCCAATTAGACTTTAATTTGGGCGGCCTAGAGCAGCCCAAAAGAATAGAACGGGCGCGGCCGAATTAATTGGGCCGGCGGCCCGAAGGGAATCGGCCTGGCCGAGCAAGGGAGGCCGATGGGCCAAGGGGAGCCGATGGACCGGCCGATGGCCCAAAGAATTGGCCCACAGCCGATCGGCGCGCGGGAGGGAAATGGCCGATGGGCCTAGTGGCCGATGGGCCGGAGGCCGATTGGCCGATGCGGGCTGGCGGCCGAAGCCGACGACGGAAGCCGACGGGTAGAAAGCGGCCGAGCCGACGGCGGGAGCCGACGGGAAGAAGATGAATTAAGACGACGGCCGACGACGCAGAGCTCGGCCCGAGCGGCGGCGGTGGCGGCGGCGTGCTCCGGCGAGGGCGGCGAGTCGGAGGGGGCGGACGGCGTCGGTAGGCGCCGGTGGAGAGAGAAGGCGACGGCGGCCACGGCGGTGGCCGGAGGGGGTCCTTCGGTTGGCTAATCGGCCTAAACCGATGGAGGAAAAAAAGAGAGGGGGAAAGGGGAGAAGGTTTACCGCGGCGGGGCGGCAAGCCGGGAGCGGGGACGACGGCGCGGGCGCGGCACGGCTCCGGGCCGGGGAAGAGGGCGGCGGAGATGGCGCCCGGAGCTCCTTCGGGCGCCCTCGGCTGCGGTGGCGGCGGACGGCAAGGACGGCGGCGGCAGCGGGAAGGGGGCGAGGGGAAAGAACATTGCGGCCGATTGGCGGGGGGATTTGTAGGGGGTTTAGGTCGGTTTGGGGGGGGCGGGGATAGGCGGTGCGGCCGAGAGGCGGTGGAGCGCGGCGAGGGGACCGGCGCAAGCGGCCAAGCGGCCGGGTGACGTCGGCGGCGGTCGGGCGCCGGGGAAAAAGAAAAAGAGGGGGGGAGAAAGGAGCCTTGCCCCCTTGCCGATTCGGGCAAGGGCGCGCGCGCGGGGAGAGAGAGCGCTGGCTCTCTCGGGCGCGGACCGGGCCGAGCGGCCTGGCGCGGCCCAGCGGGGGAGAAGGCGAGGCCGAAGGGGTTGGGCCGGCGGCGGCCCGAGAAGGAGAGGAGAAGGAGGGAGCAGGCCGAGAGGGGCTGGGGGCTGGGCCGGCAGCGGCCCGAGGGGAAGGAGAGGGAAGAAGGCCGGGAAAGGGAAAACGGCCCGAGACAAGGGAGGTAGATTGGACTTTTTCTGAGGATTTGGTTCTGGGAGGATTAGGGCTCGGATTTGAAATCCGATTTCGCGGTTTTCTCCGGGATTGAAGTGGGAGGGGAGACACGAGACCTTGGCACACGACAAGACTCAACCGAAGAGCAAATTTTCACAATTAGGGTTTTTAGCAGATTAGTTTTCCCGCTAACGCCACGACAAAACGGGCGTTACAGGTCGGCGGCGGTGGAGCTCTAGAGGCGTTAAGTGGAGCTCGCGCGCGCGCGGTGGTGGAGGTCGCGCGCGGTGGACGGTCGGCGGCGGAGCGGTGGAGCGCGGAGGCGGTCGGTGGAGCTCAGCGGTGGAGCGAACGGCGGCGGCGATGCGGCCGGCGACGGTGGAGCGGAGGACGACGGTCGGCTACGGTGGATCGAGCGGAGGACGACGGCCGGGGCGAGCGCCAAGGTCGGCGGCGCACAGAGGACGACGGTCGGCGGCGGCGGAGGACGACGGTGCGCGGAGGCGGTCGGTGGAGCTCAGCGGTGGAGCGAACGGCGGCGGCGATGCGGCCGGCGACGGTGGAGCGGAGGACGACGGTCGGCTACGGTGGATCGAGCGGAGGACGACGGCCGGGGCGAGCGCCAAGGTCGGCGGCGCACAGAGGACGACGGTCGGCGGCGGCGGAGGACGACGGTCGGAGGGCGTTGGTCGCAGGCGGGCGGCGGCGAAAGACGGCGGCGAAAAAATTTGGCAGCCTGACGGCGCCAAAAATTCTAGGGTTCCCGCCTGGACTTAGAAGTTTTGGCGCCGCGGGCGAGACTTTATATAGGGAATCGATCTTCGCAAGCGGGTGGTCCGCCTGCGAAGATAGTCTTCGCAGGCGGACCGCCCGCTTGCGAAGATCGTTTTTACTATCTTTGCAGGCGGACCATCCGCCTGCGAAAATGTAAACCCTAATCGGCATAACAGGCTTCGCAAGCGGTCCGTCCGCCTGCGAAGATTGTTACAAAGGTGAATATATTTATTTCAAACTATTTTTTAATTTATTTTTGTTATTTGTAAATGTCTATAGTAGTGGTAATAAAAATGGTAATTGTACATACAAATATACAAACCTTAATATTATTACTTTTCAAACATTAATATGACTACTTTAAATTTTTAAAAAAATTTTCAAACAATGGTGTTCTTTTGCTTGAATGAAAATTGGAAACTTGCTTATCTGAAAAATTGGAGTCATCTTGACTGCAAAGTCCAATATAAATAATTAATACCAAACTAATATAAATAGACAAACTAATATAATTATTTTTTTGATTGCATCAAATAAATAGACATTAAAAATTTTATTCTCTCTCATATATATCTTTGCAGGCGGGCCATATAATCGGCGCCTGCGAAGATAGATCTTCGCAGGCGTCGCTTATATGGTCCGCCTGCAAAGATAGATCTTCGCAAGAGGACCGCCCCCTCCACCTCGGTATCGTCTTCGCCGACGGGATTTTGGCACCAAAGACTATACCCGCTTGCGAAAATTTAACCCCTACGACGCCGAAAATGAGTTTTCTAGTAGTGTTAGCTGATTAGATCAAGTGCATGTAGCTGAGTTTGTTCTTTTCAGCTTGTATCCAGGGTTTCCCAAACCGCCGGGGCGGGGTTACCGCTCCCCGGTGGTAAGCACGGTTATCGTGCAGTAACCATGACAAATCGTACGAAACCGTATAAAATTTATCAAAATTTTAAATTATTTTTTAAATTTATTTGAATTTAAGGCGGTTACCGTGGTTTTCCTTTTAACGTATTCCGCTATAAGCGTGGTAACCGCGGTAACCGCGGCAACCGCGCGGTTACCGGCGGTTTTGAAAACCCTGCTTGTACCTACTTGCTTATCAGGAGCACATTTTTCAAATTGTTGTTAAACGACGTGTTTTTTTTCCATTGGCTCTGTGTTGATGCTATCGATGTGTGGTGGTGGAGTTTTTTTCCTGCCTATTTTGTTAGGGTGTTAGCCTTTAGAATAGACCCATGCTGAGTACCAACAAATTGGCTGCGTACATGTGGATGTATAGATCGGGTTTTTAATTCATTTTCTAAAATAAATTGCCAACAAATTAATTGATTATATATATGACAGTGGATTTAGAGACTAAAGCATGGGCTAAACTTAATAGGGTTCAGATATAAATGCCAAAATCATCTACGATGGGCAGAACCGAGGGGTAGTACTACGTATATATATATATTGTATAGATACTGCATGCCCTAATTATTGAGAGAATATCAACACCCAAAATCCCAAACCCAGGAGCCCATTTCCTCGGAGGTGGCCACTTTTGTCATTCAGAGGGAATGTCATGTTTTGTGCGTGTTGCTAATTAAAAAAGTTATCAATATTTTTTTAAAAAAAACACAAGATAGATCAATATGTATATATCACTTTATAAACATACAAGTTTAATTAAATTCAACCTATATCACTTTTACTATTTTGAAGTTAGAAATGCATGACATACCCATGATAAAAATCATGGGTCCGCGCGCCACTACTATGACCTACATCTAAACATAAATATTTGAAGATGTTTAGATTAAGATTTGATCAAAGTTGGTTATCAATATATAGTTTCTCAAATGCTTAGTTTTTTTCTAAAAAATTGGTATATGCAAATTATTGATTCCGATCATAATTAGGCTTAGTAATTAGATTTGTAAAACAGACAGTAAAAGTTGTACTAAATCACCTCTTTTTTAGGGTAAACTAAATCACATCTTAAGCATCAAATATTTATGAACAAAAGAGTACACAGGGCCGTTGTCCCTAGCAATTTGGGGGCACTGTACCAAATTTAAAATAAGGCCTTGTGTTTAAAAATACTAATTATTTCATAATACGTTGGGATAGATCAAGGCTATATATTTTTCATAATACGTTGGGACATGTCTCTACTAACATTGTTTTTTTACTTGATCTGCATCGCAGCCAGTGGCCCTTCAACCACATCAGGAAAGTTAGATCAATTTAATGCTCGTTTCGTTTCTTAAGCTATGTTCTACTACCAAATGAACAGAAGTTAAACAATGACAACTAAGAGATATGTAGTGGAGATCTAACAACGTAGAAGAAGAATGGTTGCAACAATTTAATTTTTTTTATTGAATGAAAAATAAAATCGTTATTGCCTAGAACGCATGTTCACATCATCATCATGAAATACAATTCTTTAATATACTTTTGATTACCATCAAACACTCATCGGAGCGAAGAAAAAACAACTCGTTGTAACCCATCCAATAGAACAGACAGGAAGAAATTTGAAAAAAAATAGAATGAAAAGATCCTAAATATATCGGAACGTTTTGAATATATCTAGGGGGGACTCTCTCTCTCTCGTATGTACCACTTGAGCAGCGACTTGCAATGTTAGATCAGAGGTTAATTTTCTTAGGATTGCTTTTACAATATTTCATCGTACGGAACCAAAGGTTGGTTGCATATATAGCGAACGGGAAAGGATAAGGCCCAACACGCAGGTGGCTGCAGTTGGTGTTCTCGGCCCCACACGCTGAGCAACCTTATAACATCAAGCTATTATCATTAGCACCATTTTATTTGTGGTATACTGAAATTTGGCACATACTCCTTTAATTCAAGCACTTTCACCCACGGGCTCAAATAAAGATGTGACATGTTATAACCATGATAGATATGATCGAATCTTTATTGCCGCGTATAGGAGATGTGACATTCATTCATATGAATCGAACAAGTAGAATTATGGGTAGCTAAAGGCAATCACAGTGTACCCAAAAAAAAATTAGCCTTAAACGTCCCTTTAAATCGCATGATTAGAAAAACAGAGGAATAGAAAAAACATAATATTTTAACATGAATGTAAGTGTAAAACATAGGATTGTAAAACACAGAAATAACACAAAAATAACCGTTTGATTGGACAAAAAAAAAACTCAAAAGAAAATTTTTTATGAGATTCTACCTCATAATAAATTTCCTTCAAAACTTGTATGGAATGAGACATTCTATAGAAAGTTAATAGAATTTCATAGGATTCAATACTTCGATTCAAAGGGCTATATAGGAAAAAAATCCTATACTAAAATTTTTATGATTTTTCTTTAAATTGAAGGGGGCCTAAATGTTGCAACTTTAACTATTGTGGGAGCACAACTTAAACTTCATGCAACCAAAAAGAGTCTTAAGCTTAAGGTGTGACCACAAGAAAATATAAAAGCGTTTTTCCACTGTTTATGGTCCATTTCTCTAGCTGCTGCCTTGGATGGATGGTTAGGAAGTGATTTTTTTCTTTGGTGGGATTTGGCGGGACTCATCTTATCTTCTTCCAAAGACTTAATCATTGTAGGCATTACCATAACACTTGGAAGTGAGTTATTGGCAGTCTTTAGTTGATGGAGCGATCTCAGTCCTAAACGAACTGAAGTTAATTATTAATTGATGAAAGTTTTGTTCTAACTAAACAAAATACGATTGAAACGAAAGGAGTACTAATAATTATTAACGTAACTACGGCAACAAACATCAGTTGCGCTAAACGTAGAGGCCGGATATGTATTTTTCATCTCCCGCAAGGAATTCTTCATGACCTAGCTCACTTTGCCTGCCCAGAGGCACTCGGCCTGCACGGAGGTGCTAACACTGCTGCTGCTGGTGAGAATCTTGGCCGGAGACGAAGAAGACGATGGCAGAGGATGAGCCGGAGGTGGCGGGGTTATTGGCAGGAGCAGGTCCCGGAGACGGGGCGGCGGTCGCAAGCCCATGGCGGCGGCGCGCTCCCACCGTCGGAGGCGCGTCATGCCGATGCACGGGCCGTACGCCATGTCCATGTCGAACAGCCGCAGCTGCTCCTCCACCTCGTCGCCATGATCCCCGCAATCTGAAACATACGCATAATAAAATTGTTGTTAATCAACTTTGAATTGGTTGGACGTGCTGTTTCGACGGCATCAACTAATCGTGATGATCGCGTTAAGGGAAGATTAGAAGAACAAGTTGATTAATTTACCTTGGGATTGGGAGCAGTTGTGTGGTGGTAATTTCTTTTTGGATGGTTTCTTGGCCGCCGGTGATGGCTTGGCCTTGGAGACGCCGCCTTTCTTCTTCTGCCGGTAGAAGCCCTTCACCCCGCCGCCGGCCATCTAATCCGATCAACTTTCAACACCAACCGATCTGATCCGATCAACTTGGTGATACGATTGCTGCTTTGGTTTAACACAAGTTGCAAGGTAGATTGAGCCGAGGAGGATTCGTATGCTATGTGATTTCATATGCAGAAATTAGGAAAAAGTTCACTTTAGGTCTTTCACCTTCTCGTCGAGTTTCAAAATCATCTCTAAACTGAAATATCGGAATACCAGATATAACGTATCTCTAAACTTATAAAACCGGTAGATATACATATCAGCATGAGACTTACATATCAGGGCATTTCAGTCTAAAACAAAATAATAAAAATTGGTGTACCCACATATCTGTGACACAAACTCTCTTCTTCTCCCTTTGTTTCTCCCTCCCCTTTGGGCCCTTTCTCGATCGGCGGCGGCGAGCGGGAGGAACGAGCGGTAGGAGCGAGCGAGGCCGGGAGTGGAGGAGGCCCGTGGTGGCGAGGCGGGAGCGGGTGGTCAACGACGTCCCACATCGGAGGCCCCCGCCCTCAACAACGGCGTGGACGCACGCGGCATGTCCGGGAGGGAGCTCGGCGACTTGCAGAGAGTTTGACGGAGGGACTCGCTCACGCCGCCGGTCTCCACGTTGCTCCTTCTCTAGCTCCAGGGTGGCCCCAGCTGCTCCGGCCTCATGGGCCTCGCCACACCAATGACCAAGGTTAACGTCCAGGACGCCATGGACAGGGTCCTCGTGCTCGACGACGCCTACCCGCTTCCGCTCCTCCCCGGCATGCTCGAGAAGTTCCCCAAGATTGTCGTGCAGCTTCGGCAGCCGCCGCCACCCACACGCCACCTCCGGCAATGGCTGGACGCACCACCATGCAGTGGAGCTGACGGTTTTCTTTCGGGCACTCTTGCGGGACATGGCGGCGGAGTACAAGCAGAAGGCGACAACGACAGCTCGCGGCGCCGCCGGGGAGGAGGAGGGCCAATATTGAGGCTACCAGCATGAGCGGTTCTTCTTCTGGCCGTCTTCCACACTACGGGATGTCGGATGTAATCCTATGCTGACAACAATTCTGTATCTTAGGAAGCTAACTGTAGCGTTTCATTTTGTTGCATTATTTTCGTGTTTGTTGAACACAACTGCCTGCATGCAGTGTGGGCGTCGTGCTCTAGCCATGTTCAAGGGCGGAGCGAGTCTGTAAGAGTATTCGGCGCGCCAAGATTTCGATGTGGGGGATGGCGCACGTCACATGGAGTGGTGGCGCGCAAGGCGGAGACCTCAGCGGTTCTCTCCAGTTTTTTTGTTTTTTTCGTTTGTTTTGAGTCTGCATGTAAGTTTGCTATTTAAGTTCAAGATAAACCAGAAAATGCTACACGTTCTACGCAGCGCCAAAAAAAATTCCCCGAGTCGAACACCTGGCGGATTCACTGTTCATCATCTTCTACCTCCAGCCAACTGAGAGTTTGAGAGTTTCGTTGGGTTGCGGCTGACATTTGGTATCAGAGCCATGTCGGCTCCTGTTGGTGGGCAGTCCCACATGCCACACCGACGTGGTCGACGGCAATCGCCATCCCCTCCGCGGAATCGCGGGCGGCAACTTGTTGTGCAGCGGATTGTCAAGGAGGGGGGATCCGTCACCTACCCCACGCTCAATCGTTCCAATTACTCTGATTGGGTGGTATTGATGCGAGTGAATCTGCAGGCTCAGGGCCCGTGGGAAGCCGTCGACACAGGTGACGTGCCGTTCCACGAGGATCGCCAGGCACTTTCGGCGATTATCCGAGCCATGCCAGCTGAGATGCTCCAGCCACTCGCTGAGAAAGACAATGCCAAGGACGCCTGGGACGCGCTCAAGTCCATGCGAGTAGGCGCAGATCGAGTGAAGCAGTCACGAGCACAGAAGCTTCTACAAAATTTTGAATCCATGCGATTCAAGAGCGGCGAGTCTGTAGAAGATTTCAGCTTGCGGCTCCAGGGGGTTGTCAACGACCTCTGCCTCCTTGGTGAGGACGTGTCCGAGGAGAAGGTCGTGCGCAAGCTGCTCCGTGTCGTGCCCCGCAAGTATCGCCGGATGGCTCTGTCCATTGAAACTTTGATTGACTTGACTACTCTCTCCATTGAGGACCTTACTGGCCGGCTACTCACCGTTGATGACCACCCTGATTCCGACAGGGAGGATACAGTCCAAGTGTTGTTCGGCGAGAAGGAGGGCGCCAAGCGGGCAAACAAGGACGGTGGACAATCCTCACGCGATGCTGGCACTGGGGGGAGTGCGTCAGGCTCTCGCCAGCAAGGCCGTGGCGGGCGTGGGCGCGACGGCAACGGAGGCAACATGAAGTCCGAGCCATCTCAGATGCAAGGACGCAACATCACCAAGGACAAATGCCGCTATTGCGGCAAGCTGGGCCACTGGGCCAAGGACTGCCGGAAGGCTAAACGCGATCGCGAGAAGCTGGCCCAGGCTAACCTTCTTGTTGCAGAGCCACAGCAGGCCGACGGAGAGAAGGAGCCCACCCTGTTAATGGCGCAGGTGTGCGAGCTCTCTCCTGTCCCTGAGCAGGACCTCGGCGACGGCGAAATCTCCCTGAACGAGGAGCATGCACTCGCCTCTCTGCGAGAAGGAGAACCAGTTGATCCGGAATGGATTCTAGACACGAGGGCCTCAAACCACATGACAGGCGCGCGCAACGCCTTCTTCGAGCTCAACACATCCGTGCGCGGCTTCGTCAAGTTCGGCGACGCGTCGCGGGTCCGCATTGAGGGCCGTGGCACCGTGCTCTTCGCCTGCAAAAATGGCGACCACTACGCCCTAACAGGCGTGTACTACATTCCTCGCCTCCGGAGCAACATGGTCAGTCTCGGCCAACTGGACGAGTCAAGCTGCTAGACTGTCATAGAGGACGGCGTCCTCACATTGCGTGACCCGCAACGCCGGCTGCTCTGCCGGGCTCGCCGGGGCGCTGGACGACTGTACGTCCTTCAAGTCGACAACGCGCAGCCTGTGTGCCTTGCAGCGAAGGGCACTGAGGCAGCTTGGACTTGGCACGCCAGGTTCGGACATCTCAACTTTGACTCCCTCCTCTCACTAGCGCACCGTGGTCTCGTCCGTGGGATGCCGGAACTGGAACGCGTCAACCAAGTCTATGATAGCTGCCTTGTTGGCAAGCAGCGGCGAACCCCATTCCCTGCCGCGGCGGCATACCGGGTAGGGGAGCGGCTTGACCTTGTACACGGCGACATTTGCAAACCCATCTCGCCATCAACTCATGGGGGTAAAAAATATTTCCTATTGCTAATTGATGACTTGACCCGCTATATGTGGCTGTTTCTATTGGCGGCTAAGAGCGACGCACCGGTGACTCTCAAGCATTTCAAGGTCGGCATCGAGGTCGAAACTGGACGCAAACTTTGCGTTCTCCGGACGGACCGTGGAGGCGAGTTCACCTCGGTGGAGTTTGGCCTGTACTGCGCCAACGAAGGCGTGGCACGCCACCTGACAGCGCCCTACTCTCCGCAGCAAAATGGCGTCGTCAAGCATCGCAACTAGACGATTGTCGCGATGGCACGCTGCATGATGAAGGCCAAGGACATGTCGGGCGAGTTCTGGGAGGAGGCCGTAACCGCGGCTGTGTTCATCCTCAACCGGTCTCCTACCAAGAGCGTCCGGGACAAGACTCCGTTCGAGGCATGGCACGATCGAACACCTGCCGTGCATTTCTTCATAACCTTCGGCTGAATCATCTACGTCAAGAATGTGAAACCACATCTGAAGAAACTCGACGACCGCAGCAAGGCCATGGTGTTCCTCGGCTATGAGCCGGGATCCAAGGCGTATCGTGCATACGACCCCTTCACCAAGCGCATTTGCATCACTCGTGACATCATGTTTGATGAAATGGCGAAGTGGGACTGGGGACGATTTGGCGAATCAGCAGCCGGTTCCCACAATGAGTCGTTCGTCGTCCACTATGAGGCCGAGACAATGTCGCCAAGCTCACCTTCTGGCCCCTCAACTCCCGCGGCGACGCCGGCTCCCACGGCGTCACCGACGGTGACCCCTGCGTCGACTCCCGCGGTGACACCGGCGGCTCCTGCCGTTGAGTTCGTCTCACCCCCTCCCGCCAACCCGGACATTGATGATGATTTTGGTGCGCCGCGGCGGTTCAGGACAATGTCCAACATATTGGACACCTCGTCGCCAACTGACCTCGACCTAGAGGAGCTGCATTTGGCTGCTGCCGACGAACCAAGCTCTCTGGCGAAAGCTGAACAAGACGAGTGATGGCGCCAGGCTATGCGGGAGGAGTTGGCTTCTATCAAGGAGAACAACACCTGGACACTTGCTGATCTTCCCGCTGGCAAGCAACCCATCGGACTCAAGTGGGTTTTCAAGTTGAAGAAGAATGAGATGGGCGAGATGGTCAAGTACAAGGCGTGGCTAGTAGCCAAAGGATATGTTCAGTGGCAGGGGATCAATTTTGATGAGGTCTTTGCCCCTGTCGCAAGGATGGAATCGGTGCGACTGCTCCTTGCTGTTGCTGCACACGCGAGCTGGTCCGTCCACCACATGGACGTCAAGTCGGTGTTTCTGAATGGAAAGCTTGAAGAAGAAGTGTTCGTCTCACAGCCGCCTGGTTTCACTGATCAGGAACACCCACATCAAGTGCTGCGTTTGAACCGCGCGCTCTACGGACTTCGTCAAGCTTCGCGGGCTTGGAACGCAAAGCTGGATGCTAGCTTACATCAGCTCGGTTTCAGACGGAGCTCAACCGAACATGTTGTGTACACTCGAGGTGAAGGGGACGAGCGGCTGATCGTGGGCGTCTACGTCGATGACCTCATCATCACCGGAGCCCGCGACACAGAAATCCGGAGGTTCAAGGAGGAGATGCACTCTCTGTTCCGGATGAGTGACCTTGGGTTACTCAGCTATTACCTCGGCATTGAGGTACATCAAGACAAACATGGCATAACTATCAATCAAACGGTGTACGCGCAGAAGATACTGAAGACTGGAGGGATGGCAGAATGCAACTCAGCTTGCGTTCCTATGGAGAATCGGCTAAAATTGAGCAAACAGAGTGACAGAGCTCCAGTTGATGTCACATAGTATCACAGCATCGTGGGAAGCCTTCGGTACCTTGTTCACACTCGGCCAGATATCACTTACGCGGTTGGGTTCGTCAGCCAATTCATGGAGTCCCCGCGAGATGATCATCTAGCAGCAGTAAAGCACATCCTGCGCTACATCACCGGTACGTTGAGCTATGGTTGTTGTTTTGTTAATTCAGGGGAGAAAGGGGTACCATTGGTGGGGTTTTCAGATAGTGACTTGGCCAGAGACACAGATGATCGGAAGAGCACATCCGGGGTGATGTTCTTTCTGGGATCAAGCCCGGTTGCCTGGCAATCTCAGAAGCAAAAGGTGGTCGCACTCTCCTCCTGCGAAGCAGAGTATATTGCTGCCACAAGCGCAGCGTGTCTGGGGATTTGGCTGGCTCGTTTGCTAGCTGAGATCATCGGGGAAGATCCGAAGAAAACTCTCCTCAATGTGGACAACAAATCTGGAATATCCCTGTGCAAGAATCCGGTGTTTCATGATCGAAGCAAACATATCGATACAAGGTATCATTTTCATCAGACAGTGCATAGAGGAGAAGAAAATTGAGGTGGAGTTTGTTCGTTCGGATGAGCAAGTTGCAGATATCCTGACGTAGCCATTGGGACGAAACAAGTTCAGCGATCTGCGCTCTAAGGCGGGCATCGTCGAGGTTGTCAGTCGGCATCAGGATTAGGAGGAGATTTGTCGGATGTAATCCTGTGCTGACAACAGTTCTGTATCTTAGGAAGCTAACTGTAGCGTTTCATTTTGTTGCATTATTTTCGTGTCTGTTGAACACAACTGCCTGCGTGCAGTGTGGGCGTCGTTCTCTAGCCATGTTCAAGGGCGAAGCGGGTCTGTAGGAGTATTCGGCGCGCCAAGATTTCGACGTGGGGGATGGCACATGTCACATGGAGTGGTGGCACGCATGGCGGAGACCTCAGCGGTCCTCTCCAGTTTTTTCGTTTTTTCCGTTTGTTTTGAATCTGCATGTAAGTTTGCTATTTAAGTTCAAGATAAACCAGAAAATGTTGCACGTTCTACGCAGCGCCAAAAAAAATTCCCCAAGTCGAACACCTGGCGGATTCACTGTTCATCATCTTTTACCTCCAGCCAACTGAGAATTTGAGAGTTTCGTTGGGTTGCGGCTAACACGGGAAGCCTCGCCGCGACCGGAGCCCATGGTGGTAATGCGCCTATGCGCCGCGCCGATGTCGCACCTGGCTGTAGGCGGCACAAAGAGGGATGCGCTCTCGCGGGACGGCGCGGCCGAGCACATGCAGGAGGAGGTGGCCCGCCATGTCGCTGCAGCAGGGGTGGACAGCGACAGCGAAGATCAAGGGCACCTCAGGCAACGCTTCAACGTGGCTCTTGGAGTCACCAACTGCTCCACCACCACCTCTCCCGCTTCGCGATGCCGCCGCTCCCCGCTCTTGTTGTTGTGTTGGTGGCGTCTCTGGGGCCGTAGAACGCCTCCGCCTCATGGGCATGGAGGAGGTGGACCGCCAAGTTTGTGTCACAGACATGTGGGTCCACCAATTTTTATTTTCTTTTTGTTTTAGATTGAAATGCTCTGACAGGTGAGTCTCATATTGACTCAGCCACCATGTCAACTAAAACTAGGTGCAATACTGCCTTTGAACCTAATGTGATCTGATTTTGTAAGATTAGGGATGTGTTATATCTAGAATTTCGGTTTAGAGACGATTTTGAAACTTGACGACACGACGAGAGATCTCAAGTGAATTTTTTTTCCCAGAAATTAAGAAGAGGAAGATATGGCTGATGGGCCGTCAGGCCTAAGGGCGTCCAGTACACTCCAAAACTTAAAAGGCCCAGAGCGGCATCCGGCTCCGTGACGTTTTTTTCCACCTGGGCATGTGGTGAACGCCCGCTTGTACGGCCCGCTTAAGATCTCGAAGGGCCGAAGGCCTACTAACCTATCTACCATGTTCGTTTGCAACGCAGGCCCAGCGGAGGTTGCCTTTCCATCTACACCTTGCCACCTTGGTATTCCATGCAGAATATTCCTTGTTTTTTGAGATAATTTCCTGTTTTTTTGGCGTTCGAGGAATACACAGCGGAATTGATCTATTACCTACGAAAGTTTTTCTCCTCTAAAACTTTATAACTTTTGACCGTTGGATTGCATTAAGTTTGTGTTTAATGTATGGACGGCTTTTCTCCAAATCTTTTTATGACTGTTGGATCACATCGAGATTCGTGCTTTGCGTGGGGACAGCTTTCGCCCACAAAACTTTTTATGACTGTTGGGCCACATCAAGATTTGTGCTTACGTGAAGAAAAAAAAAATCAAAGCATGATGAGGATCAAAATCATTCGTGATGACTTCGTCAATCTTAATATATACCGGTTTAGTTTTTCGGAGATATTCATAAAGATAACGTGTGCATGCGTGTGTTTATAGGAATGAATGTACGTCCGTTCTAAGTGTGTTTGTATCGTATTTCTTAAAAAAAAACTCGTAGTCACGGCCTCCGTGTAACCACACGTTGCTGCTGGCCACCATGTCGCATGCGCTTCTTGAGTTATTTTATATTGTAGTAATTATAGTATACAGTAACAATGTAATTGTAATATTGGTACAATGCAATTACACTCAACTGTACCGTAGTTAAATTAGAAAGGTTTTTCACCTTAAAAAATTATAGAATGTTGTACAGCTATTCCTAATACACGGTACGGGGCTGGGTGGAGTATTTTGGTTGTCTGGTCCGGAATGAATAAGAACTGAACCAAGAAAAGAATCACAATCTGCTTGTGGACCTTCTGACATGCACCCGTAGAAATTTGGTGCATAGAGGCTGATGATTGCAGAAACAAACAAGACGAGCATGCATGATGGATCGATGGCAGTGGCGTTTGGGCGATGGAAGGGTTGCGGTGCGCGTGGCATGGCCAATTCATCTTAACTCGGTCGCATATACTATTACTATTTCATTGGCTTTTCATAATATTTGATTATTTGTTTTATTTAAAAATTTAGTATAAATATTTAAAATTATAAGTTAAGATTATATTTTATTTGATGATAAAATAAGTTGTAACAAAAAAATAATATTCATAATTTTTTAAATAAGATGAATAGTTAAATGTTATATGAAAAATTAACACCATCTTGAAATGAAAGGGAGAGTATATATAATCGCATGCATGTGGGGACGGGGACAGCGACGTGGAAAGCGTGGTTTGTCGCGGTGTATCGGATTATCGGTGGTGGTGTATAGGCGGTGGATCGGTCGCTTTCCAGCGGCAAGCAGAGCACGTTGTTGCATGGCGTACGTGGAGCCTGATGACGCGCCGGCCGTGTACTGGCAATTAATTTGTACTCCCCTCCGTCTTCACGCTCTATCACGCAGCACGTACGACCAACGCTACGGCCGCCACCGTGCGTCGCTTCTACGACGTACTTTGTCAATTGTCACGACCGACCCGACCCGACCCGACCCAATCCAACTCAACCCAACCAAGAGAGAGAGAGGAGAGTCCCGTGCCTGTGATGACGACCACTATAATTTTTTTACAATTTGATCATTTTATAAATAAACTTCTAAAAAAACTTATTTCAAAAATAATCTTTTTTCACTGGCACCATGGTCCAACAGGACAACGTCGTCACCCTGTCATCGTGGTAAACTTAGCAATTTCTGAGATAAGTTTTTTGGCGTCGTCCTCCTTACCATGACGTTAGCATCGCTGGCACGCTTCCCTAGGTCCCTTTCCCTCCCTCACCCATTTGCCTCTTTTTTCAACGCGAGCACGAGCGTCGCTCTTGCTCTCTCTTTTCTCTCTCCTTCTTAAATCCACTAATCCACTCAAGGTTTATCGATGAGAGTCTTCATATTCTTCGTTGTTTTTGTTTTTATTATAGTTCAAAAAAAAAAAAATAATAATAGATTAGTTTTCTATGGTCCTATAAAGTCTTTTTTACTAGTACTGTTTAGTTAGAATTTGTTGAGTTTTCTGTTACATCGTTGTGTCGAGTTGTTGATCTTAGCGTTCTGTCATTTAGAGTATTGAGTTATTGTCGCCGTCATCACTATTGTCACCCTCACCATCATCACTGTCACTCACCAAATCTCTTTCCGTTTGTGCAAGATCTGTTTCTTCCTTGGAATCCAATTACCTTTGAGTCTGCCGTCAAAACAACCACAACTCGAGTGTCCTTACATAAAACAACAATATCTTTTTCATACATGATTCGGAATCATGCATATAATATATCTACGGACATTTAAAAAAAGTTACATTCATTGCTCCCCCGCTTTGTCGGGTTTAGCTAAATCAAAATCTTGAAATTCTGCTTGTAAGATTATGTTTTCGAGGCGAGAAGTTTCGAGACCCATTTCGATAGAACATTGCAAAATTTTACGGGCCACATATTTTGTCCGTTCGAGCTTAAATTTTTTTGTGGTTGGTTCCTGCGTGCTCCTATGTGTGAAAAAATAAAATAAAAATAAAAAAGTTGTAGCTCTCTCCTCTACACTAGAGAGAAAAAAGACGAAGATTGGGGGGACGATGCCAGCATTACTGGCATCCTTCTTCGGCCACGTCAGCGTCGAGTGTGCCACGATGGCAGGGGACGGCACCAAGGATGATGACATCGTTCCATTGAACCACGACGCCAGTCACTCTAACGCTTCAAAAAGGACCATTTCTGAGATAAGTTTTTTTAGAGGTCTATTTATAAAATAAATTTTTGTAAAAGACCAAATTATAAAAAATCCACGACGACCACCACTTGCTCGATCGGGCTCGCCCGACGACTCCTATCCACAGCCACAGGTGGAATGGAATTTCTCAACGCTCTAGATCCAGCGTCCCAGCGACGATGTCGTTGCCGCATACTTGTTTTGTCCTATAAATTTTAGAAGTAAAACTAATATAAAATATAACACATGAGTCTAATACTCTATCACATAAAAAAATTAAATTATGATTATGATTGTAAACAAACAAACATATGTCTAAATTCATAGGCAGAATTAATTTTTTTAGACAGAGTGTGTATGTGTTAGGAGTAGTAGAATACTGTTCTTTTGGAGGCAGGCAAGCGTTTAGTACTTTCGTTCACTGCTAAAAAAATTGATTTGTAGTAAAAAAAATTGTGCCATCAATACTAAAATCACGACGATAGATACATGTTACCATCATTTTAAAATCGTTGTTAGTCGTGATAATAAATATAGTAATAATAGGTTATTGCAACAATTTTTATTTAGTGGTAACAAAGTTCAATATTTTCATGAAATGGATGTGGCAAAAAAAATCATATTGCAACACTTCATATCATTGCAATAAATAATTATTGCCGCCATTTCATGTGTGACATTATTTCTACATACCAAATTAAAAGTTTAAATATTAAACTATCATTTTAATTATTTTTTTCTTTTTATACCTTGTTATGGCTAGGATTTGAATCCAAGACCTCTCCCTCACACACGTTCTCCTTATCAATTCACCTAAACATTAATATCAATTATATTAGAAAATACATATATTTTCATTTGAGCCTACCTAACTAAGATTTGAATCATGAATTTGAGTATCTAAAAGATTTCAAATGAAAAGTTGTCACCTATAAAATTGTAGATCTCGTCGAGAGCTATAATTTTCATATAACATTTATTCCAATCCGTATCCATGTAAAAAAATTAAGTTGAATTATGATATGACAAAATATTTATTGCAACGAATTTGTTGATTGTGCCAATAAAAAATAGTGAAAAATAACTTACCACAATCATTACTATGCAAATTGTCATAAAAATTAACACTGTGACGATAGAACATGTTTTTTCAATAGTTGTTTTTTTTGGCGATAGCTCATTTTCTATTACAACAAAAAAAATATTAAATAAAACAACGATGGTATATCATTGCAACAAAATATGATACTTTGTCACAGAAAAATTATAATTGCAATAGTATGTCACGAATTATTTTTCGTTATGATAATTTAATGATGATAGCTCAATTATAATTTAGTGATCGAGCTACTACTCCAGGTGTACTTCAGATTGTTCTAGAATCATCCTAAACCTTTCAAACACTTAACAAGGCGTACATGCGTGTGCTAACATGGCCTGCCGTCTGTCTACTTAGCTCTGTTCTTCTGGTACGTTCATGGCAATCATCAAAATATAACTACATAGATTTTTTTATGGCACTTAGTAAGAGCAGGTTTTATAGCATGACTACTATCCCTAATTTTATTATGTATATCAATATACTAATCAATAAAAAGTAACATATATATATAAAGTAAGTTTTATAGTAGAGGTAACGATCACCTCTAATTTTATTCAAATCATCTACGCATTAGTTATTTAAGACTAACACATACAATACATTATATCTATTTACACTACTCTTAATACACTTGATACCAATCCACTTCTTTCTTTCTTTCTCATTTATTAAAATTTATGTGGAGGTTGTCATTTGTACGAGAGATGGTTTCTCTTCTATCTCTTCTAATTCTCACCTCCACATCATCATATAAGGATGTGTTATTTAGTCTATTTTTTCAACTTCACCTCCCTCGTTTTTCACACGCATGCTTCCACAACTACTAAACGGTGTATTTTTCTAAAAAAATTTCTATGAAGAAGTTGCTTTTTAAAAAAATCATATTAACCCATTTATCAAGTTTCTTTATCTAATACTTAATTAGTTATGCGCTAAACCATCACTTCATTTTACATGTAATAGGAGAAGTGTTACCAACTCAAGTTGGTGAACTCAGCCTTAAGTCTATATGGCACCTTGGGGCTAGTGACAAAGGTTTTATAGTACTTGCTCTAATATGTTGTATGTTATCTTTATCTCTAAACCCTCGTATATTTATTGGAGTTTGTGTACAAGTTGCTATTTTTCTATCATCTCTTTTCTCTTTTTCATTTCACCATCTAGTCTTACTCTCTCGGTTAAAAAGAACATAATCCCGGATTTAAATCTGAACCCACAAACCTAACATTTAAACAAAGAATTAATTTTTTTTAAAGACAGAGAACGTATATGATCTCTTGAAAAATTATGCTTAGATAGTCCTAGTATTTGCTCTAACGTTGATATTTTCATTCTCGGGGAGAAAGGGTTATGTAGCTGGGATGAGTATTTTGTCCGAGAGGAAGCTTGTCAAACACTGTGGCAGCGACTTTAATTACTCTGCTAGTTCCTTGAATTGCGTGCGTCCAGACATCCAGCCGACGATCATTAATCATTACTAGTAGAACAATGGCAGGGAATGCTTGCTTGCTTGTGTGTATGTGTGTGTATATATATATGCGCTGATCTTCCTGCATTCTTTTCTTTTGCCGACATATTCTATATAACTAACAATGCACAAAAGAGAGAAGAATTTTTGCCTGATTCATGAATGGAAGCTTGTGCGACTTGTGTTTTGGTTTTTTAAAAGTTGCATTTCAGCATTTGGAGATGAACTTTAGAAAATAGGCATGTACTACTATTTCCTCTTTTCCAAATATAATGAATTTATGTGCATGTGACATATTTTAGTACTGTGAATCTGGATAGTTTTTTTTTCAGATTCATAATACTAGGATGTGTCATATTCACCCAAAATCCTATTCATAATATTAGGACATGTCACATTCACCGAAAATCGTTTATATTTTGGAACAGAGAAAGTAATTATTTGCGGGGAAAAGTTGGGAGGGCTATTTGAGAAATACATGAACATTTGAAGGATATAAAAGAAAAGACAGACTCGTAGTAATTGATTGACTGGTCCAAAGACTCGAACAGGTCCCTAATCCCACGCACACGCACCCACTAATTGCGGCGCCATCAATCATTAACAAACCCAAACCCACACCCAAAAATAAATAAACAAATCCCCCAATCTACCACAACACCAGGTCAATCAAATCAACCAGATAATATTTCCAAACCAAAATAAAAAACACATTTTCTCTCTCCAATAGAATCACGCGTCACGTAATCCCGCCTCGGACCACATGCACACGCAAACCCACCGGCGATTTTGCGCCGAACCCCCTCAAAAAATAATTTAAAATAAAATAATTTCCGCGTTTCTTGCACGAGAAAACCTTTGCATTTTCCGTTTTTATTTTCGAGCTCCTCCTCGCCGCGTCTCCAGTCTCCACTCCATCCATTTCGCCATCTCCCCCGCCTCGTGGTCGGCGCTCCACACTGTAGCTCACCTCGCCGAACCTTCTAGAAGATCGGGCCATGGACGACCCCGGTGCGGGCGATCCGGCGGCGCGCTCCCACCACGTGTCGCCGCAGCCGGCGGGAGGCGGCGGGCAGGGGCAGCCGCCGGTTGTGCCGCGCTCCCCGACCCCGCTCGACCTGTCGAGCGCCGCGGCGGCGGCGGCGGCGGCGTACAGGAGGCTCTCTCCGTCGCTCCGCCCACCCGCGCACCCGCAGGTGCGTCTCCCTTCGCCGTACCCCCAGATCCCCTCGTCGTCGGCGGCGGGGGCGGTGGGCTCATCCGGCCACCACGCGCGGTCGCTCTCGCAGCCGCTCTTCTTCTCGCTCGACTCGCTCCCGCCGCTGCCGTACGCCGATCTGGCCGCGCCGCCGGCCATCCCGCCCTCCCCGCCTTCCTCGAGCTCCGACCCGCCCCCGCCAGGGTTGCCGCCGCGGAAAGGCGGGCACCGGCGGTCGCAGAGCGATATCCCCTTCGGGNTCGGGTTCTCGCAGCTGAGCCCGCCCCTTCCGCCCCCGGCGCCCGTGAAGCGGGAGGCGGCCACGGCGGCGGAGGGGTGCAGATCGGACGGCGACGACTTCGCCTTGTACGACCTCGTCAACTCTTACATGGACCTCGACGGGATGGATGCTATCAACTCCTCCGAGGAGCGGCACGAGGACCGCGACAGCCGCGCCAGCGGCACGCGCGCCGGGAGCGTGGCCGACAGCAGCGAGAACGAGGCCGAGAGCCACTCGACTTCTGTGGAGAGGAAGGACGGAGGAGGCAAATCCCGGCATTGCCGCAGCTTATCGGTGGACAGCTTCATCGGGAAGCTCAACTTCGATGAGTCACCGAAGCAGCCACTGCCGTCTCCCAGCGGTGGCCTATCCAGAAGCGGGAGCGGGTCCTTGGATGGCGGCGCTGCATCTCTGTTTGGTGCAGAGTTTGCCAATGGGGAGTTCACTGAAGCTGAGAAGAAGAAGATCATGGCAAATGAACGCCTTGCCGAGATCGCTTTGACTGATCCTAAGAGGGTCAAAAGGTGAGCAGTTATTCGAGTGAGCAATAATTCGTTTCCTTCTGAAATTAAGCATTCTGACTTGTTAACATTTTACAGGATTTTGGCAAATCGGCAGTCTGCGGCAAGGTCAAAGGAGCGTAAAATGAGGTATATTCAAGAGCTTGAGCATAAGGTTCAGGTGTTGCAGACAGAGGCTACTACACTCTCAGCACAGTTGACAATGATGCAGGTTTGTTTTGCAAACTGTGAAGTTGTTGTGTATTTTGATTTAGCTCATTATTATGATCATTAGTCACCCTTGCCTTGATGCGCTTGTTTACAGAGGGACTCCACTGGACTAGCCACTCAGAACAATGAGTTGAAAATCAGGCTGCAAGCAATGGAGCAACAAGCACAGCTAAGAGATGGTATGCTTGTTTTCAACCCTCATCAGCATTATTTCTCATTTTTCCTTGTAACAATGAAGTGAAAGGGTATAACTTAATTGGAGAAACTAGCAACATTTGATCTTAAAGATTGGTACATTTTGAAACTACTACTAGGATTCTATGCTGGTTTGATAGGCAAGTATGTCAGCAAGTCATTTCCTTCTTTTCTGTCATGGGGGTAACTGAAGCCTGGACAGCTGTTTCTTATTCTGAGGGGGTCTATGAGAGGGGTTGTAGGTTAGGATAGTTTTTGCTCATTTGCATTTGACACCATAGGGTTTATCAATCACAACCAAACCTCGATTGCACAAATACTACTAGTTCAGTTTACTTTAAAAATCCCTTTTTCTAGTTGCCTTTGATCCAATGCACGGTTCCACACCCACACATATCATTGTAGTAATGTTATATGTGGGATTTTAGTCTTGTATGATTATCTGTAGTGATTTTAGAATAAAACGAGAGAACTAGATTGACGTTAATTTTTGCACCCATTCTAGATGCTTAGAAAAGAAAAAAAAACAATTCCTATTATATATCATCAAACATCAATTTTAATATATCAAGAATTAGGTATGAATTTTTTGTATTAGTCAATTGTTAATCTAAAGTCTTATAAATATCATAAATATTGTTGATTCTCTTTGTTCTAGCGGCGATTACATTTCCTGGCATTGTTCGTTGATTCTTTGTTGAGTACAGACATCTTATCATAAAGACCCGGTCTGAGAAATACCAGCCTAATATGTTTTTCTATTATCATAATGTATAAACCTTGCTTACCTCAGCACTAAACCATCCTGAAAGATTTTCTTGTGAACCTTGTTGAACCAGATATTTTGCTCTTGCTTGAACATTCGAAACATCATTTGCAGATTTGCATTGCAACATAATAGATATTCTCTAGTTCCGTTTTGTTAGATGCCACTGTGTCCCCATTATGCTTTTGGATCCCCTTTTTCTTTCAAATGTGGAGAGCTATGTAGTACTATCTAGTATCTACTGATTATATGATCAATTGTTATCTAGCCTTTTAGTTGAAATTTAGTTTAATAGCTTATTCCCTTTCAAAAAAAAGTAGTTTAACAGCTTATGCAAATCTGAAAGTCAGGATAACTCCTGCACAAATTATTTTAGTATTCTCACATTTTCAATTGTGATGTAAGATCCATAATATCTTCTTGCTGTGCTGTTTGTCTTATTGTTTCTGCAATTTTACCGCAAATGATTGCAGAAATATAGTATTTCCCTTTTGACTGGCAGGCAATGAACAAAATGACTTGTTTCATTTGCATGAATCCTTGCTGGGTCATTACATAGTTCATATATATTATGTACACACGTGTATGGTCAATTTGTTGTGTAGCTAGTTTCTTCATTAGAGGTTCAATTCTAGTACAATATCAGCATCAATACTGTTAGGCAGCATATTTCACTGTAGTTGGAATTATAAATTACTAGTATCTGTAAGTAGATTTTTTTTGAGAGGAAGTAACAAGTTGATCTTAATTCATAATGATGAATTTCCCCCAACTGCCAAGCTTACCTGTTGAACTTGCACATGCAAATGAAAATCTATATGACATTGCATTATCTCCAGGTTTGACACTTTTCTGTCCAAATTTGCTTTGTATTTGCTAGTTTCATTTTGTAGTTTTCTCTTGGGAGTTAGTTAAATTACAGAGTCACGCATATAATCGTCTTCCCTTTTGACTATTGAGTGCTTGCTTATTTACATGCATCATCAACATTTTTTTCCTTCCAACACGTGAAGAACTATTACATTAATGTGAAATGATTCCTGTCATATGATTTAATTATGCTGCTGTCTTTTTTTTGTCTTATTATCGACACTCATTTATGTATTCTTCATGATTCATGTGTATCCAGCCCTGAATGAAGCATTAACTGCCGAGGTCCAGCGTCTGAAACTTGCAACTGGTGAGATAACTGACGGTCGTATGTCAAAGGGCCTACAGCAGCAGATGAACTCCCAGCTGATTCAATTGCAACAGCTACAAATACAGCAGCAACAGTCATCGCAGACGACGCAGCAAGGTCAGCAACAGCAGCCACAGAAATCCGCATAGATCAAGTTCCAAAAAGCTGGACCTCCTATCGCAAAGCAGTTGATTTGAAATCATGATGAGCATGATGAATTGAAGGATGATGGTGATCCATGCTGGGAAAAGAAGAATCTTTTGCTTATATATCTCAAGACAGATTGTAGGATAGTTATGGTGGTATAGCAACAGAAGACCCATCTTCTGTTGCGAGTTCTTTTGTTCAAGGTGGTAAATGCCTTAGCTGGAGTATCCTATCTCATCGCATCGTATTATACATGAGTACTGGTCGCCTGGCCTGAATAGGAGGCATCGTGTTTAGTCCTATGAAAGATTCTTTCCATGGTGCTTTTGTACTTCTGTCCAAGAGGATAGCGTATTACAAATGTACAACAGTACTTATGCTGGCTGTAATAGTGTAATTACCTATAGCGTTGCTTAGTGTTCCTGGAGCTTTCCATCTCAATGGTATCTACCTTTACATTTACCGGAAAGCAGCACAGAAAATTGTGATTGTAATTGTAGAGGTTTGATATGTATCTCACCTTTCAGACTGTTACCTACTCGTACTGTAATGTGGGGCTAAGGCCATGTTTAGGGAGCCGAAGATTGTAACGATGAGTAGCTAGTTGGTGATAACCTGAAAAATGTGTATTTTCTAGCTTCTATCTACTACTGTAGTACCTCATTTTCTGAACTATAGCTGCCAATTCCTAGAATCGAGGTGAGAATTTGGATTATTTGAGGAGCTACATTTTGTCAGCAAGAGGATGGACTCACAAGTGCACAAGTGAGTACAAAGGGAAAGCAATGTGACACAAGATTCGGCGTGGTCCTTGCTGTTGCTGCTCCTGGAGTTTTTGCCAGCTGTAAAGCTGTGTTTTTTTTTTAGGGGTTGGGAACTTTTTTTTCTTCACACGTAAAACGAAACGACAAATTAATACATAATTAATTAAGTATTAGTTTAAAAAAAATAAAAATGAATTAATATGATTTTGTAAAACAATTTTTTTATAAAAATTTTTTGTAAAACACATATCGTTTAATCGTTTAACAGTTTGAGAACGTGCGCGTAAAAAACGAGGGACGTTTGGGAGCATGAAAAAAAAGGCCTAAAGCTTTTGGCACCGACACGAAGCTGCAGGACCCTACTGGCTGGTTTGCTTCATTGAAGGTGCATGATACATTGGGCCGTGCAGGTGTTACTCAGGCGCCGCGCCAGCCAGTGGGCCGTGTTATCTGATGAGGCTATCGGCCTCAGGGCCCATTTCAAACTAACTGGCAGGCTGAAAGTGATGTTTACAACCAACATTACTTTTGCTTTTGTCTGGGATTATTATTGTTTTTGTGATCAGAAATTTGTATGAGATTATTTCCGCGAATTATTATTATTTTCTTTGTAATGTACTAGTACTCCGGACGAAGTCTCATCAAACATTCTGCATCTCAGGTTCCAGCGGAGGTAGCCAAAATATAATCAAAATGTAGCCGCGGCACCCGTTGGTGTGCTCTGCCGCGAACAGCAACAATCAACATAGTAACTAGAAAAAAGGTTCACTTTATAAGGATTGAGTTTGGATCGCTTTCTTAAACGCAAAACCTAACCTTCAACTTCTAAAACTAATACAAATTAAATCCTTCAATCGGTGATTTTGAATGATGGTTTTACATCCACATGAAGTGATTGACCCGCTAATCGTCCTACATAACGGCTATTTAATAATGCTTACAATTAGAAAAAAAATAAGTGAGATCCAGATGTCATTAGCATCTCCTCCTTCCTTCCCTAGGCACTACCCCTCTCTCCACCGGGTGCAATGGAAAGCCACCGCCAAGAACTGGCTTGCGCCCGGAAACAGCCGTGATTGGATGGCTGAATCCTCGTCGGCACCAACCTACGTCGCCGTGGGCAACTGGTATATATACTTTCTTCATTTTTAAATATATGACGTCGTTGACTCTTTTATAACGTTTGCCTATTCGTCTTATTAAAAAAATTTATATAAATATTATTTATTTTATTTTGATTTGTTTTATTATCAAATAAAATAAAATCTTAATTTATAATTTTATATATTTATATAAAATTTTTAAATCAGATAAATGATCAAACGTTGTAAAAAAAGTTAACGACGTTATATCTTCTGAAAAGAAGGTAATACTAATATTTTGCCGTCAAATTACAGGTCAAAACGTGCGTGACTGCCTGCCTGCCTTTGCTAGCTAGCTTGGCCGGCCAGTCTCCGGTGGTCGTCGCCGTACCTGTATGTACGCCGTTGAAATTCCATGTCTCGTTTTCGCCAACTTCCCGCAGGCCGCCGCTCGATCAGCACGATCACTATCGCCTTGTGGCTGATATTAATAATATGAAACAGAACAGCTAGCTAGCTTGCTTGCTTGCTTTGCACGTGTGTGTTTAGGCGGCCTGGCCGGCAGGGGCAGGCAGAGCAAGAAAGAAGACCATGCATGCATCTGAATTGAACAGAGAGCCCGCAGGCTGCAGCTAGCTTGTTGTCAACGGTCAAACTGTACCTTGCTAATTTGTCCTTACTGCCTAGCTATATACTATACTTCGTTGATTTTTTATACAAAGGTTTGATTTTTTTGTCTTATTTAAAAAATTAATATAAATATGTAAAATTATAAGTTAAGATTATAGTTTATTTGATGATAAAATAAATCATAGCAAGTAAAATGATATTTATATAATTTTTTTAATAAAACTAATGGTCAAATGTTATGAAAAAGTTAATTACATCGTAAACTTTGAAATGGAGGGAGTATTACTGATACGTACTCCCCGCATGTATATATCCATCAGTTGCTCATATTGAATGGCTTATTAGAGAAAGAAAATTAAGTTATAGGTAAAACTTTTTTATATATGTGTTCTTGACGATTTAAAAGCCAATACTAAAAAAACTACGTTAAAAATATCTTAAAATTAACTTCAAAATTAAATTTAAAAATTTAAATTTTGGCTTTTCCTTTAGCTGATTAAGGTAGTCGATGGGGCCTATAATCTAGCTTAACTAACTTGTATGTAGAGATGGATCCAAAAAAATATTATAGGAGGAACTTATCTCCTTTTTTCTTTTTCAGCCCCTCTTTTTCTTTTCTTTCTTTTTTTCTTTTTTTATCAATAATGATCCAATAAAGAAGGAGAAACTGTAGTCCCTCTTACATCTACGTTAGATTTGTCCCTGTTTGTATGTACATGTTACACACGCAACAGATAGACGGATTGATATCGGTATATATCGATCGGATCATCGGAGCAAGCTACAAGACCGGACAACTTATGTATATGTTCTACGCCTGAACTGTGTACGCGATGATCGCTGCTCTTTGACTGAACGTACGTACGCCTGAACGCGAACTGCATGTGCCTTCAGATCGATCAGCTAGGGAAGAAATTAAATTAAAGCAGCTCGATCGTGGAAGACAACTTAATTTAATTGCTTCTGAATTTAATAATATAATACTACTACATGTCTCTCTGTTCCAAAATATAACAATATATTATATTTAAGATCGAAGAAAACATATATATATATATATATATATATATATATATATATATATATATATATATATATATATTGTACTACGAATCCTACGAATCTGTATATGTTTCATATTTAAATTTATTAGGATGTGTCACAGTTTTTGTTGTTATATTTTAAGACGAATATAGCAGCTACCTAGTATATGATCTTCTTGTCGTTTAGCAGCTAACACTTGATCCAGCTTTTTTTTTCCCTGCTTGTACAAGATGTGCCAGTGTAAGACGTAGTACTGTGCCTAAATACTGCTAGTACTACTATAACTAACTTGACAGGGGTCGATATCACATGATCGATTAATGGATTACGTGAGGGGCTTGCTCTTGAGCTCTGCATAATTCTTGTCCTGCCACGCACGCATTATGCACTACTTTTGCACGGGTTCGGCATGCCTCCTTTTCCGATTGAAACTTCCAATCATCCGCCTCTCTTAATTAATTTGTCTCATTCGATCTCAAAGCAGTTATACGGAGTAGTTGATCTATGGGTATACGGAGTAGTTGACCGGCTATTAATTAGCCTATTAGCACGCTGCACCTAGCTAGCTATGTCAGTAGTCGTTTAGGGTTTAGTAAATATGACACTGTTAATTTTTTATCATTTACCTTATTTAAAAAAATATATAAATGTTATTTATTTTGTTGTGACTTATTTTATCATCAAATAAAATATAATCTTAACATATAATTTTATATATTTATACTAAATTTTTAATGAGACAAATGATCAAATATTGTAAAAAAAGTCAACGACTTCGTACATTTTAAAAAGAAGGTAATACGTACATACTTTATCGCAAAATAAATTAACTCTTGGCTACAAATCTAAACATAGTCTTATTCAGATTAGTAGTTAGGATTTCATTATTATTTTTTACAAGTGACTATCTTAATTTCGGAATGATCGGATTAATTAACTAATAATGTTGGAAGCAAGATTATCAATTCCTACACTGTGTTTTAAAAAAACAATTCCGGTATATTCGTCGGTATATACCACTTTAACACCTAAAATGGTACTATATATACATACTACCAAAAACTCAATTAGCCCTGACAGCCCAATACCGTCAGCAAAATGCATAATCACGCATAAGCACGTCAGGAAAATACATCTTGACGTGACACTGTCAGAAAAATTCCGTCAGAACTAGTTTGTCGGGGAAATTTTAATTTGTCTGACATGTCTCCGTTAGGATAAACGACAATCCTGACGGGTTTGACCGTCACAATGAATTTTTCTGACGTTGTCAATACCGTCAGTTTCTTAGAATCTCACTGACAGTAAAGTCCTGTCATAAAAATTGAACTATATTTTACTGACTGTTTCTATCGTTAGTGTTAAAATTTGAGCTGCCCCACAATAAACCATACCCACCAGGCCACCAATTTTTCATGTACACAGTACTCATATACATAATACACATTCTGGTAGTAATGCAACAAGCAGCATACTGTTTGGATCCGAATAACGGCCAGTTCCGGTCGTTTCCAATCAAATTCCAGCTCGTATCGATCGACCGGATCCAGAGATATTTAATTCTTTTGTCATTTTTACAGATGATAATTAAAAATTTGTTACTGAACTTACATATCATAGACATACGAGAACCTATATATCATAGGCTGCGAGTGACAATTTTTTAATTGTCACATCTTAAAAGTGATAAAAAAAAATTAAATATCTTCTGGTTCGAAGGACTTAAATTGACATACCACTTGTTCAAAAGTACCGTTCTAACACATGCACGAGTGATTCTTCCGTTGAATTTGGCTCAGTCAATAATTCTTAAATTATGTTTAATTATAAACCCATTTTATCTATGTCATATTTCCCTTATTATTACCATTTTAAATATAATTACATGTGAAGTTCTGATAAAGTTCTGCATAATTTATGAAACCACGATTGAAATGATACACGAGTATCGGCCATACCACAACGTTCCATTAACTACAAGAGCCAAACCGAAATGGCGTCCATGCATGTCCAAGCTAGCTAGCTACTAGATGATGTACACTTCCGTCGTCCTCTTAGTGCTTGATTAATTCCCTTTTCGTAATGGCATGTACTATGTACGTATATCTCCGGCCGGATGGCGTGCCTATATTGCTTTTGATTATATATGCACGTAGATAGCTGCTTCATTTGCACCTCGAGACAAAATTAGGAAAGGAGATACGTCAAGTAAGGATATACGCACACTATATTCATGAGTATAAGATTGGCTTTAATTTACTCCATGCATGTTCAGAGAAAATAAGATTGGCTTTAATTTACTGCTTCTTAAATGTATTGCCTTATTAATATATATGGAAGAGACAAAAAAGTATTCTCCTATTACAATCTTGTGCAGTGATCGGGTTGCTTTTTGTGCAGTTGCGGGGAGTCACTGTTCACTATCCTCCAACATGAAAGCGACAGGCCGGAGACTAAGGCAAGTAATGTACCATTTTCCGACTCATCGTTTACAACTATAACAAACTTTAGGTCAGCTAGCGTCGACGGAGATCAGTTCTGTTCTTCATGGCGGCGACGAGGGTCGTCCTCCTGTTGCAACAAAGTGATTTGGAAAGAATCAGTCATTCAGGTTTAAGTTTTAAACTTAACATGGATGTTCGTATCTAGGACTAGTTATTCTTTCGGTGGTAGATGACATACCTGTCAACAACAAGACGTTCGCTCTTCGTCAATTTCAAGATATCTAGGACTAATTATTCTTTCAGTGATATCTAAGACTAAGAAAAGTTGATTTAAAAAAAGCTTCTATCGATGATCGGTGCCAGGGCATGCAAATTAATGTGTTACTGTATATGTGCTTATAATTTGTAGGATAAGAGCCTTGATGTTGAACATGTAGTAAGCCCCTCCCTTTTTAGCTTCTTATAAGAACTAATAATGTGGGTCCCGTAATTGCATGACTAGATTTGTTTTAAAAGTATCGTATTTAATGATTGTTGATGAGAAAACACGACGTTCTGAGAGTTCTGCTTAGCTCCAGTGCAGGTCTAAATCTTGTTTTCGGGTTTAGGACGTACCAGTTGGTTTAATTCTATAACCAACAAGATATACAATAAAACAATGTTAGTAAACGATAGTCAATTGGCTGGAGGGCCGATGATGTATCGTGGAAGCCTAGCCGATGCACAGAATTAATCGGCGTAAAGCAGAGGATGCTATACATAAACCAGATTTAGATTAAGTATAATCATAAACAACTTTTCCTTAACAAGATCAATCCTATAGGTCGAACCCAATCAATGCAGCATGAGATTGATGTCTTTTAAAGTCAGTCGTCATAAGATTATAAAACCTAAATACTAGCTGATGGATAGATATTGTAGATTAATCCCAAAGTAATCATGATCGGCTGTAGAAATAAATAACATGTAATCACCTATTTAATTTTTTTTCTTAGATGCAAGCAATTACAGATCGAACCCAACCGAGACAGTATTAATTACTTATAACCAAGATCAGATGAATAAATGATTATATGAACTTATTTCATAGTCGATAAGACGTTTTAGGTTATTTTAGATAATGTATCGGCTAGAACTCCAATATAGCTTTATACAAGAATATCAACCTTGATCAAATATACTAAATAAGTTTCAACCTCGACGGATCAGACCTAATCGGTGACAGTGTGAGATTTGAAGCAAACTTAACATATTTAAAGCATTGATACACTTATATAAGATGGCAGATATAACATATAAAGCAAATTAATAAATGCGAGACAGTTATACCAGGTAAGATCGACTGAAACTCCGATTCTACCCTTATTGGCAATCAAAAAACAAGTTAGGTTTTATAATTCTGAACACGACTTAGTAAGTCAAACTCAATTGATGCAGCACTAAGTACGAAAAGAAGCATAAAGTCTAAACAATCAATCCCTTGACTGATTTTCAGGGTGGTGGATATTTTAACTAATCTAAGCCGATGGGACGATTTAGCCGATACCGACAAAACCTTGAAAAGGTTTGGCCGATACAACTAAATCGAGCCATCGAGTTAGATTAACTAAAATATATGATAATCAACAGTTGTATAAGATAGATTAGAACATCTAAAATAATGCGCTAATCCGTCGATACAAGCCGCTGTGACAAGCCATACCTCTTATTGGAGATCGAAGCCGATGCAGCCCAACTAGAAACAAGAACTTATTAAAAAGTAAAAGTAAAAGTGTGACGATGCGTCGAGAGTGTATTGAACTGTTGTTAATTTTTTACAAGACCCTGTGCATATATTTATACCCGAACATACAAACCTTGTCTATATCGGATATGACTCAATACTTGCCTAATTATAAAATAAACAAACAAGTCCTTAGGCGGATTCTTACCACGAAATCTTAAAAGGAAACAACTAACTCACATTCCTAATTAATACATACAATTCTTTCTTCTGAACTCAATCCTTATTTGGCAATATCTTCAAATTCTTTTCTGAGTCTGTCATAGACTCATGTTGCCCATATCGGCTGACCGAGTCCGATTCTATATCGGTCGGTACGGCCTCTAGCCGATGTGTTGCTCTGTTTCTAGAAACAACTCTATCCCTTTGAATCCGCTTCGGATCTAGTTCCATCTTACTCTATCTTAACGTATATTTATCAAATTTTGCTATTAACAACGATATTACTTAAGCATTGAGAAATATTTTTGCAAGGAGTCCTGCTATACATACGATCTATGCGTACGACTAGCATCCGACCACGCCTCATCCATCAATCCTTATACTTAGCTTCCTTCCATGTGGGCTCAGAAAAACAACAACTATGTCTATCTATTAGTTGAATCAGACGTAAGTCATACGCATTGGTCGTATGTATAGCAATTTCGTTTTGCAAGTTGATAATGCATCTATTCTATTGCTATCTCTTCACACAATCACCCCACTAATAATTTTATTTGCTCCAACTTTAGGAAATATTTACAGTCTACAATAGAAAGTCTCAATTTTGTTCAATCGCATTTATTTGGTGCTCACTTCTAACAATTTGGTTTATGTGCCAGGGTGATTGATGACCCACATATGACCTTTCATGTTTTTTTCTTTTTTTTTTAAAAAAAAACTCTCATATTACAAAGAATCTTGATAGTTCATTTACTACTATCATATCAAATTGATTTTTTTTATTTCAAGGTCTTTGAGGTTAAATAGTTTTGAAGATAAGGCAAATTTATTAATTTTAAACCATAAAAAGTTGAAAACATCAGAGTCAACTATAGGTTTAAACATCTCGTAGGCATGCTTCAAAGCTCAAGATAAAACTCAAACCTATCATCAGCGATCTTGCCTTGAGAAACTCTCTCTCCCTTATTATCTATTCTTATTCTTCTCTCTTGCCAACCCTTCTTTCTTAGTGATTCGTATTGTTATCTAGCCAGAATTTTTCCTTAGTTGCCCCAGTATACCAGCTTTCCCTTCCTCCAGTTAAGTGTCAAGGAAGGTGATATGGCACCATACTTATAAAATAAAATAGGTAATACTATTTTTTTAATTAGAATTCCAATTATTTGTGTTCACCATCGGTTTTTTATATTTTTATTTCATCTCATATTTGACATGGATTTTTTGGTGATATTTTTATTGTTTTTATTTTAAATATAAATATCTAGTTTATGACATTTTTACCTTAATAATCTAGTTTTGATATAAATTTGACCTGAGATATGTAGTTTTGTGATAAAATAGTTTAAATCTGAAAACTTTTTTATAGTTTTTGTCAAGGTAATTGTAGTTTTGTGAAACTTAATCAAACTTTTTTACTCCTCCATAAATTGAGTTCTTTTTCATATAATTCCCTTAAAATAATCTTGACATGGACAAATTGAACATGTGATGTAGAGTTGTACGTAGAATCAAACATGAATATCAATGTCGTATATATGCTAGTACCACCCTCAATCACCCTCTCACTCTCATCTACACATCATTTAACGAGGAACAACATAGTCTTTCTTCTCAAATCTTAATATATGCTAAACAATCTAAAATTACAATTATTTTGAGACAAAGATAACTAATGGATCAGGTCTACAGAAAATCATTACAAATAGATAATAATTGATAGGTGTCGATATTTAGTGTTTTAATTAGCTTGTTCTTCAATATCTACAATTGGTTTGGTTACATCAGTTTCTGAATCCGCTTTAGACCTAATTAAATCTCAATCATTAATTGGCTGACCACAATCTATATCTATTTTATAGTTCATCAATTGCACTCCTACAAACATCATTCGTCAAATCCAACGATCCGTATTCATCCGCGTCGAATCCATCTAACGACCCACGTTGTCCACCCCGCGCACGCGGCACGCCCAATCCCCTCAAACCCTAGCTTCGCTCTTATTTTGAACGCCGCCGGCGCCTCGCCTCGCCTCATTTTGAACGCCGTCGACAGCGGCTTCCAGTCGCCGGTTGCTAGACGCCCCACAATCGACCGCTTCTGTCCACGGCCGACCCCGCCGCATACGTCATACGGCGTGACGGGCGGACTTCCTACCACGGCCTCTTTCTTCTCCGCCACCGAATGTATCGAAGACGGCGTTGGCCGGATGAAGAGGGGATCAAGCGCCGCGCTGGTCAGGGCGGCCGCCGGCCGGGGAGCCAAAGCCACCATCGCCCTGGGCCTCAGACACACACCTCTGTTCGTACGGCTCCGCTGTCATGCGGTGACTCGCATAACAACTGCTTCTTCCATGGACACGGTCGAGAATGACAGGTGGACTCTTCATTCCACCATTGTTCCATTTTGATTTCTCAAATTCGCACTTCATATATCAGAAGAATAAACATTACTACTACTTCCCTCTCTTCGCTAAACAGGATCTTGCCATTCCTACTTGCCAAGCCTCAGATTGGAATGACTTGTAGCCGCCACTGACTTCACTAAACCTCACAACATGTTGTCAGGTTCAATATCACGCCTCCTCCCCTTTTCAGTTCCCATGCGCTATTGCCTCATGATGTTCAATAATCCCATTTGCACATTGCACGGTAGGTGATCGATGTAATGCTTACTCAGGGCAATAACATCCATTGTATCTGCAGGTAATTTTTTCTCTGATTGCATTATCCCTTTACTTTTGAATCTTCCGATTGTGATTTTTATCAGAAGGCGTGAGCAATTCAACGACAGATGAACTTTTCCCTTTGTTTCCTGGTTCACTGCTTTCAAAATCAACAGATCAACGGGTTGAATAAATGACTAATCTTTTATGATCGTGCAAAAAAAGATTCAGAATTGTACAAATCAATTTGAATGCTCTTTTATCTACAGTAACAGACATCTGCCAATTATTTTTTCCCTGGTGCCTTCACAATAGAATATTTCTGCTGCTGCCCATCCACACCCCATTCCTCCTCCCCAACCATAGCTCAATTTCACCAGCCTTGCAGACTGTTGCTGATAGATAATAATATGGCATAGACAATTCCAGTTTATGTACTTATTAACTAAAACACATATTTAGATACAACTGATTTTGATAGCCATATATGTGAAAAAAATTCCAGCTTTTCTTTGCATCATTTATGGACTTATTCCTTTAGGTGATGGTACTGTAACATGCATTTGATATCTGGTGGGATTATTTTTTTCTAGCAGATGCACATGGTTACGTAAAAAAAAAGTGTTTTGACCTTCACTGCATGGCTGCGGAGGCTTACCTCGCCACTGGTGCCGATGCCATGGTCATGGGGCCTTTCCTCTCTGGACCAGGCGGCGTCCAACGCAGCGCCATGTCGACACGTCTGGTGAGCACTTCGGGTTCCACTCGCACGTGTCCCCTTAACTTCTCTTTGCTCTATTACCTGATGAGACCAATGTATTTGTTCCCCTTCAAATTTTGTCTGCTGCCGCTGCTTAGCAGAATTAGTGTAATGCACATTGCTTTACCTGTCTCAATTTACTCTACGCTTTGAAGCTTTAATTTGTGCTAAATTAGGATTGGTTACTCTGGATTTCGTTGCTTAATTTGTCCGCTGCAACTGCAAATCCACGCCCAGCTTGCCCGTCGCCGGACGCCGGTGGATCCAGTGTGACGTACTGATCCCGCTGATCCTCCCCTTCGCCAGTCAGGGTTGCCTTGGGGAACTCGCGCCCATTGGGCACCTGCTGCGCCCGACCATCCCACCGCCATTGATCGATTGCCTGAATGGATCCCCACGGCAGCACCCACGCCGCCTCCGTCCGTTTCAGAATCCGTCAGAGCGGTCCTCGCAGGTTCATCTCTTTTTACTGTCACAGTTTCATACTCCATCGTTGCACTGTTTATTTCGAATAACATATTATCAGTGACCTTATATTCTTGCTTAGTGGAGTACATAGGTGGTGTTTGAATCTTCTAAAGATAAAGATAAAGATAAAGATTAAGTGTTTCACGTAAAACGAGATGACATTAACGTGTGATTAATTGAGTTTTAGTTATTACAAACTTGAAAAATAGATTTATCTCATATTTTAAAACAACTTTCATATAAAAAATTTTCACACGAAACGCATCGTTTAGCAGTTTGAAAAACGTGCCACGATAATCTGGAAGTTATATCTCCTTTGCAGGAGAAACGAACGCGGCCATACATCTGTGATTAGTAGCATGCATCTGTGATCAGTTTCCTTGGTTCAGATCCATTTTGTTCTTGATCATTGTCAATTCTGTTAGGGAGCTTTGATCTGTCAGTAACCCAAGGCATGGCCTACATTTCATTGCCAAAAAATTGTAAATAGTCTATGCATCTCATCCATTCTGTTCCTGAATTTCAAAACTATGTTAACAAGTTGTTGCTCTCTTCAAACCCCAAAAGATTTATCTCGGTTAGTGCTACAGCTACATGCAACGAGACATTATTTCTGTGCTTGCTACAAATGAGTTGATGTCAATTTATTGATTTATCACCTGCTCCCCTCTTTTTTTCAATTTCTTGATTGTGAGGGAAATAATAATATAAATACCCTTACATTAGTGAACCAATGATGAAAAATGTAGTGCTCAAGCAAATACATTTCTTCACAGCACAGCAGTCCCACAAAGATATTCAGGTTTCACTGAACAACCTTGATGTGTCACCTATTTTGTGCAGAAATGTACATCGTCCTACTGCCGCTTCCATGTTTTCTTACTTCAATTTTGGCACAGCAACAGTCATCCGTGGTATGAAAACAAAAGCCATTAATGCCACGCTCCTGCTCAAAATAGCAGGTTGGGCCTGGGGCCTGGGTGCAGAGGAGGAGAAGGCCAGATCTGGGACGTCGTCGGTTGGGATCAAGCGCGCAGGAGGAGGCTGGCACGAAGGAGGCCTTGGTGTCCCAAACGAGCCCATTATGCGGTGAAACCTAAACATTCAGATAAATGTGCAGTGAGACGGTGACCATGAAACGATGAGTTTTCTCCTTCCTTTGGTCTGTCTCCATGTCAACTTGGGTAAAGCCATATTTTTGGATCTTACGGCTATACTGAAATATGTAAATTTATGGACAGTTAACTCAATTTTGTTGTCATCTCAAATCTTTTGAGTTTGTTTTCCCTTATGAAGCCTATATATAGAGACATTTGCAATTTGTTCGTCGATCTGGTTTCGAGCCAGTGTGATTTAGATGTCTTTTGCTTTCAGATTGGGATAGGATCCAGAACTTTTTGAAGAAGCACGTGCAGTTAGATTCGTTGGAGTGAATTGAACTGGTTTGCTTCATGCTCGCATGGAGCTAGAATGATTTAGGAATGTCATAAGCTGATAGAAATGTCAGTGTAAGGAGCAGGGTTTCTGGCTGCTTAGAATCAGGTTAGGAACTATCCGGAATGAGCCATTTCAAAAAGGTAGCCTTTCATAGAAAAAGTATTGGCCATTTTTATGAATAAATATATATTTCTTAACTCTTCAATCTGACAGAGGATTTGCTAGAATACATCGGTTTCTGTTGCTTTTTCCTATATACATCTGTACAAATTAGAGTCGAGCTTAATTGACAATGACATTCAGAATATAGGATGATCTACTTGTGCTTCCAGCAAAACTCCTTTATGAGTTGTTAGATTTGAGGTTATTGTAGTCAAGTCCAGCCATGGCGCATGTTTTGGTTTTGAATTGCTTTGACCTTTACACAACATTATTTTTCAACATTATTAAAATACTTTGGTAGTGTGCGTGAATCTTCATTCAGAAAATTTATCATTTTAAGTATTGTAACGACTGTTGTGATGAAATATATGATATTTTGGAGGTCCTGAGTATGTGGTACTGCATATGTGCGCTACTGATGAGGAACTTGGTATTGATTTGGTTAAGTAGTAGGCAACCATATTTAGCCAAAGAGAACTCAAATTTGGTTGCGAGGGGTATACGTCCAAACGTTCCACAAACAGGAACTTTGCTCAGTTCTGGGTCTGTGCATGAATGGGAGGAATATAGAGTAAGACACTGCTGATAATCTATGCTGTTATACCTATGCAAAACTTAGATTCATGTTGCTTTGCTTAGGTCTTGTAGCTGTCACCTGTAGCTTCTTGAGGCTCTTCATCTAAAGTATCATCATTGGGCATGTTTAATCTCCATCTTTCAATTGTTAGCATGAAAAATCCAGTGTGCTATTGGTTGTGTTTAGGAAATATTATAGTTTCTACATTTCCCTATAGCATAGTAAAAAAAAGTTGAGGCCCATAATCAGATTTTACTTTTTAGTAGATACTCTTTCCAGTCATGAATATGTCATTTTCAACATGCAGTTGGCCAAAGTTTTGAAAGTTTGATCCTTTGTCTTTTGCTAAATTTATGTTTATGAGACCATGTTGATTGTGTAGATCATGGGTGGTGTCGGTACTCGATGGAAGCCATAACCATTCTGCCAGCAATTGAGATTTTGTCCCTGGATTTGTCAGATGGAAGGCATGCCTTTTGAAATTGTGTTTTCCATTTGAGGATGTCCATTGGTATAAGAAAACTGAAGCTTACATTACCTGGAGGCCTCAAGGTAAATATATACTGTCTTATACTACTTTGGTTGTGGGGGGTTGATGGAAACATTTTAACTTTTCCATGACGGCTTGATCTGGAAATAATCAGGACTCAATGGTAATATGAAATTTGATACTCTGTAATTCATGTGTAAGAGGTAAAGATTAAAGAGAACTGAAGATATTTTTGCTCAATTTGATGTGCATCTCTGTATCTTTATACTAAACCTGTTGATTGTAATGATCGTATATATGTTGAATTATCAAAGTGGTTAAATTTTTTTCTTCTGAAACTGAAAGGCAGCTAAATGTTTTGGGTCACTATTTTCACCCATGGTCCATCATGCTGCCAAATATATGAACATTTTGATCTGTCATGAGTTTTTGTGATGGTTATGATCTGAATCTGAAATATCCAAATGCATTATAAGAGCAAATAGTGCATCTTCGTGCAGTCGTACACCTGCATGCATGTTTGGTGTTGCTCTGTACATGTATATTTCAATTCTTTGTATTTTTATATTGTTATGAAATGAATATTAAAACCTACTGCATAACCCATTGTTTTGGTACACTTTGTCAAAAGAAGTTTGTGTTGAACTAGAGTGTAACAAAATTTTTTTTTTCTCAAAGATACATTTAATAATAATATGCCAGTACTACAGCTATGTACTAGAACAACTATGCATTGATAGTAGCTTTGGTTTTTCTCACAGTGATCCTGCTGATTTCATTTTATTTACCTTGCAATGATTATATGTTTAGCTTTCTTAAAATTGAGAACATATGTTATTGGTTGACATCTGTGTATCGCTACTATTCGATTGCCTGACATTAGATTAGAGGTGATGTTGATGAAGCACAGTGAGACTATCTTTGTATGATTTTTTGTGTTTGACAATGTTGGCTACTTTGCAGTTTTTAAAGTAAACTTTTGAATAGCTGCAAACAAAAACATGAAGGATTTGGATGTCAGAAGGATGTTTATGTTTAACCTAACTGTACCAAATTGATCAGTTTTTCATGGAAGGTATCATCCTGCATTTTGTCTCATTTTTTCCAATTCTATGACTGGCTATTTTGGGTTCAGTGAAGTGTCTATAGCATAGTTTGGTTTTGAAACTGTATAGACAGTCACTCGCGTTAACTGAATTGAGAAATTACTGATGCCTAAATCATGTAGTCCATCTATTAATTTGGAAGAGGCAAAGAACCAGGTGAAATCTTTTTTTTTACAGTTCAATTTAGGATTCTGAAACATACGCAGAACAAAAAACTTGCTAATACAAAACTAAAAATCTATAACTATGTCTTGGTATTAAACCTGTTAATATCGTGTGGGATTTTGAAATGCAGGTGGCGGCACTCTTTGCTTCTAATGGAGCAATAATAAGTTAACTGAAACAACGAGTGAAGGATGCTCCAGAGAGAAATAGCAGTTGGCATTCTTCCTCTAAACTTCCTGAATATCTAGAGTGTACGAACATAATTTAAAAAGTAGCATAGATGAAAAAGAACCATGTGAAATTAGTCCGGTTTTTTAAGTTCATCACTTGAGAATGTTGGGAAGGAATGTATCCTAGTTATGAAACCAGTTTTCTCGTGTAAAATATGATGTAAAACTTCATTTTCAGCTGCATTGATAGCATTTGGTTGTGCTTCAGAATAATGAATATGCAGGCTGGATGTTTATTTTCTTATATCCTTGGCATGAATCTGTATATGTATGCTTGATTGTCAAAATATATATAATATTATCGTAGCGTTAGCATGGCTTCATATTTTCCGAGTTTTAAATTAATCCCATATAAATGTACAGTGCGATTGGTTGTACTTTATTGTGTCTCACACGGATTCTAAGAATCCTTGTCCATTTCCAACAAATCCTAATTCTGGTATCCTTGGAATTTTCTATTCTTTGTCCGTTTCATAATCTAATCCTAATATAGTTCATTTTTTCTATTTTTTTTAATTTCTTGCGATTAATATGAGATATTCTAGACAATGAGAACAATCGTGGAGGTTTTTTAGGTTAATAATAGGTCTAGTGTCCAGTAGCTAATTAACAAGCTTTTGTGGTGTCTTATAGTAGATACATATTTTTGCAGTGCCCTCTAGCAAATTTTGCCTAAGACTAAAACCATCAAATCCTATGGTAATCTATCAAATTAGATTCAACTCCTATCGATTTAGTAACCTGTCAAATTAAACTCAAATATATTGATTTGGGATTCCGAAGGTGTTAACATGTCATAGTTTTTTTTCCGTTGCAATGCACGGGCACGCATGGCTCACCAGTGCATGGCTGATCCTCTATATAGACTGCAGCCAACAAACAATGATGAGCAACTGAGCAGTGAAACTTTGGGCTCTTGTTGAACTTGAGTTATTTGGGGTTCAACTCATGCAAATATGAGAGATCCATCTTTACAATATATAGTACTTACATAAAAGTGACAATAAATAATCATCCAAGAAAATTTTAAAATAAATGATAAAAGAAATGGTGAAAATCAGAGTAAAACAAATAAAAACACATGAACCAAGGTCAAAAGTCAAAACGACCTCGAAACGCTATGGACCAATTAGGATTATGATTAGTGGCATTCGCTAGCTATGTTTAGTGTACTGTACAGTACAAGAGAAAATCGAAAATAAAAAGTCTTAAAATATACTGAACCAAAAGTAAACCGGTTGAATCCCTAATGAACTGAGTTAACCAGCCAAAAACCAATCAAATCGACCTGGTTTACTGTTTAAGTGATTCAGCCAAATGGTTAAGCTGTAAATTGAACTGTGCACATTGGGTTCAAAGTTCAATATTTCATTGACTGTGCTTCTTCTTCTGAAGAAGTGCACATAGACGAGAGAGAGAAGGGAACTGGTGAGATATGGATGTGAGCTACGGTGGTAGAACAATAAGAACGTCCTAAGCAAAATATGTTCCCAAATTATGCGTGCTCCATGGTTTTGTTGGTTTTCAAAGAGACTGTCTGTGCTGGCCGGAACGCCGCACCAGATTTGAGACCACGACGACCCAGACATGGAACCGATGATTTTGATTTGGAAACGGATGGAAACAAGGGAGCACCATATGTTTCTGGACATACAGATTCCATTTTCATTGTTGTTGGAACAAGAGGAGGTGAGAATTCTGTTACTGATATGACGCCCATGGTGACATCCGGAGAAGAGACAGAGGCCCGTACCTTTTATAAGAGTCAGATAAAATTCCAGATTATCGTAGCACGTTTTTCAAACGGCTAAACATGCGTTTCGTGCGAAAATTTTTTATATGAAAGTTGTTCTAAAATATCAAATAAATTCATTTTTCAAGTTTGTAATAATTAAAACTCAATTAATCACACGTTAATGTCACCTCGTTTTACGTGAAACATTTAATCTTAATCTTTATCTTTATCTGGAGGAGATTCAAACACCACGTTGTTTGTTGGCAGAGTAAAGAACCGAAGAGAGCAGCAATGCCTGTGCGAGCGAGTACAACACGTAGACGTTCGACTCGGACAGATTGCACTGGAATGTAAGCATATTCGGTTTCGCTTGCGTGGTCTGCTTCCTTCACAAACGAAGACGGAAGAAAGCGATCTGGAGAGAATTGAAGGCGCACCACGATGAAGAACGGACGGCTCGGTGAAAGCGGATCAAAACGGACAAAAATATACATGTGACGATTGAAAAGTTACTGATTTTTTAAATAGTTATATTATATATATATATATATATATATATATATATATATATATATATATATATATATATATATATATATATATATATATATATATATATATATATAAAATAGATTCGGCCGAGGCACCTTCGTTGCACCCGGCGAGAAACATGCATGCTGCTGCTGCTGCGGAGGAATGAGAGGAGAAGTATACTGGGCTTGCGTGGAAACTGTGGGCTTAATTAGGCTGCATTTGGATGGGCCGAAATTAATACATGTATGGAAGGACATGCGAAGTTTTCTTTATATATATAGAAATCTGGTGTTATCTAAAGTCTAAACCAAAATCAAATTAATTGGCTAAGATAGCAATGCTCCCCGCATGAAAGCCAGTGTCACCTGCATGCAGCTCTCACAACAGCAAAGCTAGCTAAATTAGCGCCCGTTGATGTTAGCTCAATTAGAAAACTAGTAACTGCAATCACATCGCATCCGGCAGAATCTCCGGCAACTAGCTAGCTAGCGACTACAAAATTAGGACATGCAAGCTACTATAAAATTTTGCCGTGTGAAACATATATAATTACTGGTCATCAAATTAAGCATGCACTGGGCGGTCGTGTATGAGGTAAATAAGTCCTGGGTCGTCGTCTCCGTACGTACGCTGTTGAAATTTCATCTTGATTTCGCCCACTTCCCGCCCGCCATCCAGCCCAATCGATCGCCATCGATGGCGGCTGGAGCTGATTATAATGATGATATATATTATTCTTCAGGAAAATAATGCTGTTATATTGCATACGATGGGTGTGATTGTCATCGACTGTAAGTTAGATTAAGGATCGGTGCTAGATTATCCGGCCCTTTTTTACGGGTGCCAATATTTTATCATTTGTTTACGCTTATGTGGTAATATAATAGAATTTGATGAGTAAGGAAGGTTACTGTGGTAGGTACATACTCTCTTTATTCTAAAAAACTTTAATTCTAAATATGAATCTGAACACATACTTGTTCATTTATTTATAGCTAAAATTTGATTCTTTTTTCAGACGAAGAATATGACATTGTCAATAGTCTCTCCCATCTTGCAGGAATGACTCGTACTAACAACCACGTTGATGTTCTTTGTATCGTTTCAATTTTATCGGTCTCCCAAGTTCGAAGAGGCCCACTACATGTTACGAATGGAATCTGTACATGTCTGCACGTGTGTTTTACTGTGTTTAAGCGCCCTGGCAGGCAGGCAGGATATGCAGGAGCATGCATGCATCTGAAATTCTGAATGAAGCAGCTAGCCGTCCTGCTTGTGTCAATTGTTAGACCTAGCTTACCTGAAGCTTAATTTGTCCGGACCTCGGAATATCTTAATTACTATATGATAGGGGCCGGGAAAAACGTGTACAGCAGCTGGTTTTAATTTTGAGATGTAATGATTAATTAAGGTCTCATTCGGTGTACGTATACATAAGCCGGTGTAGGAATTAAAGAAGCAGCTCGTGGGAAGACAAACTTTGGCCTCTGAAAAAGAAGGAAGATCAGCTTCAGTCTAGTTGATCATAACTTATAGTCGCAGCATAACTTGTCGTTTAATAGCAATATAGTAGTTTTTAAGATCCGTGTGTAGAAGCTGTACCAAATTAAACTGTATACCGATGCAAGTAGGACTAATTAACTTGATTAATTAGTGGTTATACGGGGGCTTATATGCTCATGAGCTAGCTTAATTCTTTTTCTCCTGCCACGCATGCATGCATGATCGATGCATGCACTGTACTTTTGCACAAGTTCGCGTCATGCATGCGTGAGTCCTCTTGTAATCACCCTCTCCTAATTTGTCTCTTCCGTCGAATGCATGCGATTAAATTAATTGATCCATATCAATCGATCGACTACTGTCTATTACCACGCTGCACCTAGCCTTTCCGTCCAAATTATAAAATCTATATTTTTTTATATGATCTTTAATGATATATTTTGATCAATAATTTATTTTATATTTTTAATGAATATAAAATTATCATCAACTTCAAAATATAAATCTAGTGATATAACATACATAATACTTAGCATAGATATGATTACTATAATTATTAATCAAAAACTACCGAGTTTGATTTTTTTTAAAAAAAGAGGGCCCTATAATTTAGGACGGAGGGAGTATTAGTTGGTTGATCGAGTAGTCATAAACTCATACATAGTTAAATTAAGATTGGTATGTCGCGCCAATAAAAAAATGTTTTTATCACATTTCCTTGGCTCTTACATGTTATCTAAATAGTTATAAAAAATTTAAAAAATAATAAAAGATAGAATTTTGACTTATATATTTTATATAAAAAAATAACAAATATAAGTGAATGTATGTTAACTAGTTTCAGTTTAATTTGTTATTTTATAACTTGTAAAAGTTGAATTTGATCTTTCGTGTTTGTGAAGTGATATATCTCATATTAATCTATCTTGTTATTTTTTTAAAAAAATAATAACTATTTACTCTCTCTCTTCGTTTTAAAATATAAGGCACAACTATTTTTTTCCATTATAAGAAGTGCATGCATGCAAGTAATAAACTAACACCTCCTCTCTACTAAATTATTATTTTTAAAATCCTCTACTCCTAAAATCTCTAATTCTATTGGATGCATGAATTGTATTTATTGGAGTGATCTAAACGAGAAGACGATAATAAATATTTTTTGGTTTTTGGGTTAAGAGTGGTTATTCCTTATATTTTGAATTGAGGGAGTAGATGACATGAAATGAACGAGATAGAAATTCATCTTCATATGCCCATCTTAATTTCGGAATGATCGAATTTAAGATTATGTGTTGATGGAGTATAGCTTACTGCCTACAAATCCACTTATTTTGGAGTGCTAGGCTTGTTGTCACTACTAGATTAATTCCCTTTTCGTAATGGCATGTAATACAATATTTTCGCCTCTGGATGACGTGATCTATATTGATTTTGATTATATGTACGTACGTAGATACCTGCTTTTTGCACCTTTGTAAGACAAAATTAGGAAAGGAGATACGTCAAGTAAGGATGCACGCATATTGTATTCATCAATACGAACAATCCATGTTAAGATTGGTTCGGCTTCCATCGATTTACTGCATCTTGAATATATTAATAATCTTGAGACCGGCTTGGTTCTTTGTGCAGTTGCAGGGAGTCACTGTATGTGCACTATCCTAACCTGAAACCAACAAACAGTTTTTCCAAAAAAAAGAAAGCAACAAACAAGAAATTAAAGCCTATATACTGGTTTATCATTGGCTGTTTTGCAAAATACTTCTTTCGCCCCAAAATAAATTTATCTTTTACTCATTTCAAATATACCAATAAAAATAAAAAAATATTTCACTTTATCTATTCTAATGTAATTATTTTTTATTTTTAACTACTCTCAATACATTTATTTTCTACTTTCACAAACTTCAATATAATAATTACTTAAAAATAAATTTATTTCGGAACAAATAAAAGAAGCCAAAAATAAATTTATTCTGAAACACACGGAGTAGCCAAGCGTACGTGTACGTGTGTGCCTCAATTCCCTTTTCTTTGCACGCAGGGGATGAAAACCACCGGCCAGGATGGGTGAAGCTTCTAAATCAAGAAAACAGAGAGACATTATATTGGAGTGGTCAACCCTGACCTGCTATTTTCTTTGGCAATGCATTTAACATGTGAGTCAGGACTAGATATACACATTGCAAGATTGACTTAGTTTGGAGCAATTGATCAGGGAGTTTTAATCTAGAAATATGAGTGGCGTGGTCTATTCTTAGAATTGATTGGTTATAATGTTTATGGCTTGTACTTAATTTTTTCTTTAAGTCTATGTGTGTTTAAGATTTTACAGAATTTCATATGAATTGGTTTAATTTTTCAAAAAAAATATAGAGACTATAGGTGTCAGCTATCTATACGACTAGTATATCCGACTGCTATAGAAGATGGATTGTGATTATGGTATTTGTAATTGTATATATCTTAGTCGTTATAATTTTCTTACTGGTTAAGGTAGCACTTCAAATTCAACTAAGTTATCTTTTGTAATACTGAAAAAAGCTTAAGCTTAGTTTGGTTGGGTTTTTTGCTTGTATCTTTGCCCCTTAATCTATATAAGAGAGATAGAGAGTCCTTTAAAGGCATATATCATTATTCGATTGTCAAGATCAATATAATACACTCAGTGGATGTAATCTTCAAATAAAAATAGAATATTACCTCTCATCGAGATAGACTGAACCTGTCTAAACTTTTCTCCCTATAATTCACCGACTTTTAAATCTCGTATGCTATCCCTTTTAGTATTATTGATATAAAGCATCGACAAAAATCCTCCAAAAATTTGTAGTAACTATTCTTTCCTTTGTGTGTGCACGTACAGTACTTGTGCTAACAACGACCTTTGATTTCTAGGAGATGACAAGAACTAGCTGGGCAAGGCAGTACGCGATTGAGAGCAGCGGCCAGCCTGCCGGTCCTCGTTTCATTGTGTTGCCCATACACGCATTAAAACTTGAAAACGCTACTGCATATGAACTGGGTCAACTTACGAGCTATAGTATGCAACTAGCCGGTACTGTGTCCGGGCCCCTAGCCTCCACGATCTCCCTAGATTTCCTCCTTAATTCCCATGTCACGAAAAACGGTCGGCGTCCTTCCACCGGTCCGATGAAAAAATGTTATGAAAAACTCCCGGTGCGGGAGGAAAAAAAATTAACTATGATAAATAAAGCCTAAAAAAGAACAAAACATAACGCACTTAATATATGTATCATTTCAAAAATATATAAAAATAAAATCAACATTCGCACGGCGATAGGAAATAAAGATAAAAAAGAAAAAACATAAGGCCATTGACCCTGTCTTTATAGAAAACCGAAGGGGTTTGTACATCAACTTCTAGCTAGCACATTTGTCAACCAGCTTTTGCGATACAAGTGTAGGGCGTGTTCTAAAGAGAGAGTTTTAAAACAGATTATTAGCCACATGTAAAATGAGAAACATGATTAACATATGATTAAGTAAATAGTAATTATTAAAACGAGAAACATGATCCCTCGTTACTCTGTTCATGCCAGCTGGTTGGTCAATCACCTTCATAAAGAACTGCTCAAAAGAGCTACACTACTACAGAAAGCATCATAGGTGTCGGTTGGGAACCGGCTATAGGTGCCGGTTTTTCAACCGGCACCTATTGGTCGGCACCAATGTGACAACCGGCACCTATGTAGAAAATAGAACCGGCATCTTTACCTTTGCTCGAGCCAAAAAAAAGAGAACATCACCCCTGTCGTCGTCGCCGCATGGGGAGGACTACGCGGCCGCCGCCACCGCTGAGGTGCGCCACCTCCCCTCCCACCAGATCTGGCGGAGGGGAGGGTGCGGGCGCCATCGGCGCCATCGCCGGAGGCCGCCGCGGCCTCCCATCCCGCCACCCCCCTCTCCGTGTCGAGGTCGTCGCCGGCCACCGAGCCCGCCGCCCTTGGTGGCGGTGAGGAGGAGAGCAGCAGCTGTGGTGGCGCTGGCGCCAGCGCTGGCGAGCGTGCGGGGGCGCACAAGAGGGGTGACGTCGGCAGACACCCGTCTTACCGCGGCGTGAGGCGGCGGAGCTGGGGCAAGTGGGTGTCGGAGATCTGTGAGTCGCGCAAGAAGTCGCGCATCTAGCTCGGCACCTTCCCGATGGCCGAGATGGCCGCGCACGCGCACGACGTGGCCGCGCTCGCCATCAAGGGCCGCGCCGCGTACCTCAACTTCCCGAGCTTCGCCCACACGCTCCCCCGCCCGGAAGAGGAGGGGAGGATGCGNGCGCGGCGGAGGAGGTGAGGGGGAGGGGGAGGGGAGAGCGCGGCGGACGGAGGAGGGGAGGGCGAGGGGAAGGGGAGGCTGGATGGATGGATGTGGATAAGGATCGGATCGATAGGGAGGGAGGGGAATGCGCACGATTGGATCGATATAGGCAGCCGGCCAGCTCGGCTCGCTAGTGTCGGCTCGGTTTAGTATAGATGCCGGTTTTTTAAAAGAACCGACACCTATAATATATTATAGGTGTCGATTCTTTTAAAAAACCGGTACCTATAGTATTGATACCGGTTTTAACTAATGAACCGGCACCTATATTCTTTAAAGGTATCGGTTCTTTATTTTTTCACCATGCGAAGGTGAAAAAATGCCTATAGGTACCGGTTTTAAATGAACCGGCATCTATAAGATCGGTTCCTGTAAGGATTTTTGTAATAGTGCTAGGAGCCAGATTACAAAAGAAAAAAAGCATCTCTAACGTTACAGTGGTACACCACAAGAAACTAGCAATGGGGCAGGCAACAGAAGATTATGTGGTTAGCATCCTCAAACACACTCACTACTCAGATCCTTCCCAGTTTTTTCCTCACCCAGCTGAGATAGATTGAGTTCTGTCTCTACAAGCAAGCCATATAGGAAACGTTTTATTTTCAGGGAAATCTCTGAAAAGAGACAAATTTCAATCAGATAAGCATGCATGGATAAAAGTGTACGTTATTTCTTCTTCCTCCTGGTGGTTGGTTGGTGAGTGAGAGAGAGAGAGAGAGGGTATATATATATGAGTACATCCATCCAGAAGACAATATATATATATATATGCATGAGATATATCGATGCAAGCGAACACACAACATGCATGTGGGTATGTGCGTATGCACACGGCCGTCGTGTACGAGCTACAGCTCTAGCTCTCTACATGTGTAATGCATGTCCACAAAAATACATCCAAATGCTGCGTATGTATGTATGCATGCAGTAGATGATATCACAGTCAGCTAGCTACCAACCACTTCGCGCAAATGGTTTCAATTAATACCCTGCCTGCCGCTCAGCCGCTACCATGTACGTGTATATATGCGAGCAGCTAGCTAGCTACGACTGCATTTATCCAAAAAAAAATAATTCTAGCTATACACATTTTTTTTAAGAAACAGAGGTAAAGCGAGTAGCAAGCAAATTGGTGCTCATTAACATATGGGCTCCATTTATTCATGTGCCTACCTGTCAGTGAACAGTAATATATAGGTATAGTATTATAGAGAAGGATCTCATTTCATGAGTTACTTCATTTATCTTCTTCAAGCACGCACGCACATAGCTGCATACGGCTTTTTCATGGCACATGCATTATACATACCACATGTACAACCATCGTATCGTGTGGTAGATGTTGATTATAAACCGTAACGACTTATCAATGAAAAAAATAATTTATAGATAAACTTTTATGCATGTGTCATTAATAATTTAGAAGTCAATTAACTTTTAAAATACCTCAAAACCAATTTCAAAATTAACTTTTAAAATTTAAATTTCAGCAATAACTTATAAACTGAAAGACAGACAATGAGGCAGGAATTATATATCCACGTTGCTAGATACGCCACACTTTGACTTGTACTTGCATACTTATATACACGTAGATATGCATGCATGCAAGCATGACTAATACTAGTAGAGATGGATATATTCTAGATGGATTATAGATGGATTATATTCATCGATCTCTTTTTCAGGCTACAGTTAGTCAGTTAGATATATATATATGTTCATTATGTTTCTTAGCTCTTGCCTACACGGAAGGGCTGGGTTGAGTGTGTTCTACAAACCCATACCGTTATTTCTCATAATAACGACGAATTTAAACAGTAGCAGTTATAAATTAGATGCTTAATAATAGGAGTACTACTAATGTACGTACAGTTATACAGGTCCAACAAGATGGGGGTACTGTGTGCTTACATACATACGTGGCGCAGTTGCCGCATAGTTTGAACGTTTGATTGCTTCCTAGCTTTGTGCTAATTAAAGCTAGCCGTAGTCTCACCTGTTTTAGTACGTTGCTTCGATCTATCCATGGATATATGATATATCGTCCAGGTTGGTCGTCGCCGTTCATATTACATGCCATCCTTGAGTTTTCAAAAGCATTCCATCCTTGCATATTTGTCCGTGTGCAATGTACATTATGGTGTACAAAATTCTTGAGCAAATTCATGGATCAAGAAGTGGACGTATATATATAGCGACATGCAACTCCTACCAATCGATCGAATCGTTGATAGTTGATACATCGATCGATCGTCTGGGCCACTGCACCATGAACAAATAAATGTTAGCCCATGCATGTGGATTAATTCTCCTTGTATTCCAGTTATTACTACTAGCTACTACGACTATTGGATTCATCATGTATGTGAAATTAAAGGCCAGCTGCAGCTAGCCAGCGGAGAGATCACTTAATGAGCTCGTGGAAACATGTTAGGAGAGCATGGCACGCTGTTGATGTGTCGTTTTTCATGGCAGCGATCTCTGCACAAGTCATATATGCATATAGCTGCTTGATTTGATATATATGACAATATAGATATCTCGACAATTATTACTAGTGATCATCTCAGTTCACAGTGACATGTACAGTCCAAATTGACTACTACTAGTATACATCTCGATCTCTCGAGGACTCAAGGTGAAATAAACAAAGCAAATTGTAGTACATATATACACACATATATGTATAAGCATGCATATATATACATCTCTAAAACATCTCAGGGAATGCAATTGGTCGATCCTGGACATGTCTATATGCATGCTTTAAGTTGTTGTCTGAGTGACCTATATACTCCATTAATTACTGTGATGATGCAATGACTGTGACCATCGGGAGCGTGTAAATAAAAATACGAGTATACATCGATTTAAATAAGCCGGGATCAGAGCTATTTCTTTCGTCCAAAATAAAAGTATTACTAGCCTCTAACATTTGTCCATAAATAAGTTTATTTCTATTCCATTACCTATATTAGATCCACAAATTGCTAAGTTCTATCCCTCTTAGTATTTTTATCTACACCCACCGTACTTAATTTCCTGTTAATAAAGGATATTTTTTTATTTATACTAATATCAATATTATGGCTAGAAATAAACTTATTTTACAACAGAGAGGTAGCTCGGTAGGCTTGCACATTATGTTTAGAAAAGAGAAAAAAAATAAAAAAATGATGGCTAAACATAGCAGATAAATAGAGAGGTGACATACATACACGTTGAGTTCATGAGTTGTAGGCAGAGGCAGGCAAGAACCACCTGGTTGCTGGCCTATATGCATTTGCATTATCGATCACACAATGCATGCATAATATTGGAGCAAATTCTTCTCTTCCTCCAGTTAGCCTCATTCTTTGCCCTATATGAAATTAATTAGTTGTTGGGAAATTTGAATTTTAAGAATTAATTTTAAAGTTGATTTTAGAATATTTTTAACGTAGTTTTTTTAGCATCAGTTTTTAAGTCACTTAGGACGTATATATATATTCAAAAATTTTGCTCATAAATTATTTTTTGATTGTCAATAAGTAGTTTTGGTTTATAATCAGCTCATGGCCAACCGATGGTCCACTCTTTCAGTTTTTTTTTGTCGTTGGAATGAATTCATGACGTGATTGATGTTTTAATCAAAGCATATATTAATAACAGTAGGCCATTCTATATGCTAGCTCTGATGGGCACCTTTTGAAGCAGAGAGTTAGTTAAGTTCGAGCTGATTTTGTCAAAACAAATTAGGCAGTCTTTGAAACGAGACGTACGGCTCTTGGAAACAAATTATCCATGTTGCGATTTCCTAGCTTGGCCGTCAAAAATTTGTGATCCAGATCGGTATTCCCTGCCAATGGGGCTCCAGATTTTGTCCTTTTTACACCGTACACGTGTCACCCTCATCTCTACACATCAAGTTTCTGTACAAAATCATGTCATGTTTCCCTACATTGAAAGAAATAAAGAAAACGCGCACACCATTCATGTACCGACATGGCCGACCGAAATATGGGTGAAAAATTATATCATATAACATGCAACAATATTATCATTGTTACAGTGGTGCCTGCATAGTAGGACACTATGTGCTACTAGTAGAGATTATATAGCCGATAAGGCTAAGATAACATATGTTTGCTGACGTGCCCTGACCAGACAACATTAGCATATATAGTTATATCCAATTTTTTAACTGCCTGTAAATATATGTAAATCATCTTTCCTAGATTTGAACGTGGCGATAAGATTAAAGCAGCATAGTAGATCCAAAATATATATATTGCTAATTATTTTATCTCTTATGCTACAAGATAAATTTAAAAGAGATAAAATTAGTGCTAGCCTGTCAACTGCAATATTCTGCCTATTATGTACTCCTCTGTGTATCTGAGAGTCGAGTATTGTTTAAGAAGAAAAGGAAATTAAAGAGATAAGAAATCAAACATAAGCATGAATACAAAGGTAGACACGCTGCCTGCAGAGAAGCTACCCCGGAATTAAATGGAGGCACAGAAACGGGCCGGCGGCGTTGTTGTTGAGAGCCAAACACTCCACTATATATACGACATATCTCTACCCACATTCTCTTCAAAATTCTAGCAACAACCAACATATTTCAGAGCTAAGCTAGCTACATAAACATCGTCTAATTAAGTACTCCTTCAATTCCCTTTCCTTCCTTTTTTCTTATATACTCAATCTACGTGCATTCGCTTGGTTAGATCGATCGATCTACATAACCAACAAACAGTATCTACATGTATATACATGTAGATGCATTTAGGACACAAGTAGCTAATAGCTAGCTCTGATCTGTGTTCGGCCGCCGTCCGTCTTTCAATCCGATCATCGTCGGCTGCGATGGCGGCGGCAGTGGAGCTCACTGGTGACGGAGGAACCACGGCGGAGACGAGGTGGCTGTCGCCGCCGCTCACCCACGACGACAACCGCGGCTTCCTCCAGATGCTCCGGGAGAAGAAGGAAAGGTAATAGATAGTAACATAGATGTATGCATGCAACTATGCTAAGAATCAAGATGATCTTTTGCTTTCTTAGGAAAAAAACTATATATATATATATATATATATATATATATATATATATATATATATATATATATATATATATATATATATATATATATATATATATATATATATATATATATATATATATATAAATCATCAGACTGATGTATGGATTATGGGCAATATTTGTGTGTGGATTTGCAGGTTGGGGGTTGGGGCGGCGAAGGTGGAGGTGAGGCTGGAGAAGCTGACGGTGGAGGCGGACGTGCGAGTCGGCCGCCGCGCCGTGCCGACGCTGCTCAACTGCGCCATCAACGCCGCTCAGGTAACAACAATTCCAGCCACTATTGATTTGTTACCTTCCTCCCTTAAACATATCAACATATTGTCTCTGCTGCATGCCTTAGTCTTTCAGTTTCTTTGTCCCAACTGAAAGCCTGAAAGCGCTTTCGCTTTCTTCCTTTCTTTCTCTTGCATGCACGGATGACATGGCATGCATCGCAAATGTCGAAAATGTCGAGAGAGATGATGAGAGTGAGAGATATGTGGTCTGGCACATATAGAGAAGAGGTTGTGATCCGTAGATCAGTTGAACTCTGATCAAGTGCATGCTTGGGCATTAATTAGTGTGTGTGTGCCTCCTAATTTTGGGTTGTTTGTTCATCCGGAAAACCAGTTATTGGTTAGTTCATGGACTGTAGCACAAACATGCATGCAGATGGAATAGTAGAATGATTCCATAGCTTGCATGTGTTTAGTTACACATACTTGTGTTGGTAATGAATTGAGATAGTGACTACTAGTACCAGTGTAATACTATAACTAGAACAAGGACAGTTGGGTGGCTATCCAACAATAATATTTCGAGAATGACTATGCCATAAATCGGCATAAACCTGTCCTACACACAACTATTCTCTACTGTTTACTGAAAGCTAGTATAGTAGTTAGTTTGTCATGTAATCCAGTGTAGATTTCGAAATTTTGGAGTGCATATTTCCATGTATAAGAAGACAAAACTTAATTATAAAAAATATATCTGTTTCCATCTTATAAGGCACTTTGTAATACACTAATACTAGGCTGGATTAAATTAGGTTTTGGCCCATGATTTAGGTTAGTCTTATTCTATCTATCACAAAATTAAGATAGAGTAAGGTGGATATATTATGGCGTATATAAGTAATAGGCCAATATATTCGTATAAATAGGGCTGCCCCCACCATGTCTACCTCAAACAGAGCAATGCCATGGGCTTCTTTCATCCAACCGGCAACAGATCATTCATAAACCCTGATGATAGTCCCAATAACTAAGCCGGCAGGCACGCGTCAGGTCAAATAATGCACGGTAATAAATTCAGAGTTATAGCAGTATAGCACAGATCAAACCTGGCTTTTACTCGAGCTAGAGCTTCGGCAGCCTGAACAGTGGCGTCGATGACGACAGCGGCAGTAAAGATGATGGCATCTGCATTAATTGTGGGCTTGTCGTTTGGCTCCGGGCTGTTGCTTGTTCCTTTCCCTGATGCGAGAAAACAGATCAGAGAACTGGGCATGCACGCCTCTTTGTATCATCCATAAACTAAATTCCAAGGTTTCAGATTCCTGTGGTGCTGTTCACCAGCTGCAGCTATTTATTAGCTACAGCATATACTCCATCTAAGCAAAGAGATCATAAGACACTATACTTACCAGATACTCTGATAGCCGGAATTTTTCCAGATTTTCTTCAGGTTTGCAATCATACCGCAGCTATTGGGAATGATTGGCGAATAGCCAAAATGCAGATATCTGACCAGATATCCTAGATCCTTGTAGGCATGAACATTGAGTATTGTCGCATGTTTAATCATATCTGTGGAGATTCTGACAAGTATGTCAAGCTTGACTAGATCAGTTTAACGGCCAGCATCGTTTTGACCGCCAGCATCGTTTTGACCACAGGCCTACAGCTGCTTATCCTTTTCTCTCCATGCATGCATTTCAGAATTCAGACTTTCTTATGATCAGTTGATTTCTCCGGAGAAGTGATCCTTTGGCAGTTTGGCAGGTCAATTTTCTTCCGTTTTCAGAAAATACAGCACGTGCCAACGTGTCCAGTATATCCCACGAAAGCTCGCAACACGTGTGTGCATGAGAGCCTGAACACTGCGCGCCTAACATAGCCAAAAAAAATGATCCCAGATTACCTGCACATTAGGTCAGGAGTTTGAAAAATTGTATTGCAAAACGACAAACAGATGAATTACGTGCAAGCCACAATACAAGGCAACGAAAAAATATCGAATATATACCATGAGTCCATAGGTACAAGTGCATAACGTAAGTGCAGAACTACTTCTGGATTAGAATGTGTGGAAAAATAAAAGCGAGTTGACACAGCATATCTGTATCTTAACACAGTATAAATTGAACGCACGCGTAATCTTTTTCCAGGACAAAATGGTAGCGTCATTTGCTATGCAACTATATTGTGAGTCGATTTAAAAGTCAAAACCATCTTTCTGAAAGAACATTTCAATTTGATATGCAGGAACTAGCAGCCTGTGCGCACATGTGCACCACAAGGAAAAAGCCCATGAAAATTATAAAGGAAGCAACCGGAACGATTCGACCATCAAGGTAAGCATTACTATTTACTACCGCAAGACGTGAAGAATTAAACTGAAAATAACTGCTATCATTTTCTAAGAAACTCGAATAACTTCTTAAAAGTACAGAAACAGAAATTTCATTATTCACAAATTTTAAATAAAAAAGAATTATGATCTACCACTTTAATTATTGCACTAATTATCTTACCTGAGGTAATGAAATTTTGCAACCCATTCTGCAATCAGGATGACACTTCTTCTCGGAGCACCTGGTTCAGGGAAAACAACCTTATTAAAAGCATTGGCAGGAAAGTTAGATTCTTCTCTGAAGGTAAGGTGAATTGTGTATGTTCCAATAAAAGGGCTCCCTCCATTCATTTCATATTATAAATCGTTATGACTTTGTTATTAGTTAAATTTTTTTTAAGTTTGATCAAGTTTATAAAAAAAATATAACAATATCTCAATACAAACAAACATATTATAAAAATATATTCAATGCTACATTTAATGAAACTAATTTAGTATTGTAAATATTGTTAAATTTTTCTATAAACTTGGTCAAACTTAAAAAAATTTGACTAAGAAAAAAGTCAAAACGACTTATAATATGAAACGGAGGGAGTAGTACTTAACATAATATGCAACATTGACCTAAAGAATGCATTTTCCTTCATGATGTAACATTTCTCAATAGATGAAAGGAAAGGTCACCTACAATGGAGAAGAAGTGAATTCCTCGACCCCTCAGTATCTACATGCTTATGTCAGCCAGTATGATCTTCACCATGCTGAAATGACAGTGAGAGAAACTATCGACTTCTCATCCAAGATGTTGGGAACTAATAATGAATTTGGTAAGACAACCTCTTCTGTATGGTGTGTTATTCAATTCACAAACAAGATATGACTTTTGTGTACCGTATTCTATTTCACAATTTAAAAGAACATCGGATGCTGTAACTCATGAAATTTTCATGGACGTACTTAAGGTATGTTAATTTTTGTATGACATAAAGACTAACTCATTCCTGTTTGAAATGACCACCTTAGAGATGCTGGGAGAAGCAATTAGAAGAAAAAAAGGTGTCATCAATAGAGTGGACCAAGAACTTGACTCTTTTATTAAGGTGGTTAACCTTTTTTTTGGCATAAAACTCATTTCTTACTTAGTTATCGTCACTTAAAAAGCTGATTTGCACAGGCCACAACCTTTGGAGAAGGAAGCAACCTTACAACAAACTATATTATCAAGGTTAGTGTGTTGTTTGTTCAATTCATTATTTATCCTGAGGCACAGCCATAAAAATTGAGTGCATGCAGATACTTGGTTTATCCGAATGCGCTGATACCCTAGTGGGAGACGAGATGCGAAGAGGCATATCAGGAGGACAAAAGAAAAGAGCTACAATCGGTAAGCATTTTGTCTTTTTCTACTATGTATTTTGTTCGTCTCATCATCCTCTATTATCACTTCTCCAGTAAATATTTTTATCTTTTTCACTCCGTTTTCTGCTCGTATCATCATCCTCTACTACCCTCTAGTACCACTTATTAAGAGTACATTCAATTACTCCGGTATAGGAAAGCAAAATTTTACCATCCCAATTACTTAATTATTGTTTGAAAGAAAAGTAAAGTCCTTAGCATCATAGAAATCTGCATGGTAAAATGCTTCTAGCTATCGAGCCAGATGGCAGCAAGTAAGCAGACAAAGAGCAGGACCAGATAAACGACATACTTACAGGTGCTTCCTTGATGCAGGCGAGATGCTAGTTGGACTTGCAAGATGTTTCTTCATGGATGATATATCAACTGGTCTAGATAGCTCCACCACATTTGAGATCATGAAGTTTCTGCAACAAATGGCTCACTTGATGGATCTCACAATGGTTATTTCCTTGCTACAACCACCACCTGAGACATTGGAGTTATTTGATGACATAATCCTTTTATGTGAGGGGCAAATTGTGTACCATGGTCCTCGAGAAAATGCTACAGATTTCTTTGAAACTATGGGATTCAAATGCCCCAGCAGGAAGAATGTAGCAGATTTCCTTCAAGAGGTACCCGTTATCAATTACTCCTATCATAAAGAAAAATTGTCAAATAAAAACACTGCTAACAGCTCATCTCCTTACAGAGTAACTTCAGGATAGCCACGTTTTTCTTGTGTTCCCAAAATCAACTATTCTCTAATAGGTACTTGAGCATAACAACAGAATACTAACAGTAACTTTCTCATTTGGTCAGGTGACGTCGAAGATGGACCAAAAACAATACTGGATAGGCAACGCAAATAAGTATCAATACCATTCAATTGAAAATTTTGCAGAGTCCTTCCGTACCTCATATCTCCCAAGACTCGTAGAAAATGATCACTTTGAATCAACTAATGCCGGAAAGAGCAAGGAGGTAAATACAAGCACAAGTCGCATGATCTCCAGATGGAATATTTTCAAGGCATGCTTTTCAAGGGAAGTGCTGCTTCTAAAAAGAAACTCTCCAGTGCATATATTCAAGACCATACAGATAACTGTTCTCGCTTTAGTGATCTCAACTCTTTTTCTTCGGACAAATATGAGTCATGATACTGTACTTGATGCCAATAAGTACATGGGAGCACTCTTTATGGCTGTTGTGATAGTAAACTTCAATGGCATGACTGAAATTGCAATGACAATAAAGCGGCTCCCCATCTTCTACAAGCAAAGAGAAGTACTAGCATTGCCAGGATGGGCACTCCTTTCTTCAGTATTCCTCCTTAGTCTGCCAATTTCATTTGTAGAGACAGGTCTTTGGACCGGCTTAACCTACTATGTGATCGGCTACGCACCTTCCTTTGTTAGGTACTCCTAGCAAGTTCTATATTTAAACAATAAGGATAAGGATTTTCTTACTTGAATAGATTGAAGTAACAGATGGAAGTTTCTCTTGCTTCTGACAGATTTATCCAGCACTTTGTGGTACTTTTTGCCATGCATCAAATGTCAATGAGTCTGTATCGCTTCTTGGCAGCCATAGGAAGAACACAAGTAATGGCTAACATGCTGGGGACTGCAGCTCTTATAGCGATCTACATACTTGGAGGCTTTGTCATATCAAAAGGTTAGACGATTTTGCTTAGAGTACCTTGAAAAGATGGCAACTCTGTACTGCAGGAAACAGTTTAAGGCTTATGTGCAGCAATGATACTCACCAGTTTGTACACTTGTCCAGATAACCTCCAACCATGGCTGCGCTGGGGATATTGGACGTCCCCATTCACCTACGCACAGAATGCAGTTGCCCTGAATGAATTCCTTGACGACAGATGGGCTACAGTAAGAACTCATTTCAACACTTGAGATAGCTAACCGAAAAGTAGAGTAAAATTCTTGATCGAAGCTGTTTAACAATTCCTAATGATGATCATCTCTGATGCTTATAGGAATTTCATTTCGCAAATGCAAATACTGTTGGTGAAACGATCCTCAAGGTAAGGGGGCTGCTCACAGAGTGGCACTGGTACTGGATCTGTGTCAGCATTTTGTTTGGATTCTCGCTGGTCTTCAACATCCTCAGCATATTTGCACTACAGTACATGAGATGTATGTATGCCAAGCTACACTAAACCTCATAGATATTGAAATAGAAAAACAAATGGTACTCACTCTTGTTGGTTATCATTTGCAGCTCCACATAAGCATCAAGTTAACATCAGTGCCACAAAGGTGAAAGTAGACTACAACAGCCAGATAGTTGGAAATGGCACGGCATCAACGGACCAAATCATCCTCCCATTTCGGCCCCTCTCCCTTGTATTTGATCATATCAATTATTTTGTTGACATGCCTAAGGTAAGATCTTGACCACATCAGACATTACCAAATAGTTTAATCATGTTAACCACATCCAATCTGTTGCTCCACTCTTGATCTTAATCAACTGTGCATATCTTTGACAGGAGATGACAAAATATGGAGTAACAGATAAAAAGCTTCAGCTGCTACAAGATGTCAGTGGTGCTTTCAGGCCAGGGGTGCTAACAGCTCTGATGGGGATCACTGGTGCTGGAAAGACAACACTGCTCGATGTTTTGGCTGGAAGAAAAACTGGAGGATACATTGAAGGAACTGTAAAAATAGCAAGCTACCCAAAGAAGCAGGAGACATTCTCAAGGATCTCAGGCTACTGTGAACAGAGTGATATTCATTCCCCCAATCTCACCGTCTATGAATCACTGCAGTTTTCTGCATGGCTTCGCCTTCCTTCAAATGTTAAATCTCACCAGAGAAATGTATGTGCATTGACCTCTTATCCTTTTTCTCACATAGTTGGAAGCTCACGTCAAACATAGGGTCTCATGATAATTGTGTTCAAACATATTTCAGATGTTTATAGATGAAGTCATGGACCTAGTTGAGTTAACTGGACTGAAGAATGCCATGGTGGGTCTAGCAGGAGCAACTGGCCTGTCTGCTGAGCAGCGAAAAAGACTAACAATAGCTGTTGAATTGGTAGCTAGTCCTTCCATTATATTTATGGATGAGCCAACCACTGGTTTGGATGCTCGTGCTGCAGCAATTGTCATGAGAACAGTAAGAAAGACAGTAGACACTGGACGAACTGTTGTCTGCACAATTCATCAGCCAAGCATCGAGATATTTGAATCTTTTGATGAGGTATGAGTAAGTCAATAAATGAGTCAAAAATATTTTCCACTACATAATCAAGAAAGAAGAAAAGTCCAGTAATGGCATGTGAATGACTGAGAGAATTGATAACACAGCACCAAAAGTAGTGCTTTTTGTCAAATCAAACAGCAAAACTAATCAACCATCACATTTATGTTCCCCTTTTTCAATAGTAGCACACAAAAAATGTTCTTTTAACACAAGCAACCATTGAAGTGTTAAAGATAGTTGTGACAAGTAGAATATTTGCGGAACCACAGCTCAATTTACCTTTCGTATGAACAAGTACATAGTTGTCCTTCTGAATTTGATCTTATTGATCGCAGCTTCTACTTATGAAGAGAGGAGGTCAGCTCATATACAGTGGTTCATTAGGTCCCCTATCTAGCAATATGATAAAGTATTTCGAGGTAAGATTACCTAAGATTGAGTGCTTGTTCAAGAAATGGAGAGAAGAGGTCTTAAAATTCTTTTGTCGCAGGCTATACCTGGTGTTCCTAGAATAAAAGAGGGGCAAAACCCAGCAGCATGGATGTTAGATATCAGTTCGCGCACAGCAGAATATGAGATTGGAGTGGACTATGCAGAAATTTATCAGCGCTCATCCCTATACTGGTAAGGCAATACGATCATAAAGCGAAAATTACTATTTTGCTAACTTGTTTGAACAACAAGGAAAAGGATAAACATGATGAAATCACACATGGTTTCTGCAGGGAGAACAGGCAACTAATTGATGACCTAGGAAAACCAGAACCAAACACAGAGGATCTACATTTTCCACCCAGATATTGGCAAGACTTTAGGGCACAATGCAGGGCATGCCTGTGGAAGCAAAATTGTGCTTATTGGAAAAATTCAGAACACAATGTTGTCCGATTCATAAACACATTTGCTGTGTCAATTATGTTTGGAATTGTATTCTGGAAAATTGGCTCAACCATGTAAGTACGAATAGCTATCCAAATATTTTTATTTCATGAGAACTTACAGTGCTTCAATATTGCTTTGGTTAAATACTAACTTTGTTCTCCTGTGCAACAGCAAGGATGAGCAAGATGTATTCAACATACTAGGGGTTGTGTATGGGTCAGCACTATTTCTGGGTTTCATGAACTGCAGCATCTTACAACCAGTTGTAGGAATGGAAAGAGTTGTCCTCTACAGAGAAAAGGCGGCTGGCATGTACTCCACTATGGCATACGCCATTGCTCAGGTAATTAATATATAGATCTGTATAAAAAACCCTATTCTGAAAAATAGAGGGTTTGGATGGACTCTAAACACAGATGCTGGATTCTTGTGTGCAGGTGGCAGTTGAAATGCCTTACATGTTTGTCCAAGTATTCATCTTCTCAGCAATTGTGTACCCAATGATTGGGTTCCAGATGACTGCCACAAAGTTCTTTTGGTTTGCCCTCTACATGGTGTTAAGTTTCCTGTACTACACGCTCTATGGGATGATGACAGTAGCACTAACACCTAACATTGAGATAGCGGCTGGGTTGTCCTTCCTCATCTTCATCTTTTGGAATGTCTTCTCTGGATTCATCATTGGAAGACAGGTACTACCACCCTGCTACTCTGTTGTTTCAAGTCCATTTATTTTTGTCAAAACCTTAATTTAGGTGCTACCAGGGAGGATAAATCTAAAATTCTCAGACCTCTTCCGAACAAAATTGATAAAAAGTTTCCCCTTGATAACCCCACACTTCATAATCAGAGATCGTGTCTTAGATTTCGATTTGAACATTTGTGTGCGCTTGCGAAGAAGAGAATATTTGTATGTCTGACTGACCTGATGAACAACAAATGATGCAGATGATCCCGGTGTGGTGGAGATGGGTGTATTGGGCAAACCCGGCGGCGTGGACAGTGTACGGGCTCATGTTCTCGCAGCTGGGAGACCGGACGGAGCTAATCCAGGTGCCGGGGCAGCCGGAGCAGACGGTGAAGGAGTTCCTGGAGGGTTACCTCGGCCTCCAGGACCGCTACTTCAACCTCGTCACCAGCCTGCACGTCGCCATCATCGCCCTCTTCACCTTCCTCTTCTTCCTCTCCATCAAGCACCTCAAGTTCCAGAGGCGGTAGCACAGAATTGATGCGTGCAAACTGCAAAAATACACTAATCACCAATCACTTAACTGTACAAATGTAAGAGAACATAACAGAAGTGCACAAGATGATAAGGATTTGTTACAAAAGTATGTAAAACGTAAGGGATTTGCATGTGTAATAGCAGTATAGAATTGTTGTAATACCATGGTAGAGAAATAAACAAAAGAAGGCAAGTGTATATGTTGGAAGAATTTGTAAAGATATAGTGTCGTTCGCAGATTGATTGCAATGCAGATCGTGCCAGTAGTAATATATATCATATTGAATTGGCAAGTAGTAACAGCTTACCGAGATGGGCGACGACTCCCCTCAGACCCGTGAAAGGCATCCAACTGGATTCAGAACAGCCAAGTTCCTACACTCTTTATCACAACTGAACTTTAAGAAACTATATTTGTTGCAACACATTTTTTCTGAGCAGCTAACACGTTTCTGGTCGTTCGTTACATCTGGGGAAGAAAGCAATTATACAATCCATTTACATTAACAGACATACAACTAGCACATTGCTAATTCATGTAGCAACAGAGGAGGGATTACTTACAAGAGCAATAGGTACCATACATATAGACTTACAAGAGCACTAGGTACGTAAATACTGCTAGAATACATATTACTCTATCTTTGACGCAAAGGAGCTAAATAACATATGTTCAGATGCTCTACAAAGACGAAAGGGAGCATTGACTGGAGTCCACTCAAATACAAATTGCTAGATACTGATGCTGGCAAACTATGATTGCTAGCAGAATGCTGTTGTTAACATGATTTTATTTGTAGGATAGGGGGCCAGATCTTGACACAGCAAATCTCTGTAGTGAGCCTGAGCCAGCCCCATGGCTTCCAGAACTTGAACCCTCCACAAACTTCACTTTCCTGCTTCCAGTGTAATCTAGTGGCCCAGATCGCCTCATGCTTCGGAGTTGCCTCTCTCCAGCTCTTCTATCCCCTTCATAACCTTCATCGTACTGGGACCCAGATGAACTGTGGTATCCGGGCTCGAAAGTATGAGACCTGGGCGTTGTGTCTGCTCGATTTTGCTTCATTGATGGCGATGCATGAGCCAGAGATATCAGAGGGGACTGCCTTGGGGATGGCTCCATTGGTTCTGTGGCCATCACTGAAGCTCCATATAACTGATGGTAGATTGAACGCAAAATCGTGTAAGGTATGTGAACTTCTAAGGTGCTCCTTGGGAGGTAGGGGGACATCTCACAGAGTTGATCGAGGAATATTAGCTTTTGAACAATGTATGGCCTGTAAGAAAGTTGCAACCAACGCAGACCACAAAACCATTAGCATACCAAAATCATAACTGATTTACTAAAGTATTTGAAACAAGATGGTCAATAATTTCCTGGCCTCCAAGAAAACTAGGATCTCCATCTATCTAGATGGCCTATTGGATAGCATATTCATTTGGTTTTAGTTTTGCTTAAATGGTTTTACTGAGAAATGGCAATTAAGTGGATCACTGGCATGCTGGGGCAAATGGGCAGCATATGCAGCACCAAACAGTAAGCAATATCTGGTGTTACACCTAGTGTCTGTGCCACATCCAGTACGCTGTCCAACATGGCTAAGCAATCCATTCATGCAAATGGACTGGGATAGAGGGTAGTATGAGAAAACCTAGCCAACCAAGATGACATGCAATAACATGCAGGAACATTAAGCACAAAAATGCATATTCCTTTTACATAGGAATGACTTGGAAACAAATTGGACAAACATGGTACTGTACCTGCTAGTGTCGTTCCATGAATCCAGGACTAACCCTGCAGACAATTTGACATAAAGTTGCATAGCAGATTTAATATTTGCTTCAGCTGAGACACGGCTCAGTAATTCAGACTCTTGCAGCTCATCCATATGGCCATTTGAAATTGAACTTCTCCGATGTTCCCTTTCCATCCTAGTGTATTCACTTCCTCCAACCACAGCACTTACACACCTGGGAAAACACAAAGAGCAGTTACATGCAATTCATAGATCCAAGATTAGCACTTATGCCCTCTAGCGTGCGATATAAAAAATATACTAATATAGATGCTAGGAGAAGCTTTAGGAACTTAGCTGTGCATAATAGCTGTAAGCAGGAAAACAAATTATATGGCAATGTTTCCTGTTAGTTTTTTCTGTCGCCTTGTAAATTTGTTACCGTCCATAGTAAGGAAATTTGACATTTCCAAACTTTGTTTTTAACACTACCATGCAATATTTTCAGTACCTGGACTCTCAAAATTGGCAAGGAATTCTTCAAAGACACATTGATAAATACTTAGAGAAAGTACTAGCAAGATATTTGTTTTGCAATGGATTTCAAAAAATATAACTAAGTTCTAAACTTGAAAATTATATATGTTACTCATGGAAAAACATATATTACATGTAAGGAAACATCAAACCAGAGATAGCCAAACCACACACACAAAAGTGGAATGGCATATTCACCACCATCACTAGGTTTTTCTCTTTCTGTTACATGAAGGAAACCACTAGGTTTTTTATCTGAGATATCAATGGAGAGAAAGGACGGAGGGGGTGGGATATTTCTACACCAGTCAAACATAACCGATAGGTAGCAAGTGCTCACCTTGCTAAGCAATGCAAATTGTTACTGAATCCACCTGTATTGACATCATAAACAGTAGTGCTCCACATATTGGATGCCATAAATGCAGCGCAAAGATATGGAAGTAAGGTCCAAGAATTATCATTAGCAGAACCTATTTCTGCCAGAATAGAATGGACCCACTCAGCATCATGTTTGTCACCGACACCAACACTGCTAGCAACCCTTCTTAGTCTAATGATCTCATTTTTATCAGGCACCTCTTCTGGCAACTGCATAGACAATCCCTTGAGCAGAGAATATATGAGAGGTACTTTCTCTTCAAGAACAGCTCCAACAGCTTCTACCAACAACCGGCGAAAAGTTATTGCCTGACCTGCCTGGATACAGAAGTCAGCCAATGTTTCGATGTCAATTATCTGCTTTAGATTTGCATCTCTTTCAATCCTATCACCAGAGTTTACACTTCCAGCAAGGCCCTCTAAGGCATCGCGGTTTGACCTAAGCGCTGAGTCAATGCAATTTAGTAGAGCAGATGTATGCTCCCTTAACAACTTATCCAGCCTATCTACTCCATAACCACCAAACAAACGAACAAGTGCTTTGAGTTCTCTTTTATCTGTGAATGCCTCCGCTAAATATCCGCCACCAATAGGCTGTGAGCTCCTAAAGCAATTCTGAGATGCATCAAAAACAACTCCAGTGCGAGATGCATCCTTTACGAAGTTCTCAATGTACCAATTAGATATTATGTCTATGGCAGATCCTCCTCCATGTGTTTCTGTTGGTGTCTCAAATACTTGCAGGTTGGGAAATGGCCCAGTAAAACTCTCTGCAAGTAGCACTTCCCGTATACCTTCAGTAAGGTCCATACTGATATGCTGCTCTGCCAGATGGATGATGCTTAGGTGTCTTCTTAGAAGAGATTCTATGATTGATGGTCGCTGAAGGCAGTTATCAGTTCTAATCATGCTGTGAAATCTTCTCCTAAAATTACCTATGATGCAGTCCCTCATGTACTGTAAAACAACAACATTTTCATACCCAGTTTTAGAAACAAACAAAATATGCAAAAAAAAAAATCTATTAAAAAAATAATAGGCAAACCATTAAGATGAAAATGAACTTGTCTAGGCGGTATATATATATATACATATATATAAAAAAGGAAACCTGGTCTAGTCGTCTTTCCAGAGAGCAACCTCCGGAACAAGATATTTTCTTTTTGTTTATGTATGTGATCAGATCCTTTTTCATCTTAAGATTTTGTATTGCAAGAAAATAATAAATTTAGCAAGCCGCCATCTTAATAGTCATGAACCACCATCAAAACTATCATTACCACAATACCTAACATATCCATCTCTGCCTATGATAAAATAAATGAAGACTGGCACATCCAATCCTGCCTATGATAAAATAAATGAAGACTGGCACATCCAATCCTTATCCTTTTTTTTAGATAATCCAATCCTTATCCTTGAATGTGATTGTGATTATTTGCATCAACAGTATAATACACGGAATAAATCAAATAACTTCTTGACATAAAAGATAGGTGGTGGTAATCTTTTTTGTTACTGTACCTCCCGGAGAATAAAAACATGATTGAGAACACAAATAGGCTCCATATCATTTAGAACAGAGCATAGACTTGTCAGCCTTTGCATAGCAGCTTCCAGCCTGTTTTTTTCATATATCCACAATTAGAGCAATGGAACCTCAATAGTATTTAAACAGTGCCAAGAAGTAGAAAATTGACTGACATCTTAACCGAAGAACTATTATCGGGATAGCTCTCATGCCCTGGTGCTAACAAGCCTGAAACAGCTTTCGCTCTTGTTGCATTGTTCAATCGGATAGCTGCTTGCTCTGGCGAAAGCTGAAGAATAGAAAGTGAGGGCATTAACTATATAACAGATAGCACAACACAACTATGAGTTCAGAAATTCTGTACCTGCATCTCTAATGAACCAAATCCACCTTCTGAATCTAGAATATTTATCAAACCTTCCAATCCACCCATTATAGACTCGATAAGGGATTCGACATATGAGATAGAATCTCTGCCAATCTTGTTGACCTACATGTTAAACAAAGGAGCATTCACTAATAAATATTTCAACAATCGAGACATGGCATTAACATAGCTGAGATATGTTTTAAAAAAGCTCAAATATTATTGATGAGACTGTAAAAGGTTGGTTTAATAGGTTTTTCCAGGTCAGAGATAGAACTAGATGCATGCAGGTTTCAAGCTGCAAGAGAACATATGCATGAAACAAAGGTCTAAGTCTAATGGGTTCACACAGGTTGAGAAAACTGTTTTCTACAGCCTTAGAGTTTTTCATGTTCGTGATGGTCCAGAGTTTTTCATGTTCCAGAGGTGTAGCCAAAAACTTTCTTGCTTTTGAATCAATATCGTAGCATTAGAGGCCTATCGGTTGAGTAAAGATCAATAATGATGCATCACCTCATCCTCTATTCACAATTCCTCGATGCTAAACATTTTGAAAAAGCATGTCTTCAGTATTCTTGGTACATCAAAATAGTGCTTGAACTTAAAGACAAGTGAGTTCAAATATGCACCTCTTCAGGAATAATGGAAGAAGCACATTCTGGAAAGCAGCAAGCTGCTCCAAGCCACGCACAACAATGTTGGGGACGGCCTTCTGGACCAAACATTGTGTTTCTGAAGACCTGCAAATTTCAAGCATAATTGAGCTTGCTAACACTGAGAAAACGCTAGTACTTGATAAAAAGAAAATGAAACTATGAGAATTGGATGAAAATATAAACAAAATTGGAGTCACCGTTGTCAGATGCTGATGATAGAAGTAAAGTTTTTTCAGGCTTCCATGTTTCGAAAGCTGGCCCTCAAGTTCATCCACACATCTGCGATATAAGTACAGTGAGGACAGATGATTCCAGGGATCATAAGAAAAAAGGCACATGATTCTGAAAAGACATGGATCACCAGCAAATCATAATATATTAAAGCTGAGAGCGAACATTTTCATAGATACTCTCTGAAATCCAATTTACGTCTAATAGTAGCAAATGCTCACTAAAAATGCACAACAGAATCAACAGATAATCTAGAGAAGGGCAACAACACATAAGACAAACATCTATGTTCTAGAATCTACCATACTTTGCAGCATGGCATATGCAGCACGGCAGGTGCAACTTTTAAAAAATGTCATTTCTGTACAGTTCCATTAATTATCATGATCACTACTGAGTTCATAAGCTAGGAAAATATGCTACATCTGTGTCATGAATCGTGATATTGAACTAATCAATTGAAAGCAGTAATTTCCCCACCTAGACCAATTATAAGCAGCATTGCCTTCTGAGACCAGGCCCTCCTTTCCAGTAGACACAGTAGCCTTCTCCAAATGTCTAATATTTACAGATGATCGTGAAGATGTGACAATCATCAATATGGATAGCCAGTGCTTCCGCAAATCCTGCACCATCAGAATATGTGTTTATCAATTGCTAAAAGTAAATTGTATGGAACAATTAGCATATGTGTGTACACATTACACAGTAAATCAATATACTTGGTTGCTTCATCATTATATGTTTTATTGCATGCGTCAATAGTTTCATGTGCAAATTGCGACAATCAGTAGATAATTGTAATTGCTTTCATCAGAACTTTACTTTACAAGAAAAAAGATGTTCTGCTCATGAGAAAAGGCTTTCTTTACCCTCAATCACAAGTGTGCAAATAAATACTAGGTAGCAATAACAGAAAATTGTATGGTAAAGATCAGCTGAGACTGAATTAGCACTACAAGAAAGTCATATGCATGTGTGTGGTGTATGTTGCACATGCTCATCAATGATATGAATTGAAAATTATTAGGGCCAACTCTTTTCTTCTAAACCTGGTGTTTTTTTGTAAATGACAGTAGGGAAACTCTTACAGTTAAGTCACAAGTAATAGCAGGGACATTTTCCCCCTGAGGTTTCGGAATGTTTTCCAGACAATGGAGGACTTGCTGGAGCAGGCCCTTCAATGTGGCATCTAGGTCAAGAGCAACCATGCCTGGAGTACCAAGTAAGAACCGTATTCTTCCAGCACAAGATGACAAGTATGATAATGCATAACCTTTGATTGCTGCAAAAAGAACATAGCAAAGAATGAGTTAGGCATCATCGTCTTATATCAACAAGTTATAGCATATCTTTCTCTATATTCTCATTTTCCAAATGTAAGTGGGTGTCAGCAGAAGAGGAAAAAAAATGAACAACCTCCTCGACAGCATATATGAAACTAGCCGAATATCCCGCAGAACTGTGCAGGGATATAGTTCAGTTTTTATGCTAGATTATAATTATTTAGATAATTTACAAGAACTTATCAAATATGTTCAGCAGAGAAGGTGCAAAAACTTTAGGCCCATCTGATGTAGCATTACTAAGGTATAAAGTTTAATGCATGAACAAGGCAATGCTTAGACAATACAGGAAAAATCAAAAGAAAAACTCGAATAAGGCAACAGGTCAGGAAGAACCTGCTATATATTTACGAACCAGGCAACAAAGTTTGCCCATTCCATCTAATAGGAATCCAATAGTTGGGTCTGCTGCATCCTAAAGATTTTGATGACCAAGTCAGAACGGAACGAAACAGGGAATGGAGATATCCAAAGGAAAATGAACAAATTTACTAACAATGTCAACAGTTCTCCCTCGATTAGATTTTGACGATGCAATCCCCACATGCTGGAAGTACCAAACCACCTCACATTGAGCCAAAGCAAGAGCCGAAAAGACCATCTGCAAGAATTTGTGAATGTTATCTATGCCTTGCAATTTGGAATCACAAGGTATTAGGCACAGACAGTTGCTGCATTTGGCTGAAATTTTATGCAGCCCCTTCATCAATAACTACAGTATTACTTATAAATCCATACGATATGTTCCCATCATACCCGAATAAGTTTTTTAAAAAAGAAAAACTTCTTGGAGCCATTATGATACAGAGATGTTAAGATTCGAAAGGACTAGTGGGCCAACATAAAACTAGCATCAAAATGTTAAGAAAGATCAGAAATATGGTAGGTTCACATTGCTGAAATGTTTATGGCAGTCCCTGAAAAGTAATACTCCCTACGTTCCAAAACATAAACACTTCTAGATTTGAAATTTGTACCAAAACATAAGCACTTCTAGGGTAATAATTGTCCAATTAACCACCTATCATTCAATTTTCTTCCCATCTTACCCCTAACCACCATCCCACGGTCCCATCTCGAACCATCCCTCATTTAATGAGGGGTATCATAGTCTTTTCTACTCAGCCATAATCTTTGCTAAAACCCGAAGTACTTATATTTTGGAATGTAGGGAGTAGTACATAAAATGTGAAATTTTCTACCAACCTGAATATTAGGAGCAAGAAGACTAGGTTGATCTGTGAAAAACAAAACCATCCTTCCAATTTCCTGTTTCAGAAGAATTCTCCTTTCATGATGTAGAGCATCAGCTGACACCAATGCTTGTTCATGTACTTCCCTGCAGGAGGAATAATATGCATGAAGGAGAGAACATATTTTTTAGAATAATTGAACAATTTCTCATTTTGAAGTTAGGTCGCAACAAACAATAAAACGTGATTTGCCTCCTTGCAAGTGGATCACTGTATTTGCAGCAGCCCAAAAAAATGGAATATGCCGGAAGCTTTTCCTAAATTATTCAAAGAAACAAAAGGTTGCCCAAATTTCCGTTAAAAGGCCAAGATCCCTTTTCACGTGAGCTATTTTAGGTCAGATGTCAAAGTAGGGGAGAAGAGGTTGTGAGGGACATACATTAACATTTTCTCGACCTGCTTTGCAACATTGTATTCCAGATCAGCTTCCTTTTGCTTAGTACGTCCAGATTTAGCCATTCTCTTCGATTCTAAAACTTTTGGAAGGACATAGAGTTGATAGTTCTCATGAAGTAAGATGTACTGCATAAAATATTAAGCCTAAGTTAGTATATCAAACAAAAAAAAAACTAACTATGGCCACCACATGAGATTTGATCTTTACCTCATCTCTGAACAGGGAGAGTACTAAATTTTCTTTCAGAACAACCTGAAAAGGCACTAACAACAAATGAAGTACAGGACACTAGCCAACAGACATAGCTGTCTGAGAAAACAAGAGGGTATATGTGCCAGTGTATGGGCGTGTGTAAGGAATCCGTGCATGTTACCACAAGACATCATATCAGTTATCCTTCCACATATTTAATCATCTAAAAGTATCAGTTAATAAATTACTTAAATAGAGATAATTATTGTTAAACTGCATGAATACACTTCAGGGAAACAAATACCAAAGGAGAAGAACACAACGTACCATGGCAACATCTATACTGGTCACTCGAAGTAGTTCATCTGGACAAACAAGATATCCAAGAAGAACCCATTCACGATATGATGTTACATTAGCCAGGTCTTGGGCCCTCTGAGAGGAAACAGAATCATGATAATAATCCAAATTTTAATACCTCTCAATATTATGATATCGTTAATAAATGAAAGTATATGTAAATCTGTGATGATAATTCACCCCTAGTTAATGAAATAATCAAATAACTAACCATCGGATGAGCAGAGTTGGTAAGGATGTCAGGATAACGCGGATGAAATGGACTAAGGAACCCTTCATTTCTTAACTTTTTTGTATCAGTTGAAAGAAAGATAATTGGGCCAACAGCCTCCAGGACCTGAATAACAATAATATTACAGTTAAAGCACATAAAATGAGTTGTGAAATTGAAGCCATAGCTAACATGAATGGATCATACAGAGAACCTAAGCAAAAAGGTCATGAATCAAATGGATATCAGATTTGAATACATAAAAGATGTGTTAATTATGCCTCTCTTAATTGAACCTGTGCAAGTTTGTGAAACTATGCACTGTCTATGAAAGGGCACATTTTCCATGGCACTCTTTGAAAACTATAAGTGGTCTGGGAATCCATTTGCATGTGCTGGTAGTAGCAGTACAAATCGAACCATCCATGAACCACGCTGCAAAGTGTAGCTTGGTATAACTAGTTGTCACTACAGATATATCCCAGATTAGGTGACTGACTCTTAAGCATCAATTCTGTGATCTCTTTCACAGTCATAGTCGTATGAGCATTGCATTGAGTGATGAGAGCAAGCAGACTTGCATAATCACAATTCACAAACATAGGGTTAACACTATGTTATAGTTGGGAAAGTTTTACATCCTAGCTATTGCTTCCGAAGGAGATGGGCATCACCTCTCCAATACGTGGGCTCACAAAATTTAGATCTTCGTGCAACCCCTTGACTGGTGGATCATATAAGTCCACAAACTGAACCAATCTGTGTATGATAAAACACAAAACTTAGTGGAGAAACAAGTGATAAAAGAATAAAAGGAATCTAACTGGTAAGAGCGACACAATTTATGAAGTCATTGGTCTTCACAATGGATTACCACAGGGATGGAGTTGAAAAGCAAATACGTAGATAGCTTTTGCTACTAACAATTATAAAATTAATAAGGTAAAAACCCAAAAACATGCACAACTAATGAATTTAGAATTAGTAAACAAGATATTTGAATTCTAATAGTTATAAACAATCAAGGGAAGTGTCAGCAATGAAAAGTCAGACAGTCAGTATGCTCTGGCCTACAAATTTTGAACTATATTTTTTGCTGCCTAGTTGTTTTCTTTTTTCTCAGAGGAAACCAATTATCATCAATAGATACATTAGTACCTGTGTTACTCAGATGTTTGAGTTGATTAGGGAAAAAATACAGGATAACATTAGAGGTTTTGATGGGGGAAAGAATTTGTGTTATAACAGAACACCCTTACTGCCTTACCGATGATAAAATTCACAATCACGGCCACCCTTTAGCATGATATGCAAGATATTGTAAACTTGGAGGATCATCTTTCTTGGTATCTGTGAATCAGAAAATCAGGAAGGATAATGTATAAGTACAAAAGATGATCAGAACCGGGTATAGAGTAGAGTATTTTAAAAGATGAGATAAAATAAATGATTACCTTGTCAGAGAAAAGGTTAACTCGCACAAAAGAGCAAAAGAGATCCATAAAAGCATGAAGAATTAAAGAGTTCTGATGTGGCTGTGAAAAAAAAGTAGAAATGTAATTATCTACAGATAGAAAAATATAACAAGTTACGTCACCCAAGACTGAGTTTCCATACCAGTAATGTTATGACTGTGCTGCTCAGATCTAAAATAAGTCGAATAGCTTGTTCACGGAATTCCAGCAAATCAAGAAGTAACTGATGGGATGGAATTTAAAAGAAAATTAATCAAATGTGAAAATAAAGGAGCATACTTTTTAAAGGTAATATGTATTCACTTGTATGACGCAATATACTGAAATAGAACTGTTAACAGAATGTGAACAGTTGAACACCCATCATCAAGCTGATACTGGCATGTAGTTTTCTAAAGCATGTCATTCCAGTCATGGTAACAAATGCCAATGTTTTGATAGTGTTTTACATGAATTTGAAAATCACCAACACATTTTAATTTCCTTTCTGGTTCACATGCCAACTGATTGATGATCAAGTAGATTTAGGGCAACATAGTTATACACTTAAAGCACCCAAATAAAATATTCTTCATCAATCGGTAGAAGCAATATTATCACCAATGTTGTGACCAGGAGATATGGCCAAGCCATAAATGGTGGTGCAACAAGATCGAGTCGGTCAAATCAGGCATGGCAGAAGAGATGGCTGAGGTATCCTAATTGGCTAGGAGATAAGTTTCCTAGTTGCCGTCTATCTATTTATAGTTACTATTTCCTAGTTTCTCTCTAGATGAGTCTGATTCCTAGCTATCATTGTTTTCCTCATGTAGAGGTGCCTGGATCTATAAAGGCAGCCTAGCATTGGATCGGGAGTTCATTTCCTAATTTCTCTCTAGATGAGTCTGGTTCCTAGCTCTCATTATTTTCCTCATGTAGAGGTGCCTGAATCTATAAAGGCAGCCTAGCATTGCATTGGGAGTTTAACTGTTCAATCAAGAAATAGGTTCACCCACCTATCCTGGCCAATCAAAGCCTCGTTACGCATGGACAGGCCCATGTCGAGGGCCAATTTCGCCTCCAGTGCCTCCTATTTTCTACTTTTCCCTAACCCTTGACAGATCAACTAGCATTGCTCTCATCTCTGGTCAATATATGTTTGAAAATGTTTGAAGTATGGGGGTGCTCAATTACAGGTATGCAGAAAACAGTAAAAAAAAAAAAAACTAGGTCATGTAATGCCATTTTTAAGAGTTCAGAGCACCCGTGGGTTATGTACAAAGCACAATTCCCCTAGTGGATTTCAAGACACGATCAATTAGCCAATAGAACTGGACTTTTTTTCTTTGTGTAGATTACGATTAATTAAAAAAATTGTCAGTTGGCGGATAGTGCATACCATGATCCATTGCTCAAGGTTTTGCATGTAACCTTCTGCGTTTTCATTCAGCGCATCCAGAGCAAACTTATCTACCTGCAAAGTAGAGTTACCACAAGGTTCAATACATTCAGAAGGAAATTAGTCATGTGTGGAGTTCAAGAAATTCTTACTTTTTCAAGCTGCAGCTTGTTAGGATGTTCAGGAAATTTCTTTGACAATGTGATGCAAATTTTTGGGAAATTTGGCATAACACCAGCTTTCCAAAATGCTTCTGAAAATGTGTGCGCATTTGGATCTGGATAGTCCAAGATGCTATTCAGCCTATACATTTTGGCCAACAATCCTTCGGCAACCTTTGACAGTTGGACAACTGGCTCCATCTGAAGATGTTTCTGGCCACTTGCAGAACCTTGAATGCCATCGACACCCATAGCCCTCCAGCTTACTGATGCTGAAGGGGGTGACTCTTCGGTACTTAGGTACTTGGACCAGCGGGACATGCTGTCAGCTTCCTTAGATTTGAACGAAACATGGGCCATGTTTTGAGTACAGAACAACTGCATCGACAATTCAACCAATTCGAGAGTGAGGAATTGATATAATCACATCCACAATACCAAAAGGCTAAAGTCAAAGCAACAATGGGGTAAATTCATGAAAAATATCCAGTAACGAAGGAGTCACGGATTGAACTGCATGCAAATCGACTGAATGCTCAAAGAGGCCAAACCATCAAAACTCCAGGAGGGAAGAGCAGAAGCACCGAAGGCATTTAGAATGCGCGGAATTCAGCATTTCAGATCTCAGAACACTCACAATAGCAGCATTTCTAGGCGCGGTCTACTCCGACACGCGAGGAAGAGGGGCGCTTAATCCCACTGAAATCTCCCGAAAATTGGCGCTAATAACCAAATCCATCTCGTCCGATTACTCGGAGGCTTAGCTTGATAATGCCCTTAACCAAATCGCCGGGGCCGCCTCCCCAAATCGGAGACAGCGCCGATGCCGCCGCCTCGCCAAAATCGAAATCGCAGCCGCCAACCGTTGCTGGTATACCGCTACTACTTCCTCGGTCTCCGAGGCAAGCACCGGCGACATCGGGTCGCCAACCAAAACGCCGCATCTCCGGCAAGTCCGATCGATCGACTCCAGGTTACCAACCAACGGCCCCCAAATTCAACGAGGTAAGCAAGTGAAAAATCGAGCTCACCTAGGGGATGCACCGAACGCGCGCAGGTAGTAGTGGTAGGCCCGTAGCTTTCAGCCGCGGCGAGATCTCGCTGCCATTGCGGAGAAGCTCTCGCTCTCTCGCGGAGGAGGTGGTGGTGGTGGAGGAGTTGGAAGGGGAGGAGCAGTGGTGAAGCCAGCAACTACCTTTTTCCTCGACGTGGTTTGGATTCGTCTTTACTCCTACGCATGACTCCGCCGGGCCCACGTACCGGGCGGTTTGGTGGGCGCACAGTGGCGGCCGGTCGGTGGGCCAAGGCCTGCCTTGGCGGGATCTTTTGTGGGCTGCGCATTAGTGGGCTGACGACGCTAGCTGCCAAGTTAATCCGACGTTTGTGGGCTGTCTCTTCTATCACGTGGGCCCTGGCCTGCAATGAGGCTTTTTTGACTTGCCATAAGAATGGAGTAATAACTAACGTTTTGCTACGGAATTTATGAATGGATGCATGTTATATTACTCCCTTCGTTATATATGTTATAAGCTGTTTGACTTAAATTTTTTTAAGTTTGATTTAAGTTTACAAAAAAATATAGTAACATTTCTAATACAAAACAAACATTGTATTAAAATATATTCAATGTTAAATTTAATAAAACTTAATTTCATGTTGTAAATGTTGTTAATTTTTTCTATAAACTTTATCAAATCTAAAGAATTTTGACTTAAAAAAAGTCAAACGACTTATAATATAAAACGGACAGAGTATAAAATGATGAATGTTGAAATTGCTGTGAAGATAATGTGAGGAAGATGATTTAACATGCTTGTATGTTCTATAATATTATATTTTAAATGATATGTCATGTTTTTTGAGATTTAAAATGCTCTAAAATAGTAATTGCTTGTAGGTGATGATGTGATGTATTTGTATATTGAGTTTTAGCTTTTAATAATTACCGGTGGCATCAGTTATATACAGAAAATAGATTTGGTGTACTGTCGGGTTGCTTCTTATTGTCTTGAAGTGGTTAATAATTTGAGGAGGTAAAACAAGTGTCATTATGGCGCTTGTTCCGGGAGATTAAAGTGAGATCAGATTCTTTGGGCTTTGCGAATTTTTGTCAGTAAGGTCCAGGAGATTAATGGTTCCGGAGAGATATATCTGACTGCCCGGGTCTCCTAAAAGTTGTCATTTTTAAACATCAATGGTACATCTACAATCGGAAGGAAAAAAAGATGCGGTGATGCAAATCGTAAGGGCTTAAATTTGATGCTGACAAATTTTACGGACACATAGGTGCAATTTCAATAGGAGCTGGTGAGGTCAGAGATTTCCCCTTTTTTTCAACACATTAAGGGATACACTCATGCGCGTAACGATATAGCGGTGTGCGCGAGCTATACATTTTTTTTCTATATAATTCAAAAACAATACATATGTAATATACGTCCTTCGTTTTTAAATAACTGGCATTGATCACCATTTATCTATAAACTTTTACCTTTTTTTCTTTTTTTCATAAAATTTGTGGATACTAAAAAGAAACCATATTACTAAAGTGTACGACGTCTCAAATATAAACATGAAACTTTTATTTATTGTAGTCTAATCATTTGTTATTAGTAATTAGTGGCCAAGCTTGAAATATAAAAAGTCAACCATGACAGTTATTATGAAAATGGAGGTAGTATTGTCCTTCTCCTTAAAAACACAAACATAGGAGAAAAAGATGATGGGCGAATAAGACGAAGTGAGTGATATAGAATAGCGTTTATTTTCGGAGTATATTTTTAGGTACATTGTAATCTACAGTACACATTAGCTTTGAAGAAAGCTACTACTCATACTACACGTCTACTACACCGCTACCAAAGCCAGGGAAGATATTGCTGACAGGCGCCGTGAGAGCGAAACTTGAGCGTTGGACGGAACTACGGAAGGATACAGAGTGGCAGCATGCTGTACTCCTATGCAGCAGTCACTGGTACAGTACGGCACTGTCAGTCCGTCACTGACGACGGACCAGGCAATGCGTTGCGTTTTTCTCACACGTGCTCGCGCTGCCCTTGTGCAGTTCTGCTCGCACCGTGCTATAGCGAAACCGGCTCATACTATACGCTGCTGTATCAAGAACGTGATTTCAATTATTCTATCCTGATCAATTGTTAACTACGGCAACAGTAGTACGCTCTGCGTGTGTCTGTACGATACATTTTTCTCCATTTTGGCTATTCGTGTGCTATTCAGACTGTGCACATGTGCTATCCATGTAGTTGTCGTACGTCCAGGCGAGTCGTTGCAGAGTCGTTATTGGATAATCGGAGTCTCGATCTGTGGATGATGATGATTACCAAGGTACGATGCATGTACTCGATCTGTGGATGATGATGTATCGCACATATGCATGCATGTTGCATTTGCTGCTTGCAAGTTCGGAGTCGATCAGTGTGCGAGCTTTAGCTTCATGCATCTAGCAACCCATAAAAAGAAAGACCGATCGTAATCAATTCAAGCTCCAAGTTAGGCTGCGTTATCTGTAACGAGTTAGGATTATCTACTTCTCATGTTTGTTAGTATATTTTTCAAGTTGCTAAACGATGTGTTGCTAAACGAGAATGCAGCAATAACCACTAGAGTTATCCTGATCACGAACACTCTGTGTTCATTAGTCGTTGTTTGAAACTAATTATTTCCTATATAGAACGGAGTAACTTATCGATCTATAATTAATTAAGTATTAACTGTTTTTTTAAAAAAAATAATATAATTTTTAAAACAATTTCTATATAGATTTTTTTTAAAAAAGAAATCACATCAGTTAGTTTGAAAATCGTGTAAATAAAAAACAAGCGAGGTGAGCTAGAAACTTCAATAAAAAGAACTCGATCCGCAACAAAAAAAATTCATTAATCAGATCCCATAAATAACCGGTCGCCGTTTATACGGATACAAAATGTACAAGGACGGATATTAGCATGCGCAACGCACTGCAAAAATTAAAATAAAAAAAGAGAGAAGATTTTGGTAGGACGCCGTACTATAAAAGCATGTCATCAAATGCTCATCAGGCCACAAGGCCCAGAGATGATGATGAACCAACCTTAATTAACCAGGCTACTATACAGCCAGAGCGCCATGATTAACGGCATTCTCCTTTTGATGGAAGCATCCATGCATCCGGAGGAGGTAAGTGGTGGTGCCGTCTGCCGATCGATCTCCCCTTTGCGCAAAAGCACCACCATCTCGACGGCGCACGGCAACAGCGCCACCTCGTGGCTCAACTCACTCCCCAAAGGTCTAGACAAAGAGGAGCCGCACTAGCTAGTAGCTACCCGATTACGAAAGGGAAAAGACGGGCAGAAAACTTTCTGCGCTAACCTCCTCCGATTCTTCCTCCTCTCCAAACATCTACTGTACTGGGGTAGTACGGGCTAGGTTACAGACCCAGACAAGTAACGACATTGCAGTAAACTGTACCTGTTTTTTACCACCTCTTTTAAAGAAGGTAAGTACATTTGCAACCGATGAATCCAGCTTTTAACTTTTAAAATTGGGTTTTCTCCACGTAGAAAGTGACATGCCTTTGTCTCTCTCCGGACATGTTTAGAGAAGACTCTGATAACTGCAATTTCTTTTAAACTTATAAACTCTTCTAAATAATTTAGCTTTTCATTCAAATTATGATAAGTTTAAGTTATAGTTACAAAGTCCAGAAAATGAAAAATTCTCACAAAGTGATTATCAATCAAGCTGGCGAAGTCTTCGCTTGACCAGTAAAAGCGGTATGGTTGGTCCGGTAATACTGCTGCTAATGTGTAACGGGAAATGGTGGTAATTAACTAATCAAGATTGTAATGCCAGTAATTGTACCACTGTCTGTTTCTTGATCCCGGTAATCGGAGTTCGGATCCCGCGTGCGAAACTGCGCATATTCGCGGGGTCCACGTCACCGGCACCCACGCCTCGGGCCCCACCAGACCAGGTCCCCACCCATAGGGGAGAGGAGAGAAAGGAGTACGGGGCCCACTGTCCCCACCACCCGCGTCCCAACACGTGTCGACGTGGTGCCCACCCGAGGCAGTTGGACCCCACCTACCGCTCCGCCCCGCCCGCCGAGACGCGGCCCCACCACGCGGCGGCAAACGTGCGGGCCCCCACCCCCGGCGGGTGGACCCCGCCCCATCAGTCACGTGATGGCCAGGCGGTAACTCTCGCCACCGCACGGTCCGCGAGGGCGCCCTTTGACCCACCACACCACCACTTTGGCCCCTTCGGGCCCCACCCCACCCCCACACCCGAACCACCACCGGCTTGGCCCCACCGCCGGGCTCCGGCCTTGTGCGTTAAAGCACCCCTGGTCCCACCGCACGCACGTGCCGGCCGCTCTCCATCCCTCCTAGCTTAGCTTACCACCATTCCAAAATCAAATCAGAGCTAACAAGCACATCACACTGTCACAGCAAGGAGTAATACTGGATTAGACTTAATCTTATGTCAAATTGTCAACTGCTCATTTGCATGCTAAATTATCACCATCATCTTCTTCTTCTTCTCTAAGACTAAACACTGAGCTAAGGACGGGAAAGTAAGTAGTACCAACACAGCACAGCACAACACAACACGCGGGAGTAATTACTAGTTCATCATGGCAAGGATGAGGAATATTGCGGGAAAGAAACGATCGAGAGGAGAAAAAAATTTTGAATCGGAGCAAAAGGAACCTAAGCTTTGTGGGGGTTGTGGACTTTTTGGCGTGCTGTGGAGTGCTCTCTTCGCTTGCTTTTGTGTTGTGTTTTGTGTTGTTACTCTTCCGGGCTGGAGTCGGAGACCGGCTCGTCGTCGTCGTCGTCTTCGTCCTCCTCGGGGTGGTCCACCACGCCGCTGTTGCCCTCCTTCCGGCCTCGCCGCTGCTGCTCGTGGGAGTCGGCGCCGGAGAAGTGCATGTGGACAGGATGCTCGCCCGAGTTGCTGTTCTGGACGATGGTTGTTGACACCGGTTGCTGTTGTTGTTGCTGCTGGAAGTCGGCGACGTTAATCGCCGTCGGGAACTGCGCCCCGGCGAAGTTGACGAGCTGGGGCGCGGATTGGATGGCCCAGAACTGCGTGGGTTGGTTGCCCGCGCCCGCGGCGCCTGCGGGCTGCGGGACCATCCATACGGCGGTGGCTTGCGGGATCATGCGGTTGCCGCCGGCGACCGCGGGGCTGCCAGTGGCCGGGACGGCGAAGACGGGCACGAGGCCTTGGGGTGCGCCGGTGGCGGTGATAGGAGCGAGGCCGCTCTGAACTGAAATCGCCGCGCCGCCGCTACCTTGCAGGAGAGGGTCAGCGATGACCGGGTAGTAGGCCGCGGGCGCCGCCGTGGCCAGTGGAGACGCGCCAGCCACGGCGCGCGTGGGCTGCAGCTTGCGGCGTCGCTTGGCCGAGGACTCCTCTCCGTCGACCACCGCGGAGGACGCCGGGCCAGAGGACGATGACGACTGGGTGGGGATGCGAAGCACGCCATCGACGGTGGTCGCGATCGCCGGGACGGTACCGGTTCCGGTGGCCGCGATGATTGCCGGCTCCGATTGCTGCAGCAACCACCGAATGGTCTCGCCGTCGGACTTGTGCCCTAGCTCCCGCGTGAGCTGGAAGATCCTGGCCGCGCACGCCGCCGGCATGCGGATCCGCCTCCCGCGGCCTTCCACCTTGGTGTGCCGGTCCCGGTTCCTCGGCGGCGGCTTGCGCACCATGGCCATCCCGCCGAAGAACTCCACCGGTTCGGGTTTGGGCACGAGCCAGCTGTTCATGGGGATGGCGCTCATCGCCATAGCCGCCGGGCCACCACCACCACCTCCTCCTCCCACCCCAGCCGCACCCACCGGCCCAGCCTGCGCGTGTTGTTGCCGCGTGCCCTCCTCCTCCTCCGCCTTGTCCTGCGCCTGCGCCTCCATGGGGATGGGTGAGAAGAGAGGAGAGATTGGATTGGTTCGGTTTGGGAGGGAGACGAGACGAGACGGAAAAGCTCGGGCTTGTTTCCGCCTCGCCTCTCTTTTCGCGTGTTGCGGGAAAGGGTGGGAGGGTTCACTCGCTTCGCTTCGCTGCTGCGTCTGCGCGTATGAACGAATGAACGGAATGGGTGAGTTGGATTTATCAAGTGGTGGTCTCACTTGGCGGTGGGGTCCGGTGTGCGGTCGATGTGGCCCGGGGCCACCGCCCAACCGGGTCGTGGTGGGGACCCGGGGTGACCTGTACCGGGCCCCGCCGCATTAATCCTCGCGCCGGTGCGGATCCGACGGCCCAGGACGCGTTGTCGTTTCCTAACCCTTCCTGACACGAGGGACCCGGACGCCTCCCTCACATGGCCCCCACACACATGATACTACGAGTCAAGTTTGCAACGCATTGATGAGTAATTAAGCCCGTATTACGAGTGGCCATTTGGATTAGGGTTAGCATTTAGCCCGGTCTTAAGATTCGCATCCGTGCGTGACTCGTGACTTCCCAGCAACTCCCACACCTTTGAAAAGATTGGACCAGTAAAATATTACTGATATTCAAAAGGTATGCATAGTAGTCGTAGTAACATGGGTACTTTAAATGACAGGTGGGGCCCTGATACGCAAGGTGGGGCTGTAGTGGTGGGGAGGGCCCACCGGCGGCAAGTAAGGAGGGACCACTGGAGGTGGACACGTGGCCGCGGGCGAGTGGTGGCTTGCGTTCGTGTAGCGTGGAGGAGCGTCGCGGGGGAGCGGGAGCAGGGGATCCGGAGGGTGGGGGCGTCGGGAGGGAGGGGGCCCTGGATTGGCCCAGCTGGATCCAACGCGAGATGTGGGGACCACCTACCTGTTACGGAGATCTGGGCCCGTGTCTCCAGAGATATCGTGCGGGATCCGCTGTGCAGCGAGGATCGCGGTTTTGTAGAGTGTAACTTTTGTTCTTCTCTCCTTTGCTTGACCAATGACAATTACGAGTATTATGTTTAGCTGCTGCGAACCAAAGCCAATTATTAGTTAAATGGGCCTGATATCTAAAACCTATGTGCAATGGACCTGATAGGTACATCCCATTTCGGTCCTACCAGCACGGTCCAAATCCAACATCAGTGGGCCGTTTGGTTTGTCCCACGTACTGGTACCCCGCTAGGCCGAGTTTGTGTAAATTTAGTACGGCGGAGCTAGTGTTTTGAACTTTTGATGTCAAAAGAGCCAACGTGTTTGAACCTGGGCTTATTTTGAATTTTACAATTAATTTAGGATTTGTTTTTCGTGTATTGTCATGCAGACTTGTCTCTTAGACCACGGATGGGTTCTTTTCTAAGCAAGTAAACCATTTTCATTCAGTGAAACACTTCACGTGCTCTTAAACGACGTGATTTTCACAAAAGCTTTTTAGTTACAATAGTTGCACCACTTCAAATATTTGAGCAAACACTTAAGACATTTAAGTCCTAATAAAAAAGGTTAGTGGTTGTAAAGTGATATCAGAGCCTGGTAATCATAGAGAAGCTAAATTTAGAAGCTAATATTGGAAGGTAATAAATACCAAAGATAATATCAATATGAGGTGTAGATTAAGCCATATTGAAGAACATAGTTGACACTCTAATAATAGCCAACTAAATTTAATTGTAGATTTAATATATAATTTCTATATAAATTGGGATAAGAGACAGGAAGATTTAGAGTAAAAGGTTGAAGACATATATAAAGAACAAAAGCAAATTGTAGAACAATATTTTTTTTTTAGTAATAAGCTAAATACTGCAATAAAATTGTTAGAAGAATATAAGATAAGGCAAAATAAAATTTCGCAGAATATTGATTATATTAAAGAATTATTAGACAAAATCAACTCTAGTAAAGGAAAGGAAATAGTTTTGGCTTCATCAGGTATAGTCTCATATTCACAAGCCATTAATTCAGAAAAATGGACATATCTAGAAGTCTCTTTAAAAAAATAGCAAGCAGAGATGATAGTTGTTCTGATAAACAAAAAGGCAAATATAAAGGCATAGATGAGCTGGAAGATGTTGCATAAGTAGATAAGCAGCTCGAAAGATATCAACGAGATACTTTAAGAGCAATAAGACCTCAACAAGTATATTGCATGGGATTCTTTGAGAATAAGAATGGGCTATATAGAATATCTAGAGAAGTAAAATTAAGTGTTCTAACAAAACCAGTAGAATTAAAAATAGTAGCTAAAGAATTTGAAAATGGATTAAAATATTCAGGATATAAGTATATTCACCAAGGTATGTATATAATAGGAATAAAAGGGATGACAAGAAAGAAATTAGGAGCTAAAGTATTAATAACTTTATTAGATAAAAGATGGGACACAATAGATAAAACATCGCTAGACTATCTAGAAGGAGAAATGAATGAAAACATGCTGATAACCTATATAGCGCCTGACTTAATGATGCCTGTAAAAGAATTCATAGACAAAATGAGTTTTGGTTTTCAAACAAAAGGATACGAATAATTTAAAGGAACAAATTTGTTAATAAGTATAGAATTTATAGGAAGTTTGACTAATAGAAGTGCCTCCAAATACAAAATTAATGTAAATGACGTGACAGAAAAAATGCATTCTAAAGGAATAAAATTCATGAGCCCTTTGAGGATAGACTCTGAAGAAAGAGCAGGAGAAAAATAGCCAATTAGTGAATTTATTAAAAGTAAAACTTTGAGCCAGCCTGAAAACTTCATAAGTTACCAAGACAGCAAAGGGAATGTTAGTATTAGATTTACAAATTATAAGTCCAGTGCTTCAGATGATTTGGATACAGAATCATCTGATAGAAATATTATAGATAACAGAAGACATAGTATTTATAAATTTATGGAAAAATTAGATCATGAAAGTGAAATAAAATATTATGAAGATAAATTAAAAGATATAACAGATGAATATAATAACTCTATGAAAAGTGAGTGGCCTAAAATTAGAGATAAGGAACTTTACTTCTATAGAGAATTATCTAGGATAAAGAAACTAAAAAAAGATAAAAACTTGGTCATAGAAACCCCTAGAACCCAGAAAATTAAAATAGAACAAATAAAGTTGAAAGAACTAATCAACAGTTTGGTAAGGTATTAAGTGAGGAAGAGCAATGGAAAGAAAATGAGAAATTATTACTAGAAAGTTATGAAGAAGAAAATAACCTGATAGATGAAATAGAGAATATAGAAGAATAAGACAACGCAAGACAATATAATGATTTTATAGACTTGTTGGATGAGGTAGGTTTGCATAATCTAGATAATGCAACGGAAGCCATGGAAGTAGAATTGGGAACAGGAAAAAAAAGATATGGAGAGGGTTCTGTAAAAAATGAAGGAGAAAGAGAAAGACCAGCCAAGGCAGCAGGAAGATGGTCACTAAAAGAAGAGTATTTATATAATTATATCTCAGGACAGTATAGGCACATGGGCACTAAAAGAAGAGATTTTGAGAAACCAATAAAATTTCAAAATCAAAAAAGTAATGGGGCTATACTAAATCTAGCAACACATGATCCCATAGACTGGCCAAATATCATTAGTATTTGAAAGGGATTAATAGTTCAAAAATATATACAAAATCAACACAATAGAGGGAATAAGGTGGAGGATATGATAACTTATTTAGAAACATTTTTGGGTGAATCTGCTAAAGTCTTATGGGAGCAATGGGTTCAAAAGAATCCTAATAACTACGAAGAGCTAAAAAGAGCAGGAAGTAATCATCACAACTTCGCAAATATAGTATCTAATATTATCATAGCTGAAGACCTAGAATTAGGATACACAACCTTACAAAATGAAAGATTAAAAGAAATAAAAAAGTTAACATTAACAAGTTGGAAAGGTATAAAGGAATTTTCCCAACATTATCTATATAATGCAACAACTGCTAAGCAAGTATACAATAAGGGAATAGTTGAACGATATTTTAATAAACTACATGACCCATTATGTAGTATGATTTTTGAGGAATATAAAAAGGAAACTGAAGGAGCTGAAATTAATATTTCTCAAGCTATAATTTTCGTGTTCAAACAATTAAGGAAAATATGCACAGGAATACAAGCCCAAAGGTCAATGAAATATTCTGACTATAATTTTGCAATAAAATAGTATAAATATCTTTATCATATGGAGAAGATAGGCCTAGAAATAAAAGAAACCATAGACATCAAAGTTGAAATAACAATAATATAAGGACAAAGAAAAGGTACTTCTTAAGAAGATCAGATAATAGAGTATCTTTCTTACGTAAACGAAATGTAAGAAGGTATAACTCAAAGAAAACTTATGATAGAACATGCAGATGTTTCATATGTAATTCACCAAATCATTTAAGTAGAACTTGCCCAAATAAAAATCAAAAGAGATATTCTAGTAAATATGAAGAACAAAAGAGAGAGTCTTAATTATAGATAGAGTAAATAAAAATATATTAGTAAGTGATGATGAAATAAAAGATGACGAATCAATATATTCTATCATAGAAACAAACGAAATTGAAAACACCAATGAAGAGTATGAATCAACCGATGAAGAGTTAGATTTAATTGACGAACTAGCAGGGTTAAAAATTGAAATGATGGATCAATTAAACTGTGAACATGATTGGATTAGAGGAAAAGGAGACTATAATATTAAATGTGCTTTTTCATCTATTACCCAAGCCAAAACAATAGAGTAACTTATAGTATATGCCTAAAACAAGCTTGTGCTGAAGTATAAAAGCAAATAAACAAAAATGGAGAAAAGAGATAGAATTAGCATCAGATGAAAGGATATTATCTAGTAGAGTACGAGTGTTAGAAAATAGAATAAATTAAGTAGAAGTAGAATTAGAGAACCTAAAAATTAACTGTGATATTAAGGCATTACCAGAAAATAAGGACATACAAAACACCAAATTTAAAGAGCAATTGATAACACTAAAAGACAGTAATACTGCTAAAACAATTCAACTAAGAGATATCATAACTAATTTTGGAAATAAATATATAGTAAAATTGCCTTTCAAAGAAATTTTGGGAGTAAGAATACCGGTAAAAGTAAAATTATCACCCAAAGTATCATATAAAATATTAGCACTAGTAGACACGGGGTGTACAAAAAATATTATTCATGATAAGTACTTCATAAAATGTCCAGAGATAGTTCATACGATTGATGATAATAAGGCAGAAGTCTCTACAGACATGTCCGGAATAAATAAAATTCATAATCAGTTAGCTTATAATGCTGAAGTATATATTAATGGAACTAAATATATAATAGATGAGATTACAATAAGAAACTTATCCATGATAAATGATGACATGATAATTGGCCTAAGGTTTTTACAACAATCAGTACAAACCACACTAATACATGAGCAAGGAATTACCTTTATCCCATATCAAAATAATGTTCCATATATCTCAAAGGTACGAAAGCGTTTCATTAGGACTTAAATGTCTTAAGTGCTTGCTCAAATATTTGAAGTGGTGCAACTATTGTAGGCGCTAAAATACTGTGCACTACTATTCTTAGTGCTGAATTCACTATTATGAGTGCAGAATTACTGTTCACAGTCATTTTTTTGTTACTGTTCACTATTGTGAGTGCAGAATTACTGTTCACAGTCATTTTTTTGTTACTGTTCACTCGAAAATTTTTCTTAAATTTTTAGGATCTTTGCAGGGTGGCGAATCCAAAAACAGCCGGCGCTTGATTCAGAAATTTTAAAGTCCTACTCGGTACTAGCCGTATGCCTCACCTATCTGCCTGTTTAAAGAAGCAACTAATTTCAGATATCCCTAGTCATATTTGACCTAGCTAAGAGTTTACCGTCTCCCCAGGCGGTTCCACCCAAAGGGAACACTTCTCTACAGATACTGGTTCTCTAAACGCCTATGCAAGATGCAGGCTAAAAACGAGAACAACCGGAGAGGTTTCTCCTATAGGGTCCCTAGCATAAACACTTGTCTACAACAAACAGACAGGGATACTTAAAGAAAATTACTTCATATTAGGCAGGTAGGCTTACATATGGTGTTCCCTTTCGGGAGAGCGCGCATGGAAGCTTTGCTCTGAATGGTGTCTTCGTTGTAATATGCATTCAGAGCAACAACAACAACGAAGACACCATTCAGAGCAAAGCTTCCAAGCGCGCTTTCACCCTCCATTCCACATTTCTTAGTAGTAGTCACTCTAGCCTACCTCGCATAATATATTGAAGCAAGGAGTTGTAATATAACGCTGTGTAAGATAAGAATAACTTGTTTGTATCTACCTTCGGGGTTCCCGAAAGGGAACACCGTATCTAAGCCTACCTGCCTAATATGAAGTAATTTTCTTTAAGTATCTCTATCTGTTTGTTCTAGACAAGTGTTTATGTTAGGGACCCTATAGGAGAAACCTCTCTGGTTGTTCTCGTTTTTAGCCTACATCTTGCATAGGCGTTTAGAGAACCAGTATCCGTAGAGAAGTGTTCCCTTCGGGTGGAACCGCCTGGGGAGACGGTAAACTCTTAGCTAGGTCAAATATGACTAGGGATATCTGAAATTAGTTGTTTCTTTAAACAGGCAGATAGGTGAGGCATACGACTACTACCGAGTAGGACTTTAAAATTTCTGAATCAAGCGCCGGCTGTTTTTGGATTCGCCACCCTGCAAAGATCCTAAAAATTTAAGAAAAATTTTCGAGTGAACAGCAACCAAAAAAGCGACTGTGAACAGTAATTCTGCACTCATAATAGTGAATTCAGCACTAGGAATAGTAGTGAACAGTATTTCAGCACCTACAATAGTTGCACCACTTCAAATATTTGAGTAAGGACTTAAGACATTTAAGTCTTAATAAAAAAGGTTAGTGATTGTATACATACATACATACATACATACATACATACATATACATATATATATATATATATATATATATATATATATATATGTATGTATGTATATATATATATATATGTATATATAGTTGAGGCACCATGATACTCGGGCCCCAATATTTAAATTGAGTATATACCTAATTTGAATGAGTATGAAATGTTTTATGAATGTTTAGATATAAACATTTACTTCTTTAGTAACTAGTTCAAACAAGTTTGAACTGAGTTTGAACTTTTTTTGTCGGATTTTGATTATAGGCATATAGCATCCAAACGTATAATTAGTTAGGTGTGTAATAATGGAGTGTGAAATAAAGTTGAATTTAAGATATTTTGTTGCTAGGTATATGTATGAATCAAATTCTTATATCTAAGTATATACTCACAATTTAAAAAATTAAAAAACTTTCAGTGAATTTGTATATTTCTTACTTTGTGCCCGGGCACCATCGTGCCCCAGTTAATATATATATATATATATATATATATATATATATATATATATATATATTTCTTAGAAATGTTCAACTTTATGATAGTTAATTCATTCATTTCTACTTTCAAATAGTTGTCATAAAATCATTTAGCTAGTTTAGAGAAAAAACATGCCATAAAAGTAGAAATTATTTTTCTTGCACCAGTCATATGTTGGACATTTTTGGTAGGATAGAGTTTTATTGGAGTGTTTAAGCTAACTTACCCAAATTTTAACTTGTGAAACTTCAATGTGGAAACCAAACTAGCATAGTGTTGATGCATCTAACCAATCACACCTTGTACCAATACCACTAACAAAAACATCTCACGAATATATGCTTGTTTAAGTTATGGCTTATAAACCGCATCCAATTCTAAATATGTTACTTAATCTAGGATATTTTTTTTCGATCGTTTTCATCATGCTATCACTTTTGGTTTGCTGATACTATAATTATAAAAATCTTAACCTACAATCAGTTTTCATTGCTTCAATCACGTTTGTTTAAGAGTAAATTTCACAAAACTATAGATATTTTAATCAAGCTATCACAAAACTACATATTTAACATCAAATTTATCACAGAACAACAAATTTAAAAATATTATATCACAAAACTACATATTTAATTAGTTATGAAATTATCAAAGAATTACAGACTATAGAGTTTATATCCATAGCATTATTGAGGTTATAAAAGTTATATAGTTTTGTCCAAAACTAATGTTAAATCTGTAGTTTTGTGATACACGTTCTTAAATCTGTAGTTTTATGAAAAATATGATGTTAAATATGTAGTTTTGTGATATGTGTTCTTCAATCTTTAGTTTTGTACTCCCTCCGTTCCAAAATATAAGGAATTTTAGTTGGATGAGACACATCGTAAACTCCAGATTCGTATCTTAATACTACAAATCTGAATAGGGCTGGTCCAGATTCGTAGTATTAGGATGTGTCCCATCTAATTAAAATCTCTTATATTTTAGGACGAAAAAAAGTAATAGATTGATCAAAATACATATAATTTTATAAAAATTTACTTTCTTTAGTTATAAGTCGGAGCCATACGTTATCACTTGGCATCTAACTATTGCAGTCCCAAAAAAGCTATGAACCTTAACATTTTTTTATTTTGGGATAGTGGTTCATGTTTATAAAGTAATATAGTCTAAAAATAAACAAACATAATATAAGATGTAATATATTTTTATTTAAATTTGTAGCATTAAAATATATTACACCTGACACTAGTTTATTTATTTTGAAATGAATAAAGTACATTACTACGTTGTTACTTTCTCCGTTCTAAAATATATATATAGCAATCTAATATAGGATTAGATATATCTTGATAATATCTCAATAATGCTATATTTTAAGACACTTGCCATGACGAGAAAAACGTTAATCTGAAATGTATTCCTACCAGAAAAAGAAATAGTACTACTGTCCTTAGTCCTGACAAAATGCATGTGTGGTCGGAAAGTTGTAAATTTTTATTTTTGTCTCCGTCGTGGCCCATCTGTGCTGATGCCAGCTGGGCAATCGTGGCAAGCCGCAAGCAGGCGTAGCTGAACGGGAGTCACACACAGCTCACGGATCACAAAGACCGGTTCCACGAGAGGAGGAGAAGCCTAGACGCGAGATCCCGCCGTATACGAGTCATCTCCCTCACGGCCTCACGCGACGTGCTGCTCTGCGTCCACCGCCCCTCCGTCGTCAAGCTCTCCTTCCCTTCCACTTCACATACACCACCCAGGCGGCGGCCGCGCGAGACAGCCACTTCGAGAAGAAGCGGAGCGGAGGGAGATCGAGAGATCGCGAGATGGAGCAGCCCAAGGACGTCGGGATCCTCGCCATGGACATCTACTTCCCTCCCGCCTGCGTCCACCAGGTGAGCTTCTCTCTCGCACGCGATTTTTTTTCTTTTTTATTTTTTTAAAAAATCCCCGTTCGATTCGTTGTTTTTTTTCTCCTGCTGCGATGTGATGCTGGCGTGGCGAGCTTGGCTGATCCGAGGAGGCTTGTGGAGATCATGGATGGTTTATGTTTTTTTTTTTCAAATCAAAATTTGACACTTGTTTGTTTGGGGGGAATTACCGCGGCGGGGGTTTATGGTTGATGGGTGAAAAGTTGGATTTGGAGGAGATAGCTGAGATCGTCAGGAGTGGGATTGTCGTAAACATTTGAACCTTTGTTTCCCAATGCTTTCACTTTCCTAGATTTGTGGATCATTTGCGCGGCGATTTTTTCCCCATAGTGTGTGTGAAATCAGCTCAACTGCATTATATCTGGTGATTCTGTTAGTCATATCAGATGTTGCATCTGCCTGGTATTCAGAAAGCGAACAGAGCATGCTATTTGGTGTTGCATTAGAGAAGAGTCCGATGGGTTTATCTACTAAGAATGCATGGATAATTAATTGTATCAACGGATAATAATAGTATTGTGTTATTCTGCGTTGGTTCTAGATTTTATTAATGAATAATAATATGCTATTATGCTGTGTTGGTTCTAGGTTTACAGAGCAGATTACTCTTAACAGAATTTTGTTACGATAGTGGGGGAGATCAAAAAGTACTTTTTTATGGGCAGAGGTATAGCTATCAAGTAGAAGTCTTTCGCTGTGACTAGGGATAGACACGAGATGATCCCTCGGTTCGTCTGAGCCGAAGTCGAATACTTCAGATCCCTTACAGTTGAATGTTCATGTGATGAACAAATTGCTACAGGACGCACTGGAAGCGCATGATGGAGCCAGCAAGGGTAAGTACACAATAGGTCTTGGGCAGGACTGCATGGCCTATTGCAGCGAGGTGGAAGATGTCATCTCTATGAGGTATCTCCCTTGTTAATTTATTCGAACAACTAATCTGTTATTGATTCCCTTATTTTATTTGAATTGGGTTTCATAATGGATCGAATTCAGGAAGCAATAACCATGAGGGCATATTTCTCCCTTTTTTTTCATGCAATTCTGTAGTTGGTAGTTGTATGTGAATGCTCAGAATGAATGTTGTTTCAGCTTGACGGTTGTTGCGTCACTGCTGGGAAAGTACAACATTGATCCCAAGCTAATCGGCCGCCTGGAGGTTGGTAGTGAGACAGTGATAGACAAAAGCAAATCCATCAAAACATGGCTGATGCAAATTTTCGAGGTTTGTTGGTTTCCCCCTAACTAAAAATAGAACCCCACCTAACCCACACATGAATTTTCTTTTTGGCCTGAACCAGATATGCAATTATCATATTTTCAATTGATTTATTTTTATCCACTACCTTTCCTCTTGTCTAGAATCCCTTGATGAATAGGCAGTTTCAGCTTATTTGTTTTATCAGCTGTATTTATTAGCCACAATGATTCATTATCGTTAACATTTACCTCAAACATAGGAGAGTGGCAATACTGACATTGAGGGGGTTGATTCAAGTAACGCATGCTATGGTGGAACAGCTGCCCTGTTGAATTGTGTAAATTGGGTGGAAAGTAAATCCTGGGATGGACGCTACGGTCTTGTTGTTTGCACAGATAGCGCGGTTTGTTACCCAATATCACCTTCCAGTTGTTTTCAATTCTCTCTTACTTCTGTCCATGTGTAGCTCATTCACTGGCCCATTTTATGCAACTATTATGATCAGGTTTATGCAGAAGGGCCAGCTCGTCCTACAGGTGGTGCTGCTGCTATTGCTATGCTTATTGGTCCGAATGCTCCTATTTCTTTTGAAAGTAAATATAAGGCTTCACACATGGCCCATGTATACGATTTCTACAAGCCTGATCTTGCAAGTGAATACCCGGTTAGAATTCTATTCTTGCATTTGCTTCTTTTTGGGAATGAAAATGGTCATTTTTCTCAATCCTACACTATGCTGTTGGTTATTCATTTCATAGTATTGTATGCTTACAGCACTGTTGCATCTGGACATACTGTAGGTTGTTGATGGAAAACTTTCTCAGACATGCTATCTGATGGCTCTCGATTCGTGCTATAGGCAATATTGTACCAAGTGAGTCTACTGCCATTATCCCCCTGATTGTACTACATTAATGTACTAACCTTCTCAAGCAATAACAATGTGTACTATGATAATGATAGGTATGAAAAGATAGTGGGAGAACAATTCTCAATTTCTGATGCAGAATGCTGTGTCTTTCATTCTCCATATAATAAGGTATGATGACTGAACACCTCTCCAAGACAAAGTGTTTTGCGGACTGCGGTTTAGATTTGACCATCCTGTCCTCTGAACTCTCCGAGAACGCTTACTGTTTCTTTGCATTATGGTTTGTGACAGCTTGTACAAAAGAGTTTTGCCCGACTTTACTTCAATGATTTCATGCGTAATTGCAGGTCTGTAATATCCACGCCATGGCTCTTTCTTTTACTCCTTATGATGTAGTCTTTTGATCTACAGATCAAATACTGTTCTGTGGCTCTTGAGGAGACATCCTCTTTTTTTGGGTGATACGCAATCTTTTTTTTTTATTTCACATGCCGTGGCCCCCACTTGATGTTTCTTGTCTCTTTTCTTTTCTTCAACATTAGCATGGTTGACAATGATGCTAAAGAGAAGCTTCAGCCTTTTGCAAATTTGACTAGCGAAGAAAGCTACCAAAGTCGTGACTTAGAAAAGGTTCATTCTTATTTGTTGGATGTTACTTCTTGAAGTGCTTGATACCTTGATTGATGTAAATGTTAACTCAATTCTACCAAACTTTCAGGCCTCTCAACAAGTTGCAAAGTATCTGTATGACATCAAAGTTCAACCATCAACTCTGCTTCCAAAGCAGATTGGTAATATGTATACTGCATCTCTTTATGCCGCATTGGCATCTGTGATCTACAACAAACATGACAGTCTGGTGAGCTTAATGTGTTTACTATTCATGGCATGCCTCATCATCTTTGATCATTCCTCGCAGTTAAATCATGTTTCTTTTACAGGATGGCCAGCGAATTCTCATGTTTTCTTATGGGAGTGGATTGACATCCACTATGTTTTCGTTGAGACTACATGATGGTCAACATCCCTTTAGCCTAATGAACATTGCTTCTGTGCTAGATGTGACGACAAAGCTTGAGTCAAGACATGTGGTACGGTCTTCCATTCTCACAACCCCCAGCCAGTCTGCTAATGTGGACTTGCAGATAGAAACTATTATATGACCATTCAGTAAAGCATATTATGATGTACATTTGTCGCATACATATACATGCGGTATGATCGAATGTGGTTTTGGAATTTATTTCCATTATGACCTTTGATGGAAGGAATTGGTCAAATATAACTGCTCAAATGCAATTATACAAATATATTGTATCACCAAACCTGTCACCAGGGAAAGAAAGGGCAAGGGCTGTCACTAGTGGATGGGTTTACCTCAAGAAAATGGGGGGGTTCTATTAATTTTTTTAAGCATTTTAAAAATTGCCTTTGTTAAGGATGGCTACATACCACTAGTCTATTTGTCCGTATAAAAAGTGATGTAACTGTAGTTTCCATGAGATTATGTGTTGCTTGCTAAGTTGCTAATTGTGAAATGCTCCCCCGTAGTCATTTCTGAATAGTCCATTCCTTAGTGTAATTTCTCTACAGCAAGCTAACTTATTCCTTTACATGTTATAATAGACCTCACCTGAGAAGTTTATCGAGACATTGAAGCTGATGGAGCACCGCTATGGAGCAAAAGATTTTGAAACAAGCAAAGATACCAGCTTGTTGCCACCAGGAACATTCTATCTCACAAAAGTTGATTCGATGTTCAGGAGGTTCTATGACAAGAAAGCCGCCGAGGGAAAAATCAAGGGCTGCAACGGCATTGCAAACGGTCACTGATTGGGTGCCATGAATGCTGTGAGCTCACGCGCATTATTAGCCATCTTGTTGTTCAGTTTGATGTACTATTTATTCTTAGAATGCTCAGTCTAGCTATCTTCCAATAATCCGTTGTTCCCCTCGTGTCCCTCAGCTTGTTTTTACATTAAGCTGAACAATAAACCTTTGTGTAGTAGTACTAGGTCCTAGTATCCTTGTTTCCTCTAGCATCATTGCTTCATTGTTACTAGCTAATTCCCGCCTAATGCTTTATTGTTCTCATCAGTAATGTCCTGCAAAACTGTTGGCTGTGTGCATCTTATGATGCAGATGCTGAAGATGCAATTTTTATCTCATCTAAAAAATTCAGTTATGTCTTGCACGGAGCATTGGTCACTTGTAACTGCCTCGTCTCCCTTTTGAAAAAAGAGAGGGAGAATTGCAAATATACATTCTCAATTGACCAACAATGATGATGAACTCATCCTGGAGATGGCACCACATGATTTCAGTATAGCAAACATGTAATCAGCACATCTTTTTCTAAGGAAGCGGAAACTACAGTTTACAGATGGTATCATGAACACTAAAGCCTCTCTCATCACACAAAGAATGGACGACGGAGCAGCTCTGCACAGGCGACGGCACAGCCGATCGAGCTGATCCCAAAAGAATAGTGAATGGTGACAGTGAAGTGATCTGTACCAACGGTGGCAGCTGAAGCTGAAGCTGGATGGACATGGTGGATTCATTGTCGTCGTCGTCGTCGGTGGCTACACCTCCACCGTCTTCTGGTTGAGCGCGGTGTACCTCCACCGCTCCTTCTCCACGAAATCGGCGTCCAAGAACTTGGCCACGAACGCCCACAACCTGTACGCGTCCTCGAAGTTGCTCAAGAACCCCAGCGACGCGTTCACCACGTAGATCCCCATCTCGCCGCCGGTGTCCTTCCTCTTGCCGCTGCCGACGACGACTCCACCGTCGGCGGCGACGGCGGCGCTCATGTGCTCGAGGACGGCGGCCCTGTCGGCCTCGTACTTGTCGGAGAAGCAGATGTGGCGGAGGAAGCCGCAGGTGAGGGAGATGTTGTGGCGGTCGGCGAGCTTCTNGGCGAGCTTCTGCACCAGCGGCGGCGCCACCTTCTCCCCCTTCCAGTCGTACACGTTGAACGCCAGCGATGGCCCCCGCTCGAACTTCACCCGTGGCCCGTAGACGCGCACCAGCGGCTTGCCGTGCTCCGACTGCGGGTGCCGCAGCTTCTGCATCGCCACCACCAGCCAGTTGCTGATGCACCGCAGCCGGTTGCCAATGGCGATCAGCCCCAGCGCGTCCGCGTGGTCCAGCCCCCTGCACTCCACCTCCATTTTCCCCTTCTCTTCTTCCACTGGTGGTGGTGGCGGCGGCGGCGTATCGGCCTCGCGGATCTCCGGCGAGTGGCCGTTCTCCCCGGCGACGTCCATCTCCGGTACGTTCTTGAGAGTGAGCGCGATGAGGGTGCCGCTGAGTGGGCCGGAGAAGGAGCTGGTGGTGTCGAGGTCTTCCGCCGCGGCGGTCGGGTCGGCGAGCGCGGTGAAGCTGCGGGAGTGGTCGAGCTCGGTGGAGTAGCCGTCGTGGAGCGACCAGCGGCGTGCCGGGACGATGCTGACGATGCCGATGCTGCGCGCGATGACGGAGCGCTCGAGCGCCGCGAGGCTGGACTTCTTGACGAAGAGGCCCGCGAAGCCGGAGGGATTCTCGCCGAACACCTTGAAGAAGTTGCAGACGATGAAGTCCGGGCGGAGGAGGGAGAGGCCCAGCGTGTCGAGGTCCTTGGTGCCGAGGGCGCAGGCGTCGAGCGCGACGTGCCAGCCCTGCTCGTGCGCCGCGCTCATCCACAGGTACGGGTACCTCGCCCCAGTCATCCGCGACACCAGCGGGAACACGAAGAGCCCCCTCCGGTGTCCGCCGCCGCGCCGCCTCCCGCGGAGCAGCTTCTTGCGGAGGTCGGCGGCGTGCACGCGCATGCCCGGCCACGCGAACGTCGCCGACATCACCTCCGCGCCGCGGCGGCGCGCGCTCTCGGCCATCGCACCCGCCGCCTCGCTCTCGTAGTCGTACACGGTGAGCAGCCGCTTGCCGTGCTGCTGGAAGGAGTAGGACTCCGCCAGCAGCCGGAACGCGGTGGTCCGGTTCGCCGTGCACACCATGGCGTACTCGTCGTCGGGGATGTTGAGCGACGCCATGACGCGCCTCGTCACGGCGCCGCCGATCCCGCTCCCGCCCCCGCCCGCCGCGGACGCGGCGACGTCGTCCCCGCATTGCACCTGCGACCGCAGGCTCGTGGACTTGTACGCGATGTCAAAGAACGGCGGCTGCCACGCCGCGCCCGACGCCGGCGGCGTGGTGGACGTGGACGGCACCGACGAGTTCATCTGCGCGTGGGAGAAGAGGTTGATGCCGGTGTAGTCGAGGCACACGTGGCGGTCGAGGTGCTGGTACTCGCCGTCCCTGATGGCGTCGGCCTGGGCGAGCCCGGCGTACTGCGGGAACGCGGCGACGAACTCGGCGTATGCCTCCTCCATCGCCGGGAGGGACTCGTGGTTGGTGAACTGCGCGCCGGGGAACAGCCCCGACGCCGCCGACTTGACGAAATTGTGCCGCGACGTCCTCGCCGTGGTGGTGGTCGTCGTCGTGGTACTACTAACCGTCCCCCTCTTGACGCGCACCGGCACGCAGCCGGGGATGCACATGTACTCACGCTCCGCCCCGTTCGCCGGCGGCGGCGGCAGTGGCATCTCCTTGTCGTCGCCGGCTGCCGGGTTCTTGCTCCTGGACAGGTACTTGTTGATGAGCAAGAGCATGGTTGCCTCATGGATAGGGTTGTCTCGTCAATCCTCGAGCTCGGCGAGGTGTAGTTGATGCTGCTGCTGTCACGACGAGAGCGACCGGATGGCCGCCGTGTGGCCGCATGCGACTGCTTCTCCCTCGTGGCCGGCCGCCTCCTGGTTTTCTTCTCCGGCTTGCTTTCTTGCTCAGCTCTGGTGGTGAAGCGGTGATCGATCGATGTGCGCACCCCTGACTGTCCTGCTGCTGGGAAAAAGGCTTATTTTTTCATTCATTCAGTAACCCACAGGCTCACAGGGAGTGACAGCAACATATCAAGCGGGGGAGGATTGCAGGTGATGCATTTGCTCATATGCGTCATCCATCTGGTTAATACTATCCAGTCAATGGCATCCTGCTGACTGACAAGATGATCATATAGGAAAAGGATAAGGTTTTCCTTATTTATAGAAAAAAAGGATATTTTTTGTTTAAAAAAGGTATAGAAAAAAACATGTTTTTGATTAGGTGTGAAAGCCCCCAACCTTCAGATATTCTCTTAATTTGGTCAGAAACCAAATCAAGTTGCTCGTCTTCCCCAGCATTCACGCCTTGTCTTGTACTCCATAATGGCTCCCCTATTTGCGCTGCCGGCGCTGACCGGCCCAATTTCTACTCTCCTATTATTGAGTATTTACGTACCGTGAACTCCACATACTGAATTTCGGCTCAGTCTTGCTATAAATAAGCTTAGGCTGAGTTTTTTTAGCAACTCAAAATAATAACTTTCTCATTTTTTTAACACGTTTTTTAAATTACTACATATGTTTTATGTAAAAAAGTTTTATCTATATTTTTTTTAAATAAATAAATAAATTTATAATAATTAATACTTAATTAATCATACGCTAATGACTATTCACATCTTATATGTGATGAAAAAGGATAGAAAAGTCGTCTTCTTGAACGTAACCTAATAAAGTTATTGTTTTAGACATTGACATGGTCTTACCCGATGTCGGTAAACTTTCGTATCACCGTGAGGTCTTTTCAAGATCACAATCTATTCACTACTTAACCAGAGAACAAATAGACCCAGACACCGAAAAAGAAGACAATTATTCAGAGTAAATCGTTGACAGCAACTTGGGAGGCAGCCAGGCAGGGAGGTAGTAGGAGGGGGGACCTCACGTTGGATGGCAACCCCAGCTTTGGGAGGCCGTAGGTTGCAATTGCTCTGACCATTTCAACACCGGGGAAATGTTGCAAACCTGCAATTGCAAGGTGACGACGCCATTACGGAATCGAAGGCCAAACAGATGCCACAAGACAAGGCGGCCACTGCCGCTGCGTTTTGATTGATGTACTCATCGCATTAGCACAGTGGTAGTGCCATGTGAGATGAGCGAGAGATGGTGAGAAAAGGCCGCCTCCTCAACCGGTGGAAGGATGGTTGGAAACGAGTGTGGAGTGGAGGGTGACTGAAAGCGCGTGTGCCGGGCGGTCAGAGTGATGTACTGGTGTTGGTGTTTGACCAGCCTTTCTTGCTTCAACTTGGGGTGCTCATTGACCCTATTATTTTTCACTATTTAATGGAACTGCTCACCTTAGAAATGTGAAGTATTTTTTTAAAAAAAATTGGATCATTGATTCGCTTCAAGATTCGTGCATGACTCATTCTCCTTCAACTTTGAAGAGCTTTTCACGACACTCCAACTCCAACGGATAACCTATGAATTAGAGTTCGAGATTGAGATAAGGTTAAAAGGGGGGAGCAAGGTTTTTCTTAGGCTTAGAAAGATGGTCGTAGGCGACGATCAGATTGACAATGGGTGACAAACATGAGTTGTGGGTGGAGGTGTGGAAAAGAAGAGGGGTTAGGAGGCGAGAGTTGTGGTAGCGTCTCCGGCCATGGGGAGCCACTGAAGATAGGAAAGATGACAGGACAAGGGGGAGGAGACCTCACCAGCGTTGTCGAGGAGCACGGGGGATGGCTGCGAGATGTCTATTTGAGCGAGGAGAGGGAGAGCATAAGGTGAAGGCACGAAAGCTGTACAAATCTCAAATCGATATGGTCATCTAAAAAGTGACTACAATGATTTTTTTTCCAAATATGATATAGATGGTTCCTGGTTGTAAATCCTCCCCCTTTTTATTTTCCTCATTGGACGATTAGGACTACACCACAAAATCCATGAGGCCATGACTGTGGGTCCTGATATAACAATAAATCTTTTTTGATAGTTTGATTTTTGAGTTTTTTTATTGTGGTTTATTTTTAATATTGGTTTTTTTTCACATATCTAACATCATAAATATAAAAGATTTATCAAATTATTTTCATTACTTCGATTATTTTTTTCACGGCTTTTCAGCCTAGTCTTACAGGCCTATCCATGAGAAACTAATTTGTGTCAGGGGAGAAGTTCCAATTGGCATTTGCCATGTGGTACAGTGATGTCCTTGCGGTGGACCGCGAGGACAATAGCCGAGAAGAAAAGGAGAAAAGCACCGCACCATGCCGGCCGCCGCGACCGGTTCAACGATGTCGACGTACGGGGGCCGTGATGCCGGCCGGAACTCCTCCATGCTGATGCTGCCGCCGCTCGCCGACGATCGAGAATGTCCTCCTCTCCTCTCCAACTCGAATCGACGCGGTTTTCCCCCCCATCAACTGGCGACGTTGTGCAAGCGTGTGGGCCGGCTAGCTCCGTGCTTCTGGAATGGCTAAAATGGAGCGTCTCGATCGATGTTTACTGCGGCGATCAGGTGTAAAGTCCTGTATGTGAAAAGGCGACCGGTAATATATTGCGGCTGACACAGGTGAAAGTAGCCTTTGGTGGTCATACTCATATGACATATCGGATGGATATGTCGGCGTTGAGTTAATTTCTTCCCTTTTTTTACCGTGTCCACTGAAATATTTAATTCTTGCCGCAAATCAACTGATCAAATCACCATCCTCCCTGACGGTGATGCATCGACTAATTTTCAGCCGTCCATAGTACAATTTTTTTTAAAAGACAAAAACAGAGAGAATATATTTACAATGCTTTATAAATGCAAAAACCCGTAAAAAGATCTAGTTAGTCCATGTCTGTCGAAGATGTGAACTTTGAGTAGGATTGCCCCCGCCCTCACCTACTTAGCCGCTTCTTCCTCGATCTTCACAATAATGGTTGGTGGCGTGACGCCAACGTGTCGGAAAATCCTTGCATTACGTTTATTCCAAAGCTCCCAAGCAACGAGAATGATTAACGATTTCAGCGTCTTAGTTGGTCTCGATGACATCAGCATGAGATGATACCATCAATCCTCTACGAACGTGTAATTGTCCTAGTTTTGTATGTCGAGGTCTAGGTCGGTCCAACGTTAGATTTCCTGCAATATTTTTTTTTGGAACATGCAATGCGTGAGGAGATGCGTCGCTGTGCCATAGTATAAACGTATAATCCTGTTTCAAGTCATCATCAACCATGTGGGCTTATTGAGTTATGGGTCTCCTGCACTATCCTTTCCTACACGTACATACGTACATCTTGCCTTAATTAATCAGTTATTATTATGCTTAAACAGTAGTACTACTGCATAATCTTACGCTTGAACAGACGAGGCGATTAACGTTGGCCCGTACACCATGATGAGCTAATGACGTCCATACCAGGTCACGCTAAAGAAGAAGGATGGATACCTGTCGCTGCTCTCTGATGCAAGGATGCAACCGACAACTTACCAACTTTCTATATACTCCAGCATCCAGAATTTCAGCTCTATATAATATAGTAGTAATGCCGTGCTTGATCGGTCATACTACCTCAAACGTGCCTTTCTTGTCTAATCAACGTCTCCTTTTTTATGTCTCAATAATAACCCAATTATTTATTAAACTTCTATCACGGTCTATTCATTGGGCCGTCTATGTCGCCGTTAGTAGCAACAGTGACGATCTCACACTGCTGCAACCCGGCCCAAACATGCCAAATCGGCCCAATTGAATTTGGCCTTCTAATCAGCTCTTCTGTGATTTAGGATCTTGTTTTGGGACAATTACATCCATGCCCCCACTTTCAACCCCAACCATTGTTTTGCCCCTATTTTTCAAAACGAATAAGTTGTTTGCCCTCATTTTTGATGGTAGGTTTGACGGTGTTAATTCTAAGGCGAAAGAGCATTTATACCTTTGATTGTTGTTGCATTTTTACTCATATTTTTTTCATCTCGTGTGATTTTGCTTTTATTGTGATATGAATTTAGATTGTTTTAAATAATTCAAATGTGAGCATTTCGTGTGATGTTTTTGTATTTTGTAAAAAAAAATGACATACTAGGCAAGTACAAAATTTCCTCCATCAAAGCCCTTTCCCTCACCTTCACCTCCCTTCCCAAGATCGCCTAGCAGCACCCCCCACCTCCCTTTCGGCCGTGTCGGCGACATGGGACCGGGGGTATCGAGACCAAAGGGAAGGGCGGCCACAGAGATCCACGTGGCCCGTTCCCCCGGAGGGGTCAGGCCCGAGGGTGACATGGCGGCTGCCCTCCCGGTATCCCCCCGGGGTCGAGCCGCTCCCATTTCCGCCCCGTGGCCTGGGGCGCCCTGACCCCCTGTGGCGTTGGTGCCACGAGCACAGGTTAGGTGAGCTCGACGGAGCCCACCTAACCACATTTATGGCGGTTTAGACGGGTGCACTACGCCGCATTTAATGCGGCGTGGCGCGTGCATATCCGGTCCGTGACCGGTCATGGTGAGTGCCAGGATGCCTGTGCGCCGCGTGTGTGCCAGGCGGCCTACTGCATGCCACGCCCCGTCCCATCAGGATGATGAGAGCCCTCTGTCTCTCGTCTCTCAGCTAGAGTTGGTATGCCAACTCCCGGAGTTGGTATGTCAGCTCCGGTCAGATGCTTTCCTGATTCCGGCGCAGGCGAGACGTAGAAGTCGCCCGCCATATAATGAAGGTTGAAACGGGCGTCCCCCGGAAGGGTCGACTGACCGAGCGAGGGCGTGCTGCGACGTCTGTCAGAGGCTGCTTCCGACGATAGGATAGCCCTAAGTGTAAAAGAATGTTTTCTTTTCTTAGGCAGCTCGTGGCCCATGTGGTAGCCCCTTGCCATATAAAAGGAGGCCCGGGCCTAAGAAAAAAGAGGGAGACTCTGGCTGGACTCGCTGGACTCTGGCTGGACTCTCTCTGGATTCCATCAGACTCTCAGATCTACCAGAACACAGGAGTAGGGTATTACGCTTCTTAGCGGCCCGAACCTGTCTAAATCGCCTGCGTCCACGCGTTTTTCTCGCTGAGATCCCACAGATCAGGGGCTAAGAATTTCACCTTGCGCCCCCGGCCGAACCGGCAAAGGGGGACCTGCGCGGTCTCCCGGTGAGGAGTTTCACGCTCCGTCAGGCCGCCTGCCACTGAGTTGTCAGCACCAGGGCGCGAGTCGTGCCCATGACCGCCGTTCACCGCGATAGGGCACGGCAAGCCCCCTGGCCACCGCTTGCTTCGGCTCGCCTAGCCACCTCGCCGCAACGGAAGTCCCACGGTCGCCGCCTTGACGCGCCCCGCCTTGACGCACTAGCTCCGACCCGCACCGCTTGAGGTTAGGGCCTGAGCACGAGCCCTCGCTCAAGCCAAAGATGCAAAGGGATCGCGACATAGACCATCCTTATCACGAGCATATAGCAAACATAACTAACATAGAAGTTAAAATCTTGTTTGATTGCAGATAAGATGAAGTCAGATATACAAGCATTGGCCCAAAGGCCTCAGAAGATGAAGGAGTAAAAAGTTAAGATACGCGGGGGCCCGGGGGCTCACTCCGACGCACCCGGGTCGCCGGCCTCGCCGTCGCTGTCATCGTCGGCACCATCGTCGCCGTCCTTCTCCTCGTCGGAGTCGAGGGCGAAGACGAGCCGAGGGGCCGTCCCCTCGAAGCCGTGGACGATTTGACCGGCGGCATCCCGGACTTGGGCGCACGCGTTGGCCTCGGTTCCTGGGGGGAATTCTTCCAGCGCCGTCCATGGGGAGAAGTCGGGGTCCCGGGCTTGGTAGCTCGCCAGCACGAGCTCCACCGCCCCCGGGCGAGGTCCCTTGAGGAAGACTTAACCGTCTCCTCGATCTCCTCGGGGAGCCTTTTGAGGTCCCCGGCCATCTCCGAGAGGCGCTGGGCGAGGCCCCCCTGGTTGGCGGCGTATTTTGCGTACCGCCCGTTCCAGATGCCCGCCTGACGACCGGCGCGATCGAGGCGGGAGACGGCGTCCCGAAGCATGCCGGGCCCCACCTCGTTCGACAGCCGGAGGGCCTCAACCTCCCCGGCGGACGAGTCCAGGGCGCCCTGCAGCTTGGCGATGGTGTCCTCGGCGGCTGTGAGGCGGGCGGCCAGATCGCCGTGGCTTGCGGCTGCCCTGCTGCAGCGCGCCCGCGCGTCCAGCTTCCTTGCCCGCGCCTCGAGTTCGGAGGCCCGCTGGTTCAGCGCGTCCCTCTCGGCGCGGGCGCTTTTCAGATTACGGCGCGCCTGCTCCTCCCGTGCCGCCTCGCGGAGGAACAGGCTGTCCGCCAGCCGCTGCGTCGCGACCTCGGCCTTCTCGAGGGCTCGTCCCCGCTCGGCGAGCGTGTCTTCGCGGAGGCGGAGTGCGGACTCCTGCTCGGCGGAGGCAGCCTCGTGCGCCGCCAGCGTCGCCTCCCGTGTAGCGGCGGCGGCCTCGCGTGCCGCCAGCGCCGCCTCCTTCGCGTCCAGGGCGCGGGCGCGCTCCTCCAGCGCCTCCAGCTCTCGGGCTTGGAGGTCAAGGGCCTCGGCCCGCCGGCGCACGGCGGCCTCTTGCACGAGCAAGCGCGAGGCCCGCCCCCCGAGCGTGGCGGTGCGCTCCTCCAGCGCCATGGTCCGGGCCTCTAGTGCCTCCTCGCGCTGGCGGGTCGCCGCCTCGATCTCCACCGCCCGCCGCTCCCGGGCAGCGGCGGCGTCGAGAACTCCGCGGGCGGCGTCGAGCTTCTCCTCCAGCTCTGCCATCCGGCTCCCGTATTGGAGACGGAGGTCGTCCCGCGCCCCGTCGACCGCGGCGGTGGCGATGAGGGCTGTCTCCCGCTCCTCCTCCACTTCCCGGGCGATTTCCGCCAGGGTCCTGCGACAAGCCTCGAGCTGCGAGGTGTGCAGGCTGTGCGCCTTACGGCCGGCCTCCACCATGGCCTCCACGGAGCGCCGCCCCTCCTCGACGCGCGCCCACGCCGCGTCGATTTCTGCCCGCTCCGCCTGCAGGGCTTGTATTTGGGCGCTTAGCCCGTCCAGCACCGTGCTGTTGGCCGTAGCCAAGGCCTGCAGGAGGGGCTCCGCGATTAGCGGGGTGGCGGGGGAAAAGGGGAAGGCCGTCCCTGTGGTGGTGAAGCCTGGCTCGGCTCGCCGGTCGGTGTGTTGGCCTCAGGGGCCTTTCCCGAGGCCGGCTCGCCCGCAGCGCCGCCTGAGGCGTCGGGCCCCGGGTGCACCCTCTCGGCATCATCACGGGCCGCCTCGGTGGCGGCCTCTGCCTCCGGCGCGATCGGGTCGGGGACCTGGGTGGCAGGCTCAGCCGCCGGTGCCTCATGCGCGCGCGCCACCTCTGCCTCCCGGGCAGCCTCCTCGGCCCGGTAGATTCTAGCTGCCTCCCGAGCAGCCTCTTGAGCTACCTGTAGGCGGCCTGTGGCCTCCTGCAAGTCGGCCTCCCGCCTCTGAGCCTCTGCGGTCGCCGCCTCCCCGGCCTCGTTGCCCGCGGACCGGCCGGCCTTGGAGTGACGTGTGGGGCGGGACGGGATCTCGCTGAGGCAGAAGAAAAATGTGAAACAGAAAGAGGTAGGTAAAAATAAGCCCGGGGGTTAGGGAATGAGAGTGTGGCCGCTATGGGTAAGAGGTCGAACCTGCGGGGTGGCCGGCTGAACGACCACTTTGGGGGCGTGATGAGGCTCCTCCTGCACGGCTCGGTCTCCCCCATCTTGCGGAGCCGCTTCTTCTTCCGCTCCCCCTCGGGCTGGGGCGTCGGTGCGGCATTCTCTGGGCGCCTGCCGCTGACTTGCTCCGCCCCGCCCCCTCGGGGAGGAGATGGAGGAGGGGTCGCCTCTAGCTTCCTCTTCCCCTTGGCGTCGGCAGGGCGGCTACCCCCTGAACCCTCGCCACGGGGCCCGGAAGCATGGCCCCCTCCGAGGGTAGATTGGTCCCCTCTGCGGCTGCCGCCCGCGCCATCATGGCCTCGGGGGGCCCAGCCCCCCGACGCCCCGACCACCTGCATGATGGCCAGGATGTTGGCGCGCTCTGGGTCGCTGCAGAGGGGGAGGATCCCCCGAGGAATGAGGGATGAGTCCACGGAGCTAAGGTTTAGCACCCGTTGAACCACCATCCTGAAGTCCTCGGGGTCCCAATCCCACTTACGCCCCTGGTGGGTCCTTAGGAGGTCCTCGGTCCCGGCGTACTCCCAGGCGCCCCGGGCGCATCGCCGGAGCGGCGCGATCCGGCGGCGGAGGTAATCGCCGAACACCATGTCCCCTGTGAGCCCCTGGGCTCGCAGGCCCACCAGGCGGTCCAGGACGGCGTCGTAGCCGTCCCCCAGATCCACCGTCGCTCGCCAGCTTGGCTCCTGCGCTGGGGGCTGGCTCGGGAGTCGGAGGCGCACTTCGTCGCGGGGGGGGGGGGGGTGTAGAACCAGTTGCTCTTCTAGTCGTCCCACTTCTTGCGAAGGACGCACGGGATGTAGCGGTTCAACACCTGCCCCCGCGGCTGGAAGTAGCAGCCACCGACCACCGTCGGCGGCGATACCGGCTGCACGGTGAAGAACCACCGAAACAGCCGAAGGGATGGGCGCACCCCGATGAACATCTCGCACAGGTGTACGAAGATGGCCAGCGTCATTATCGCGTTGGGGGTGAGGTGCGCCATCTGGAGGCCGTAGAACTCCAGAACGTCCATGAAGAATGTGGAGAACGGCGGGATCAAGCCCGCCATGGCGAAGGAGAGGAAGAAGACGGACCGCTCCGGGTAGTGCGGCGCCGGGCGTCCCTCGCCCAGCGCGACCACCTCCCGGGTGGCAGATTCCGGCATGAACCGGCACGGTAGCCCGGCCTGCCTCTCGCTGGTGATGCGGGAAGGCGGCAGCACGCTGCCGTCAAGTGGCGCGGAGCTCCGCGTCATGGCGCCGGCGGAGAGGGAGCTTGAGGACGAGAGCGCGTGGCGAGAGGAAGGCGAGAGAAACGAGAGAGCTAGAGCACGGATGGCAAAGGCAAGGAAAAAGTGGCGAGAGGAAGGAAACGAATCCCTTCCTCGGCGCCCTTTATGCCCTTGCCTCCGCCGCGCTCGGCTCCTCGTTTCCCGTGCCCATCTCCTTGCCCCCTCATTTCTCGCGCCCACGCCTCCACTAACCCCACTCACCCGCTTACGGCGCATGCGTCAGTCGTGCGACCGTGGCGGTTGAGAAGGGGCAGATCGTGCGCGCATTAATCACGCTCCGTTACCGCGAAAAGCGCCAATCATTACGTCCCCAGGCGAAGTGAACCGACGTGTCCCGATCCGCGCGCTGCCTCGAGTAATGTTGCGGTTACAAGGAGACCGCACATTAATGTCCACTGGCATTCTTCACCGTGATGCGCGGCTCACGACCGTAGGAGTCCTGCTCGCCCTTGGGGGCCGGTCCCACCTGTCACCAGGACCGAGGGGTGGCGTCAAGCCTGGGTGCCCCACCCCCGGGTATGGCCACCCGAGCGTGACGCCGGGGGCTACTGTCGGTGACATGGGACCGGGGGTATCGAGACCAAAGAGAAGGGCGGCCACAGGGATCCACGTGGCCCGTTCCCCCAGAGGGGTCGGGCCCGAGGGTGACGTGGCGGCTGCCCTCCCGGTATCCCCCCGGGGTCGGGCCGCTCCCATTTCCGCCCCGAGGCCTGGGGCGCCCCGACCCCCTGTGGCGTTGGTGCCACGAGCGCAGGTTAGGTGAGCTCGACGGAGCCCACCTAACCACATTTATGGCGGTTCAGACGGGCGCACTGCGCCACTTTTAATGCGGCGTGGCGCGTGCATATCCGGTCCGTGACCGGTCAGATCGCGGGTTAGGTGGTGCCAGGATGCCTGTGCGCCGCGTGTGCGCCAGGCGGCCTGCTGCACGCCACGCCCCGTCCCATCAGGATGATGAGAGCCCTCTGTCTCTCGTCTCTCAGCCGGAGTTGGTATGCCAACTCCCGGAGTTGGTATGTCAGCTCCGGTCAGATGCTTTCCCGATTCCGGCGCAGGCGAGACGCAGAAGTCGCCCGCCATATAATGAAGGTTGAAACGGGCGTCCCCCGGAAGGGTCGACTGACCGAGCGAGGGCGTGTTGCGACGTCTATCAGAGGCTGCTTCCGACGATAGGATAGCCCTAAGTGTAAAAGAATGTTTTCATTTCTTAGGCAGCTCGTGGCCCATGTGGTAGCCCCTTGCCATATAAAAGAAGGCCCAGGCCTAAGAAAAAAGGGGAGACTCTGGCTAGACTCGCTGGACTCTAGCTGGACTCTCTGTGGATTCCATCAGACTCTCAGATCTACCAGAACACAGGAGTAGGGTATTACGCTTCTTAGCGGCCCGAACCTATCTAAATTGCCTGCGTCCACGCGTTTTTCTCGCTGAGATCCCACAGATCAGGGACTAAGAATTTCACCTTGCGCCCCCGGCCGAACCGGCAAAGGAGGACCTGCGCGATCTCCCGGTGAGGAGTTTTATGCTCCGTCAGGCCGCCTGCCACTGAGTTGTCAGCACCAGGGCGCGAGTCGTGCCCATGACCGCTGTTCACCGCGATAGGGCACGGCAAGCCCCCTGGCCACCGCTTGCTTCGGCTGGCCTAGCCACCTCGCCGCAACGGAAGCCCCACGGTCGCCGCCTTGACGTGCCCCGCCTCGATGTGCCCCCCTGGAGACCCGCCGCGCTCGTCGGAACTGCCGCCGTGTCAGAGTACGAGATCAGAAATGAAGATTCAGAATAAGGAACAGAGGAAGATTTCTTCAGAAACGAGCAGAATCTGGTTGCCGCAAGACTGATGAACTTGAGAGAATACTTTACCCTACTCCTACTCCTAGAACAAGGAAAAATGATAGATTGATCTCTGATTATCTTATGGGCCAAAGGCCTCTATAAGTATCTTACAACTTTGGAATATTACAGCTGTAAAGTAGATTAAAGAAAAAAACAAAGACAACATCAGTCTCATTCCTAACGCGCTCATGAGAGATGACAAAAAGAGACAACTACAGTGGTCCCCAAAAGGATTCTCGCCCATCCGATGTTTTCATCCTCCACGTGTATCCTTAGTGACTGCTAGATTTACATAACTATTCGAGTCGGTATCTCCTCCCTTACTCTGAACTTTTGAAAGTTTTCTTCAGTTAAGTCTGCTTCCATCTTCTTGCAATTTAGCTTTCTTCAGGTCCTGACAATTGCCCCCTCCTTGAGATAGACCTTGTCCTCAAGGCTTAAAGGATGGAAATGTTCTCTGCATATATGTTGCATCCTCCCAAGTAGCATCAGATGGAGTTAGGTTTTGCCAAAATTGAATCATTCTCCTTTGTAGCACAGCTACTGGCTCGGTTTTGATCTGTCCTTTAGGACCCACTGCAGGTAAATTCGGCATTGCAACAACATGGCTCCCCAAATGTTTCTTCAACTGGCTCACATGGAAAACCGGGTGGATGCCAGATCCTTCAGGTAATTGTAATTTGTAAGCAACAAGTCCTACCCTCTCGATTACCTTGAATGGACCATAAAACTTGGACCTCAGTTTCAGTGAGCCTCTGATCCCAAATGCAGCTTGTCGATATGGTTGCAATTTGAGATACACCATATCCCCCACTTCCAATGTCCTTTCAGTTCTATTCAAATCAGCATAGTGTTTCATTTTTCTTTGGGCTTCTCTCATACTATTCGAGTCGGTATCTTCTCCCTTACTCTGAACTTCTGAAAGTTTTCTTCAGATAATTTTGCTTCCATCTTCTTGCAATTCAGCTTTCTTCAGGTCCTGACACGCCGTCGCTGCGTGCTCGTTGGAGAATAGCCGCCGCCGCCGCCTCCTCCTGGGTTTTTTTTGAAAGTCCTCCTGGGTTTTTGGGTGGTGACGAGCCAGGAACGAGAGAATGGGACTTGATGGATGCTTGGAATCTTGTCCATTTGTCCAGGGATAGAACGGTAAATCAATATTTTATAAACTATTTTTATTTCTGTTTGTATTTATTTAACTAAAAACCATGGGACCCACCTAACAGGCGTCAAAAGTGAGGGCAAATGGCTAGTTCGTTTTCAAAAAATGAGGGTAAAAATGCAAACCCTAAAAAGTAGGAGCAAAACAGCAGTTGGGGTTGAAAGTGGGGGTATGAATGCAATTATCCCTTCTGTTTTTGATAGTACTCCCTTCGGTTTAGTGGCAAACCTAGAATGAAAATTACTAGGGATCCTTGCGCTCATCTAGTCTATGCGGTGGTCTTTCTAGGTGTCCAATATAACTTGGTTGGGGTGTCCCACATAGTATAAATACATAGGTTATTACTGTCATTTTTTTTTACCGATGTCCAAGGATCCTGTTTGGCCTTAGTAGGTATGCTCCTACTTTGGTTTCATAATTCTCTATGTTTTAAATAAGGTTGAAGTCAAACTTTTAGATTATCAATAACTTTAAAAACATCTATTTTAAAAGCACTATAACAATATATATATAGATTAATCTTAAAAAATATCATCATAAAAGTATATATGTATTTATTTATTGTATATATTATAATAGAAAATTATAATCAAAGATATGTTTAAAAAATCATGTTATTATTTAAAACGTCAAAGAATTATAGTACTAGAAGGAGCAGTGATTTAGGAGTAGGACTTTAGGTAGGTTATAGGTAGTACACACTGATCACCTGGTGCCTTTGATTCATCATCATACTCAAGGTGAAGCCTGAAGCTGCTCTCGTCGTCACCAGTCGCCGTCTGATTGTGGACGGGACGCAATAAAAACCGTGGTCCAAACAGGTCGGATACGTGGATTTGATACCCAGATTTTAACAATCTCTCCCCATTTCGTGACGCGTCCAGGATCACGAAGCACATACAAAATGTTGGTTCGGTGAAGTACCTCTTTTTTCTGGAAGAACCAAATGCTGTTTGTCTAATCCACTGTAAAGCTCAGTGCTTTGCTCTTGTGATCACACACTTTGCTTGGCTCCTGCTAAAACCCCCCACTGATTTTTTTCTTCTCTCCTTCTTGGAATGATTGCAAAAATAATTACGTGAGCAGGACCATGAAGCTGAAGGAGAGTGAGCGAGTGATGGAAGCGAGCGAGCCGGGCCAAAAAAAATCTCACGCTGCCATCGCCGTGACATTGTCGTTTTCCTGCGTCCTCAACTTGCAAAGGCATCGTGTCTGTCACGTATGGTGATAAGCATCGCAGCGTAGGCCGTGTACGCTTGGTCTCTTCCGCTAAAAATAGACGCATCTGTGCCATTTCTCCTTATATAATCGTCACATCACTCATCACCAGCTGCTCTGCGAGTACTGTGACTTTGAGTGGGTGAGTGAGTGAGGGAGGGAGCGAGTGAAGAAGGGGAAGATGGGGAAGGGAGGGAAAGGAGCCGAGGCGGCGGCGGCCGGAGCCGGCGAGGAGGAGAACATGGCGGCGTGGCTGGTGGCGAAGAACACCCTCAAGATCATGCCCTTCAAGCTTCCGCCAGTTGGTTCGTGTGCAATCCTCCCTGTCCCTGACCCTGACCTTCTTGTTCTTTGTTAAACAAATTCACTTGCTCTGTGATGGAGTGCTACTCTCTTCTTGTTGCTCTGTTTTCTTTCATCAAGAAAAAAATTGGCCGGTTGTTTGTGCCAATTGATTCCCTGGGAATAGTTCAGAAATCTTGGTGTCGCAATAACTCTGTTCAGAAATCACCTGGGAGTAGTAGTACTTCATCAGTTCTTGTGGTAGTTTGTTTTCCTGTCCAATAATCTAGTAGGTCGTTCTGACTATTCCCTAAATTTTTTATATTATCCTGTCTGGGATAATGTAAAGCATGTTGAGTAGTACTAGCACGTTTCCAATTAAGGGCTTCATCGGTTGAAACTAATAAGTAAAACAAAAGCTAAAATTTGAATTTTTAAATTTAATTTTGAAGTTAATTTTAAGATATTTTTGACGTAAATTTTTTTATATTGCCTTTTACTCCTTCCGTTAAAAAAAAACCAGTTCGGGTTTTTCTAAAACGAGGGGAGTAAGTCGCTAAAAACACATGTATAAAAGTTTTATCTATAAATTAAGTTTTATTAGGAAAATGTGGGCAACAGATGAGGCTGTAACTGTAAAATGATTGCTACAAAACTAAGGATTTGGCAGCTAGAAAGAATAAATATCCCTTTCCTGTTTCTGAAATGCTAATCTGTTTCATGGTCTGTTCTTCCCCTCTTACGTGGACACATACTACCTGACTAGTAATGCTGTGCCTGAGTCTCAAAAGATCAGCTCCTGAATTTTGATATGGTTTTATGAGTCAGCTACTGTATATGGCTACAAAATGTGGGGTGAATTCGGTGAAATGTTGTTCCTGAGAAATGTTGGATGCAACAACACTGAGATTAATGACCATTTTTCAGGGCCTTATGATGTCCGTGTCCGGATGAAGGCAGTGGGTATCTGCGGCAGCGATGTGCACTACCTCAGGGTGATCTTACTGTTGTTCATCATCATCATCATCGCTCACAGAAAGAATGAAAGAAAAAACTGTTTTTTGGTGTGCTAAAATGTGGCGTGTAATGTATACATATGTTGTTTGAGTGCGTGCAGGAGATGCGCATTGCGCATTTCGTGGTGAAGGAACCGATGGTGATCGGGCACGAGTGCGCCGGCGTGATAGAGGAGGTCGGCAGCGGCGTGACGCACCTCGCCGTCGGCGACCGCGTGGCGCTGGAGCCAGGCATCAGCTGCTGGCGCTGCAGGCACTGCAAGGGCGGCCGCTACAACCTCTGCGAGGACATGAAGTTCTTCGCCACCCCACCCGTCCACGGATCACTCGCCAACCAGGCAAGCAAAGCAATTCATCTCACAATGCTCGATTTCTCTCCAAGAAAAAAGAGACGATTCTGATCAACGTCGCATGATCGTGTACGTACTCAGATCGTGCACCCCGGCGACCTGTGCTTCAAGCTGCCGGAGAACGTGAGCTTGGAGGAGGGCGCCATGTGCGAGCCGCTGAGCGTGGGCGTGCACGCGTGCCGCCGCGCCGATGTCGGGCCGGAGAAGGGCGTGCTGATCATGGGCGCCGGGCCGATCGGTCTGGTCACGCTGCTGGCGGCGCGCGCGTTCGGCGCGCCGCGCATCGTGATCGTGGACGTGGACGAACACCGCCTGTCCGTGGCGAGATCCCTCGGCGCGGACGCCGCCGTGAAGGTGTCGACGCGCGCGGAGGACGTCGGGGAGGAGGTGGAGAGGATCAAGGCGGCGATGGGGTGCGACATCGACGTAAGCCTGGACTGCGCCGGGTTCAGCAAGACGATGGCGACGGCGCTGGAGGCGACGCGCGGCGGCGGGAAGGTGTGCCTCGTCGGGATGGGGCACAACGAGATGACGGTGCCGCTGACGTCGGCGGCGATCAGGGAGGTGGACGTGGTGGGGATATTCCGGTACAAGGACACGTGGCCGCTGTGCATCGAGTTCCTCCGCAGTGGCAAGATCGACGTGAAGCCGCTCATCACCCACCGGTTCGGGTTCTCGCAGAAGGACGTGGAGGAGGCGTTCGAGGTCAGCGCCCGCGGCCGCGACGCCATCAAGGTCATGTTTAATCTCTAGATCGACCGACAACCAACATATAATATGTGACGGCTTTGGAACCGTGTCGATCGGACAAAAAATGTGTGCTTTTGCTGGTTGCCGTGTCTGTCTCTACCTGAATAAAAGGCGGCAGCGCTATGTCATCGACTAAGCGTGCATTTTCTGTTTCAATTCATTCGATGATTGTTATGGCTGTTGAGCACCCACAAGCCAGGCTCTAGCAGTCAAGTCGATCTTGCAGGTTTCATCTCCTCCAACCTCGCTAGTCGACAACAGTTCTTTCGTCACCATTCGAGTTATTCAGTGCTTATGGGTGTCTAGATTCGGGTTCCTTCTTCCTCTCTATTTCCTACCAGTAGTATCCATGCTGGGTTTTGTATTTCGGGTTGAGCTCAAGTTTCTCAGATTAAACAGCAAACTCCATGAAGATCTTCTATTTTGCCCGATAAAACTCACACCAAAATCTACGACTCAGCAACAAATCCTTCAATTCGTATCGTTTCCGTGGAGGCAACCGAAGAGGATTTCAGGCTTGTCAAACGATGCACACTTCAAAGAAGACCAAATGATGCAATCGTCGTCGCAACGCTGCAACTCCTTATCGATTTATGTCTCTACTGCTACTTGGTTTCGATCGAATGTTTATATTTCAAAAAAAGAAAAAAAGCATACAGTTGTTACGTGGAACGCAGCGATGGGCTATTGGGCTGGGCGGAAAGAGAAACAGGTTAGTAGTAGGCCAGGTCAATGCTGCATGCAAGCCCATAAAACAAACGGTCGCGGCCTCCGCCGACATTTTTCCTCGTCCGCGTCGTTAGCCGACGCCGACGCCGACGCCGAACTCCACCGCGGCGCCGCTGATGCCGACGCGTGTAACCCGCGGAACAACCACGTTTGCTTGCTCCCATGCCCGTACGTTTCCTCGGCGGCGGGACACGACAACAATCGCCTTTTTCTCGTGGCGAACAGATGGAGATGAAGTCAACCCGTACATCAGAGGAGCAAACGCTCTTGGCGGCTTTGCCGTATGTCTTAGGGCCTAAGAGAACGATGCCATCTACTACTACTACTCTTCTACTGCTACCAAATCCGTCAGAGATGATCTCTGCAGATTAAATGAGCAATATTTATGGTGATGGCCGGCCAGGGCCCAGGGGAAGAACACGAGGACGAATTACAGCCGCAGCCGTTTTTGTTTTCAAATAACAATCGTGCGTGCAGTGACTAGTGACGACACCAATCGTCGTTGAATTGTTCATCATATCCTCGACATAGTACATAGAAAAAGAAGTTAAAAACGGGCTGAGTCGTAGGTGCAAATTTGTGCTGCTGCGCGCCACGCCCACGGCGGCGGCCACGCTAGCTGATGTCGACGCTGCCGTCTGCAGCTTAATTTGATCAGTAGCGTTTACCTGATCCGCTAGCTGATCGAATGAATCCGCAGGCGTCCACGTAGTCTTCTCCGGTCGCAATGCCGACCTCCAGCCTCCCAAGGCAGACGTACCATCATCAGTCCCCGTCTGATGGGAGATCGCAAGCTGAGTTCAATAAATTATAACTCTGTGAGTACAATTACTGTTACTAACACTATATCTCATCCTAACATCTCTCTCTGTTTCTAATTGTAGCCACAGGCAGAGTGCAAGTGTTTGACTTTGGATGATCAGGTCGCCATCGTTACTTCTGTGGCTGCTTCGCTGTGATGGTCATAGTAGTTGACTGCAGTAAAACCTGCTAAAAAAGGTGAAGTTTTGGTGTGTTATCCTGGATTTATCGCAGAAAGAGTTGTTTGACAATTATATTCATCAATTAAGAACGATCATCAGATTCATCTGTAGTATAATGTAAATCGAGCAAAGGTAATGGTAAGAATTTGAAACCATGCAAAATGAAATGCATACAAATCTTCCCTTTGGGAATTTTTTCAATTCGCAGCACAACACAACGATCCTTTTGCTCTGCTAATACTGATATGCTTTGGCATTAACATCCATCAATCTAGTGAAGAAACAAATTAAGATGAATTCCGCGTTAATTGTTTGGTTTGGTGCTAGCTCCATAGCTCCATTTCAGCGCCGCCGCATCCTTCGTCGTCGCAGCCCTCCACGGCGGTCGGCGGCGGCGGCGGCTCGATGAGCAGCCCCTGCGCCAAGCTCGCGTAGTACAGATCGGCGCGCATCCCGCCGAACATGTCGCCGTGGAGCATGCCGTTGTCCAACGCCGCCGCAGCCGCAGGAGTCGCCGCCGACGTGGACGGAGAGGCATTGTTGGCTGTCAGGACGGGCGCCGACGGAGGAGCGGTCGATGCAGCGGCGCCGGAGGTGGCAGTGGCAGTGCCCCGGCGCTGGAACTCCGCGACGGCCTCGCTGGCGGCGCGCTGCACGTCGGGGAGCTGGTGGGCGGAGACGACGGGGGCGCGCGGGACGTGGAGCAGCCAGGCGGAGTCGGCGAAGTTGAGGCTGGCGGAGGGTCCGCACAGGGCGAGCATGGCGGCGTCGTGCGCGCGCGCGGCCTCCTCGGCGGTGTCGAACGTGCCGACCCAGAGGCGGTCGCCGCGGCTGCCCGGGACGCGCACCTCGCACACCCACCGCCCCGCGCGCCCACGCCGCCGCACCCCGCGGAACACCGGGTGCCTCGTCTCCTGGAACTTGGTCCGCCCCGCCGGCCGCTTCGGCGACGAGGGTCCCGTCGCCGTCGCGGAGGAGCTCATCAATTGGCCGGTGGCGGTGGTGTTCTTCTCCATGGCGCGCGCGCGCGACGTCTCAAGCAGTTGGTTCGTCTTGGCGGCGACGGGGAAAGCTTGTATATATAGGTATGGCTGCGTATTGTAATGGTGGCTGCGACGCGGGAAAAATGGTGGATTTTGGAGGCGTTTAAAAAAAACAATTAAACGGGAGGAAGAGAAGAGGAGAAATCCAGGCGGCGAAAGCGTAAGCGGTGTAGTGTGATTGCGCCATCATGACGGACGAGGTGATTATAGCATCAAAGGCAATACATGACATTGACATACACATGGATATCTTCGAGGGAAAGAAAATGTCAGAGCAATTCCGTCGCAGGTCGGTCGATTGATCTCGTCTCATGCTCACTGGAAACACAAAGTGTAATAATAATAATAATACAGCATCAGGTAGGAGAATGTGAGCTGTGCAACAGAGCGGAGCAGTGTGCAAACCTGGAGCTGACACGCATGTGGCGACAAGGGGATCGAATTGCTTAGCCGTATCCAGTGCGCGGCCAAAATCTGTTGGTTTGGTTGTCCTCGGTTTCCAGAGCAAGGCAAGGCAAAGCATGGCTTTTGTTTAGCATACTATCCAAAAAGAAGTCAAATGGATGCAAACCTCTCATGTCAGCCTGAAATGACACGTGAAAGGGGAAAATAAATCCGAGGCTGGTTGCCATTTCTGGTATTTGAGCACACACCATGGGCGGGCGTTTCTGCTGCTGCTGTTTTTGCCTCTTCTGGATAGGATAGATACGGCCACCGGTGTACGGACAAACGAGAGTATTCTACTCATTCTACTGTATTTTCAGCATTGTTATTACTTCCGTACGAGCCAAGTTGCAGTATCATTTGTGAGTAGCCGGCGAATTCAGTTCGTGTACCATCTCTCGTCCTACGAATTGTTTAGCATTGTTGATCAGGATGAAGACTAATATAATACCCGCGTATTAATTAGCTGTGATCGAAGTCCATCGATTTCTCGAGAATTAATGAGACGTTTTTGGTTTGCTATTGTTAAGAACTAGTGATTAAGTCCTATGTATCGACGTCTCGACTATCTTGACCGTTCATCAGAGTCATTTTACCGCTACCCCTCCGGTTACTATTCATGCTGGTATCCTGTCAAAATAATTCTAATTTTGAATTTCAAATAAAATTTTTATTTTATTTTTGTTTATGTCTGAACTATCCAGGAATGTTACTTAAATAAAAAAACATATCGAGGGGGGCGGATATAATTGAAATTTCATGAAATTCTGAACATAAAGTTGAATTTGAACAAAATTTTCTTAACGGAAAAAAAGATTATTCTAGCCGAAGTAATTCCTTTCAGTCTGAAATATGGAACCCTGGAACCAACCCTGATTTCAAGGACTTGGATAAATCAAGGGGTTTGAGTTAAAACCTGGTGGTGAATTTGAGCAGTTTTGGGGTAAAACGTAAAATTTGGCTTTCTACACTATTAAGAAACGTAGCGACACACAAACAATGTTCATTTGCAATATTTTGTTATTCCCTAGTCTTTGATTATGCATGACAATTTTTTTTAACTTTTCTCTCTCAATCATCCAAAACATGCCGAAATGAAGAAACCATACCTAGGAATCAAAGATTCCAGAGGTAGGAAAATGTACGGCCATCAACAAAAAGCTATATACAAGGCCATACATGCTCAGCGGCTGTTAATTAGGAGGTCACTCTTTTTTATGTACAAGAGCATGACGCTTGTCTGCTTCAATGCTAGTAGCTCCACAGAGACACGTCAGCGATGTCTCCTGCGTCGACGTCGTCGTTGTCGTCGTCGGACGATGCGCCGGAGGCCGGTGGCTCCATGAGGAGGCCCTCCGCTAAGCTCGCGTAGTACAAGCTCCATCCCATGTCACTCAGCACGTCCAGCTCGAACGGTGAGGCCTCCTCCTCGTCGGCGTCGCTCCTGCTGCTGCTGCTGCTGGTGACGGCGTCGTCGTCGCTCGTGGCGGACGGCTCGGACGTGGCGGACATGGCGTCCTCGGCGACGTCGATGGCGAGTGGAAACAGAGATGACGACGACTCCCGCTGCTCGAAGTCCTCCAGCGCCCGCGCCACGGCGCGCTGGACGTCGCCGGCGCTGCGGAGGGTGGCCGGGGGCGGCACGGCGAGCAGCCAGGCGGAGTCGGCGAAGTTGAGGCACGCGGCGCGGCCGCGCAGCGCGAGCATGGCGGCGTCGTGCGCGCGCGCGGCGGTGTCGGCCGCGTCGAACGTGCCGAGCCAGAGCCTGCAGCCGCGCCGCCCCGGCACGCGGACCTCGCACACCCACCGCCCCGCGCGGCCGCGGCGTCGCACGCCGCGGAACACCGGGTGGCGGGTCTCGTGGAACTTGGTCCGCCCCGCGGGTCGCTTGGGCGGGGAGCGGCGGCACAGCTGGGCGCCGCCCGACGTCGCCGAGGACGACGCCGTCGAGGCCGGCAATGCCGGCGGCCACTCGCCGCTGATCTCCTCTAGTTTCCTTGTACACATTGAAGGTGTTTGCTTTTGGTGGTGGTGATGGAGGTGTTTGTGGTGGGAAATGGTGGTTTTGAACGCGAGTATTTGTAAGCGGGTTGTGACGAGGAAGTTGGCATGGTTTGGTTTGGTCCAGTGGGCGAGGGGAGCAAACTACAGGTGCAGCCGTGGAAGGAAAAAGGGTTCGTTAGTCTTGGTCTATGCTGATTGGTGGTCACGGCGTGCACAGGTCGCACTCGCTCTAGCATGCCATGGGTAACCTTAAAACTGAGTAAATGTTTCTGCATCCAGAGTTTCACAGAAAATGAAGGTCAACATGCCAGCACAGTAGATTCACGTGAATTAAAAAAATGGATGTAAATGATTAAAAAAATATTATTATTAGTTAAGAAAGAAAATAAATAAAAGATTAGTTGTGATTGATTGAGATGGTAATGACAGATAAAAATAGCTTTATTTTAAAATAAAGATCGAGTGATATAAATAGCTTCGTTTTAAGTAAGGCAGAGGAGTAACCAATCCTCATTCGTCGGCCCATCATCATCAACTCGTCGAGTAGCACATAGCACTCACTATGATCTTGATCGGCGATTAATCAAACAATATGCCTTAAAACGGAAACAAATCTTGTACTAGTACTACTAGTAGGAGAGCTACCTCATCCGGATAAACATAGCATCCGTCAGAGCCAATAGAGGCAAGACGCCACCGCCCGTTTTTGGTGTCGAGCCCAAAACCGGCGTCGTACGTCCGGCCGCCGGTATGCGAAAGCCAGCAGATGCTGCTGCAACTTGAATCAAAAGCAGACGAATTGAACGTGCAATCCTGCGTGCTAGACGCTGCCAACTTGCGTCTACAACCAACCCTCGCCATAAGCGCCCAACTCGTCGGGGAAAAGGTGCAAAAGCGCAGGGTTTTCTAAGCAAAAAAGTTCAGAAAAAAAGGCAGGGCAAAAGCGCATGCAGCGACTGACCGACGTGCGGAGTTTATCCATCTACTACTATGTTTCATGTTCCATTTCCATCCACACAAACACAAGGCTTACTTCCTCCCTCCCGCGGCATTTTCAATCCACCAACAAGCTAGCCGCTGCTGCTGCTGTTGTAAAGAAAGACCATTTGGCCATGTGTAGAAGAGCATCCTTTCATCAATGATCCGTTGAAATGTTGAAACGTTTCCTGTCCGTGTATATTTGTTTAGTTCGATGGGTTTTGTGGACATCCTGCGGTGCTACAGGTTTTCTTTCGCTGATTAAGCATGTTCAGTGTGGTAATGTGGCATGCAGTACTGTTGCCATCGATATATTGCTTAAGATATCATATAATCCTAAAATTTTCAAAGATTGATGCTACTAAAACCGAATTAAGTATATGTTTTCTGTTCATCTGCTAGCAACCAAAACACAGACTCAAAATAATCTACAACAACAAGACGTACAAGCTGAGATTCTAAATTACTAACTATTTAAAGGGAGAGAGCTCTCTAATTCAATCCAGCAAGGCGTATATACAAAAGATATCTGTATCAACGCCTGGTGATTAAAGCGTTCATAGAATTTTGGGCATAAGTTACCCAGGTTTTGAATCTCTGAGCTGTTTAGATTATAGGCAAATCCCCTTCTGAAAGTTTCACCGAGAAAGACAACCTCTTCAAAAGGATGAAATCCTAAGAAAGTAGCATATTTGGCATGGCGTTTCTCCTCTTTATCTTCGTCGCCATCGTCATCATCATCATGAGAGACCCTCTGCCATTCGGAATGAAACATCTATGACACGTCGTCAGCATAAAATTCAAAATCTCCTTCATAGTTAGCACCATGTACGATCCATGATTCGCCAGTTTGTTCATCGTAGGTGGTGCGACGAGGTAGTAAGGAATGTAATTTGGCTACAACGATGTTTCGACACCCACTTCATCTGGCCATTCAATTCACTAAGGAACCACACCATAAGATTGCCGGAGCTAACGCGTGCACAGTATACACCCTTTGCTGATTTTCCAAGAAAAAAGGTCAGGATGCTTGTCCCTCTTGTCCATCGACATGCTAGGCTCTGATTTAATCACACGGTAAGTCTCGTTTGATAATGATATCCTACAAAAATTACACAATATAGGCCAGAAAAAACATACATTAGCAAATTATGCATGTGTAAATTGTACAACAACAACAACAATAAGGTATCCAATAATTGAAGTGATAGATACCTGATAATGAAATTGTTAGCTTGAAAATTTACATAGAGTGCTCCTTTCCAAAAGACACAGCATCGTTGTTGTTTGACTCCTGAGTAGCCAATTCTCTTTTAGATAGGCCAGGGGGCCTTCCCGAACAAAGAACTTGTCCTCCCATTGCCCACCGCACGTCCTAGACGAGAAAACACGCAAGATGAAAGGCGATGGCGGCCATTATATTCTCGTGGTCTGCGTAATGCGGTGAAGATCCGAGGAATCAAGAACACCTCAAAGTGAGGCGACACGGTGTGAGGCAGGTGATGGTGAAGAACATGTTGTACGGGTAGCGCGGATGCAGCGGGTGATAGCCGGGCAATGGCACCCATTGCCATGTGACAGGGTTAACCACGTACTTGACATCCTCCCCTAGGAAGAGACCAGTGCAATGGTCCCTGACTTTGAAATCGAAGCGGTTGAAGACGCCTTGATCTTGTAAGAGATGTAGTCGAGGTCGTCGGCAATCGTGGCGCCGCACGCGGCCTTGGGGCGGCAGAGGAATTAATCGTGACCCCAGGGAGAGGAGGTTGACGATGATGCCGCCGACGGAGAGAGGGAGGAGGTCCGCGCGCAGGAGGCGGTTGTGGTCGATGGCGGCGCGCCATGCTCTGCAGACGCTGCGCGACACGACGAGGCTGATCGGTGGGAGGCGGCGGAGGATTTTCGCCGTAACGTCGTCCGGTAGGTCCTCCATCGACGTCTTTGTCATATCGGAATCTGATAAACTCGCTCGATCAATCGATTGAAGCATCTCGTTATTATTAAGGGGAAAAAGTACATCGAATGTACATCATTTTTCCAACCATAAAATCAGATATATGTCAGGGTGACCACGTCATCACCCCCCTCTCTTTCCCTTCCTCCTTTCTCTCACTTCTCTCCTCGTCTGGGCGGGCCGGTCGACGGGTGTGGAGGACGACGACAGGGTGAGGCGGGAAAGGAGAAGGTCTGGTGGTCGACGACGGGCGACGCGAGAGAAAGGGCGACACGACGGCAGTGATAGGCCGGGCGCCGCAGCGATGGGCGTGGAGGCCGTCATCGCAGCGGTGGGCGGCCTCCTCGATGCGGTCGAGGAGCCATTGTGAATGGTGAGGCTGAGGGGCGACGACGACTCCTCCGGCCACGACACGATCCCAGATGTCTCCGGCCACTGCCTTCGCCGCCGCCGACTCCTCCAGCGGTGCCATGAGCCTCTCCTTCTTCACCTTCCTCAAGTAGAACTGCTCCTTCGACCACACTTTCTTGCCTCTTCCGGCGATGACGACGACGACCGCATCGACGCGAGCACCTCTTTCCCCTCCGCCTCGAGCACCGCTACCATCGTCGGCAACAACCTCATCTCCTCTGCGCCGGTGCCACCCATCTCCTTTGCGCCGTTCCGTTGCCGCCATGGTCGGGGTGCGAGGGGTCGTGCAGGGTGCTGCTCCACCCTCGCCGGCCTTCCCGTCCTCCTCACCACCCTCCCTGCCTCCTCCCTCTCTGCGCAGTAGAGGTGGTGTCGACGAGAGCGGATTTGGACTTGGGAGGAGCTCGTTGGCCTCCCTGCCTCCTTCCTTCCCGTGCTGCCCCCACTCGTTGGCCTCACCACCTCATCCCTCTCTACGCGCTCGTCGGCGGACCACAACGTCCGTGGGCTCAATAGCGACAGGCAGTGCAGTACGCGAAGAAGTCGGGCCGGTGACGCTCCGGCCTTCCCACCTGCTCCCTCCCACCCTGCCCCTGCTCGCCATCCTCCTTGCCTCATCCCTCTCTGCGCGCTCAACAGCGAACTGCGACGCCTGCAGGCTCAATGGCGGCGGGCAGTGCTCGCCCACACAGCAGCCACCGCCGACCACCACCACCACCATAGCCGTGTAAGAGGGGAGAAGGAAAAGGGGAGGAGATAGAGCAGAGAGAGGATGAGGTGAAGGAAGTGGAGCCCACTGACATGTGGGTTCCACTATGTTTTAATTTTATTGTTTTACTGACATGTGGGTCCACATATTTTATTTTATTTTTTAAATTGCTAAATTTTGCCCACATCATGTCAGATGAAGACCAAGTCAAGTTAGTCACATAGGCATCACGTCAACTAAAACCGGGGACGATACTGCTAAGGGATCTAATTTGTACTGGTTTTATAAGTTAAGGGATGCATTGTATTTGGTTTTGTGATTCAAGAACGATTTTGTAATTCGGTGACAATATCAAAGTATACTTTTTCTTATTAAGGGGCTTTGTTTAAGAATTCGAGACGAACTTGCGTCCCATGGGCATTTCGCCCATGAGACCCATAAAAAAATCGGCCCATTTTTTTGAAACGAAAATCGGCCCATTTGCGGCTAAGAAAAAGTAGGGAAAAAAATCTACTTTGCGAGAGGCAGCGAGCCCATCTACGTCATCCACCCCGGCTCGCCACAGCCGTCGCGTCGCGCTCTCATATCCTCCTCGTCGCGCCGCGCGGGCGCCACTGACCAGACAGGCAGGGATGGCAGCGGGGCCCACCCCATCCACGGCGGCGTCGTTCCGGCCGCCGCTGCCGCCGCCGCCGCCGTGCTTCGACTACAGGGAGGCCATGCTGAGACACACGCGGGCGGCCGCGGTGACCGCCGCGGACCCGGCGCTCGCCGCGCTAGTCGAGTCCGGCGCACTGGTGCGCGTGCCCAGGCGGCGGTTCGGGCCTGTCCCGGCGTGGCGGCCGCCGGAGTTCGTGGAGCCAGAGGACGTCTGGATCCTCGGGACGTCCCACCTCTCCGAGGAGTCCGTTGCCGACGTCGAGCGGGTGCTCCGCGCCGTCCGCCCGGACAACGTCGTCGTCGAGCTCTGCCGGAGCAGGCAAGATCGTCATTAATTATCTAGCCAGCTCAGTCACACATGGACGTTAATTCCTTCTTGAGCTAATTGCTGCCATTGCAGAGCCTTCACTGCAGAGCTGGAATCATGTACGTGACCAACGATTCTTCTGCCGGCGACGGCGAGCCGCTCCTCAAATCCAACATGTTCTCTCTCGGCGGCTCCAAGTTCTTCGGAGCCGTCACCCGTAGCATCAATCTGGGTAATTGATTTCTTTTCACTCTGCAATGATAATTCTACTGCCAATCAATCAGAAGATGGTAATTCTTTTCTGCTTTCGTTGTGACGATGCATGCAGGTGGGCAAACTGCACTTGCTCTGCGTCTGCTTCTGGCAGTTTTCTCCTCAAAGATCTCTTCTGGTGCAAACCGGCCCTTCGGAGAAGAGGTGTAATTAAATTATTCCTGTCATTAGTTTTCAACTTTTCTGATGATTTAATTCAACTCTTAAAATAATTTCCTCTTTTTTACTCCATCAATTGCTAGTTCCGAGCGGCTAGGAAGGTGTCTGAAGATCTTGGCGCTCAACTCGTTCTTGGGGATCGTCCAATTGAAATAACTGTATGTATACAACTATATATATCGGGAAACTCTTTTATCGATTAGCAATTGCGCAAAATATAAATGATAGAATTTTCTGATGCTCATGCCAAGTTGTTGTTGCAGCTTGAAAGAGCTTGGAAATCCCTTAGCTGGGATGAGAAGACTAAATTAGTAGTTTCATTGTTCCGTGGAATTACTTCTACAACTGACACAAGTGTAAGTTCTAAATTCTCCTAGAAGTATCTCTCTGTTCTCAGCAATGCTGCATTTTTACACGAGTGTATTATTTATACTGGATGTAATTTCCTGTACATCATTTCATTGCAAAACATAATTTTCGCGTTATTTACAGTGATATCCTTGTTTGAGTGGTAATGCAGCAGGATGAGAAAGCTGCAGGTAGCCCCTACGAGTTGTATGAGAAACTGAGCATCTCATATCCCTCATTACTACAACCTCTGATACATGAGCGTGACATGGTATATTATATTCCTCGGCAACTTGTCTGAATTTTTCAACCTGCAGAAAGATACTCATGTGCAGAAAGTTAATTATGTTGCTTCCAAGTGCTTAATTACAGCCTTAATTCACAACTGACCGGTGACACACTCTATCTAAAACTTTGTTGTCTGTTCTCATCAGTTCCTTGCATGGTCTCTGAAGAGGAGCAAAGCTGTAAACAAGAGCAAAACTGTCGTTGGGATCATTGGAAAGGGACACATGAATGGCGTGGTGTATGCGCTTATCTCCGATCAAGGAGATTTGAGATTCCGTGACCTTGTTGGTAGAGCATCATCTGATACGTGGGCAAGCTCACTCATCAAAGGGCTGATTAGGGACACAATAATAGCGATTGTACTTTGGGAGTTGTATGAACAGCTGCATGCCGTCTTCTAAGTAGAAATGCAGCTCTAACACGGCATAGTCTTTTACACCGTTGAAACCTATTCTCAATTGATGTCCAGCTGCCACCCAAAATAGCCCAATCAAATCTTTTCTCGATTCGATTCAAACGGAGACACTTGTTAGCTGGACGTGTGAGGAGGCTTGCAAAGGGAAGAAGGTATGAAAGAGAGAAGGTCGTCCACACCGTGTATTCGAGTATAGTCGCCTGCTGCGCATGCAGGGGATAAAAATTGGTCATTACCATTGTAACAATGTTCTACACCCATTTATCACATAATTTACTAATATTATTACAAAATATGCAATGTGATAAAAAATTTCCCTTTTCCGTCTTCTTATTTTCTCACTCTTCTCCATATTTGATAATAATAGTGTCAATTTTGAAAATCGGCAATAATAAAAAAGATAACGCACGATACCTAAAAATGAATGGACGTGAAAAACAAGGAGTAGGTAATACTCTACTCCTGTTTGAAAATTGTATCCGTTGGGTATATATTGATCTGACAATCGAGTTGTATCTCGCTATGTCCTTGGAGGACTCCCAGCCCATCTTATATAGGTTGAGGGGCAAGGTTACAAAGAGAAAAACCTAGCCAGAAACGATATCAGTTTCTTAATCTATTATATGGTAATACTCAATCGGGACTCTAGGCTCTGCCATATAACATAAGGCAATATTGTGACTGAGTTTTACCCAATTACATAATGCATGGATCTAGGCCACCTCCTATCTCTAGTCGGATATGTAGGCTGTGTGGGTACCCGGTACCCATATTCATCACAGTAGCCCTCGAGACCTTCACAGTTAAGCTGTAGTCTTTTCCGTGGCTCATGACCAATACTGAGTGCTTCAATCTTTCCTATGTAGACTTCTTAAGTGCTTACTTTTTGAGTCCTCATTTTGATATTTTGCAAAGAGGCTGTGGAGGACTCGTCAAATAGAATAAATAGATATATGTATCGAATAGATGAATAAAAAGGTACATCGAATAGATGCACCTAATAGGTGTAACCCCCGACTATATGCTTAGTTTAAAAACATCTAAACATATAGTCAAGAACTATAATTTTAGGCAGCCAAGTGACTTAATATTAATTTACATCATATGCAGTGTGAATTCTCGAGTAACATGACCCGAGTGACATACCAACTGCATAAAATATGATGTTGTTGATGCAAAACACGGCGGCCTTGAAGATTTGCTTTACTTCAGTGCAGGTCCAAAGCTTCGGGTTCAGTGTTGACGAAAAATCCGTGCCCGACCAATGGTGCCAAATCTGTGTGGACGAAAACTATGCCGACAAATACAATGACCTGAGAGATCTGTTTAGTTGCAGTGTATGTCCTAAAATATTGATGAAATGCGGACGTGCCAGTCAGTTTGATCCTTCAATTGACAAGATAGATAAATTCGTTGAGGATCAAACAGTCGATCGGCTAACAAGCTGATGTAGCAATACTAGCGGATGTAGCGATTCTAGTCGATGTCGATAGGGTTTTAAACAATCAGCTATATGTCTGATGTAGATTTTGACACTTGGATAAATAATAATATAAAGATAATCGACTGATGATAATGTAATAAGATAATGAATTAATCGGCCGAAATGTGACAAAGTAGATATCACCAATGAACCAATCGATCGATATAGATATAGTGAATCAACTATCTAACAAACTAGTCGGCCGATATGATATAGAATATTAGATGATCTGATGGTGAAAGCATACATCGGATAGAAGTCCGATGTTTATCAAATCCAAATGATTAAGTGATTGTTAACAGCAGAATTTGGTAAGCCCCGAAGTCCCCATTAGCCCAGGTTCATATCGGCCCGAAGCTAGTATCGGCCTAGGGTTCTACATCGGCCGATAGGGGTTATTTTAAAACAACCACCAACAACAGTCGGATTCTTGTTAGATTCGGGAAGATCTTATCCAGAGAAGACCGAGTTTGAGGAGGATGCGGCTTGTATCTTTTAATTAGGATAAGTTTGTTAGTTTCCTTTTTATCTTTAGGAAAGTTTGACTCGTATTCTGTTAGGATTTTTGTTAGCCTATGGGTATAAATATGTAAGCCCGTAGTTCATGTAATTTTCTCTCTCACGATCAATACAACTTCGGCGCATCGCCAACCTTTTTATTTTCGTCTTCTTCGGTGAGTTCATGCCCTTCTCGCGAGGGGTAAGTTTCGTTATGGCTGCCTGCGCTGTCGGGGCTAGGGCTTCTACGTTCTGATCTCGTCAACGTAAGCAACTACTATCATATATCTTAGTCAATCTGGTTCGGCTTCTTGATTTCGTCGTATCGACTGAGATTCGTTTTAGAGTTTATGCTGGTATCGACTAAATCACCTTGCTAGATTAGATTGGCTAAGGTATCCACCACCCTAAAAATCAGTCAAGGGCTTAATTGTCTAGGTCTTACGTTTCTTTTCATACTTAGTGCTGCATCAGTCCAATTTGATCTACTAAGTCGTGATTAGAACCGTAATCTCTAGCCTGCTTGTTGGCCGCCAATAAGGGTTTCATCGGGGTTTCAGCCGGTGAATTTTCTGGATGTTGCATCGGCCTAAGAGTTTTACGTATAGATTGGATCTGGCCGATGACAACAGAGTATTTATTGTTTATCTGCTTATTGAGAGTTTATGCCATCGGACCTCTAGCCGATGTGTGTTCTAATCTTCAGATCAATGTTTATTATATATTTGGATTATACTATATTACATTGCTATATCATCATTTTATCGTCAGCCGATTGCCTTTATATAAATGTTTGCTCAGTACACGGCCGATGGTTCGAAACCCTAACTGCATCGGCTGGCATCGGCATCGGCTGGAATCGCGCCATCGGCTCATCGGCCGGTCGGTTGTTTCTGCCCTATCGGCTCATCGGCCGATAGGTTGTTTTTGCTATCGGCCGATAGGCCGATACGCTATATTTTCTGCTGTTTTGCATATCTTGTCAGTAGCAGGATCAAACTGACTGGCACGCCCGCGCTTCATCAATTTTAGGACCTGCACTGGAGCTAAGCAGATCTTCCAGGCCTTCGTGTGTCCGCGCGCCGGGTCCACATTGGTGGTACGGATTTGGCATCAACAGTGATCAATGAAACCTTTGTTGCAATCGGCTAAAACCAACTTGTGTATAATGCTTATAAGTCGATGCAACATGTAGATAACTCATCGGCTGAAATGTCACACCCCGATTTTCGATCGGGAATAAAAATTACCTAATAATACATTTTCCAGAAATTAAATAAAAATCAAAAGCAATTTAAACAAGTGAAATTAGCAAGGAAATTAAAATTTTCCTTTAAAAATCATGGCCGGAAATATTTTTGTAATATTCTTTGTGCCTTAAAGTACTCTCCAAAATTTTTCGTGAATTTTTGGAGCTCAAGAAATAATTTTAAAGTCACAAAGGTCATTTAATCAATTAAATTAATTGAAAAACAATTAAAAAGGTCTCCTTTTGTTTTGGGCCGTTTCCGGCCCAAAATCCCTCTCTCTCTCCCGTGGCCCATGCGGCCTCAAGCCTCCTTCCTCTCTCCCTCCGGCCCAGCTCGGCCCGTAGCCGCGCCCGCGCCGAAGTCTGAATTGCCTCCCTCCTCCTTCCTCCGGCCGGTCAAGCCAGCAACCGCCCCGCCACCATTTCCGCCGGCCACCATCCCACTCCGCCGCAATTTCCGGCCGTCCCCGGCCACGATCCTCCACCTCCGCTCTCTCCCTTTTCCTCTCTTTCCGCGAGCGCGCCGCCCGGCCGCCGCCTGCCGCACCCGCGCCCCGGCCGCCTCCCGTGCTGCCGCGCGTCGCCTCCGCCGGTGCACCGCCGCCGCTCCGCCGCCGAGCCGCTCGCACCGTCGCCCGGCCGTGCGCCCGTGCGGACGCCGCTGCCGCCCGAGCGCCTTGCCGCCGCCTTCCTCCTTCACGTCGGTCGTCCTCGATGAGCCCTCCCCTTCCCCTCTTCTTCCTTCCCTCTGGCGTCCCTAGCCGCCGCGCTGCCGCGCGTCGCCTCGCCGCGTCCGGCCGCCGTGCTGCCGCGCGCCGTCTCGCCGCGCCGGTGCGCCGCCGCCGCCACACCGCCGTCGCCGCTCGCTGGCCGTCCCCGCCGGTGGCCGCGCCGCCGCTTCGCCGTCGCTCGGCCGTAGCCGCCGCCGCCGCCGTGCTCTGGCCGGGTCGGCTAGGGTTTCGGCCGAACCCTAGCCGTCCGCCCGGCCGTAGAGGCCACCCCGGGCCGGCCCACCACTTCCTCCGGCCCAGTGGCTGTTGGGCCGTTTGGCCCATCTCCCTGCAAAAGTCTATTTTGCGTTCCCCTGCTCTTTTCTCAGGCCGGCCCATCACCCCGCTCGGCCCGTGGGCACATCTTCTCACGAAAGTCCAATCTTGGTCCCTCGTATTTTTGGGCCGTCAGCCCGTTAGTCCTCTCTCCCAAAGTCCACTTCACGTCCCTCCCAGCCCTTTCTCCTCTATTGGGCCGTCGGCCTATTATCTTTTATCCACACAAAAGTCTACTTTACGTCCCTCGGCCCTTTTAACTTTTTCCCGAGAAAATCTAGCTCATCTCCTCAAGTCTAGTTAACCTCCCTCTCAGCCTAATTTTCCCCTTTCTCCTGCAAAGTCCTTTTCACCTCCTTTTTCTCTCCGGTTCGCCGACTTTTGTGTCGCCGACGCGTGGGGCCCCTTTGTTTAATCCGGTCCACACCCAGACCACGTGGCCGCCCGCGGCTTCGCCACGTTGGCGTCCACGTCGGCGCTACCTTCTCCCTTTCGTCCGCCGTGGTCGCCACGTCAGTGCCACGTGGTGCGTCCGCACCCGTGCATGCGTGGACTTGGTCCACCGTGGACTGTCCGCCCCTTGACTCGTTGACACGTGGGACCCGCCGTTCCGGCGCCGTTTCCCTTTGATGATGTCAGCGTAGCCCTTCCTTTGCAAAATTAATTAATAATTGCGCAATAAATCAAATTAATTTCCAGAAATTCATTTAAATGGCTCAAAACTTCTAAAATTCATATCTAATTCATACGAACCCCAAATTGAGCCATTCAACTTGCAAAATTCATCTAAAATTGAGCTCTACCTGTTTGTTTACCTTTTATGTACTGTTTACTTGGTTTTTATTAGAGTTTTTCCTCGTTTTGCGTGCCAGCGTGTAGATTCCGCCGTTTCGGAAGTTCGCGTTTGCGAGGAAAAGAGTTCGGAAGATTGTTTGAAGAAGCAAGGCAAGTCACACATTCCCCCTTGAGCATGTTGTACCTATTTTACGAAATGTTTTACGTTTGCAAATAAAGTGCATGTTTTGCTAATTACATGGGAATAGGGTTTACCTATCCGTTCGCTTGTGCCATGTTTACTTGTTTACCGTCCTTTGTTAACTGTGGGTGATAATTTGACTAGCTTATGTCATTTATGTTGACTTTGCTAGAATTATATATGCTTAGCCATGCTTAATTGCCACTAGCTCATTTGATGGGATAATTACACTTCTACTTTTGGTTTCTAGCTGAGCTGTGAGCTCGAAACATCTGACCATGTTTTATTGGTCGTAATTATCTAACTAAAATATGACTTAATGGTGGGCTGTGGGTGCATGGTTTTGCTTGTCGCGCCCATGGCAGTTAAGGACCGGTTCATGGGAAACCCTGGAAGAATAACAGTGCTTACCACAAGCAAGAATGGGCAACTGCTGGATCTGTAGTATAACCCGTCTCTAGCCGACGTACCAGACGAGGGTGGGCGTGATGGAGTTGGGTCGACGGGGGACATACCCGTTGATCGGCTGCTGGATTCACCGTGGCACGAGGGGGGGCTGCCTACCTTGGACTTAAAGGTGGGGGCGAAACCCGTGGTGGGGACGATTAGTTAGGGAGGGTTATGTGAAGGATCTTGTCACGATCACTCGCATGGTAACGTGTCAGGCATGGCACGGTGACATACGGTGGATCGTGTCTTGTGGGTACAGTTGCGCACCTCTGATCAGAGTAAAACTATTCGAATAGCCGTGCCCGCGGTTATGGGCGATTGACCAGATTCACCATGATTAGTCTCACCCTTAATAATTTGTCTCAATGAACTGGTGTAGTTCAGGTGGATTGGTTGGGCCTGTTCAACGTGGGGTAGCGTTGTTCAGTGGAGAATTAATATTGCCTTAATTAAACAACTGTTTTACTGTTTTTAAAGTATAAAGGTTTTCAACTGCTTTTCTGCAAATAGCCACAAGCCTCCCTTTGTCTCCCCTGTGCATGTCTGCATCATTGGTGTGGCTTGTTGAGTACGGTGGTTGTACTCAATCTTGCTATTTTTCCCCCTTTTCAGAAGTTTAGTACTTATGAGTTGAAGATGAAGTTGGAGGACCAAGGCTCAGACCCCAGTTGAGTTTGCCTGTGGAGTGGAGCTGAAGCCCCGCTAGGATCGCCTCTTTCCGCTGCTGTTTTCTTTTCGGTGTGAGGACTAAGTGCCTCTGTTGTAAGTATTTATCGCTTTATTTACGTTTGGGTCTGTTTATTGATTTGTCGTTTTGTGTACCCTGGTTGATGCCTGGACAGGGACTTAATACACAAAATGGTCTGGAAATTTGGGAAAATTTCCGGGCGTGACATGAAACCCTGATGAAACAATGATTGATGTCTACTGACTTAAATATATCTAACTTACAACCACAACCTCATAGGTCGAACCCAATCGATACAACATAAGGTTGATAATTGTTTGATAGATTTAAGCAAGCCGATATGACACCGATCAAAGTGGTCATGCATTAAATTTAACCAAGAAAATAAAACCATCAAAGGAAAATTTAACACATCAGATAAGATTGACTAACACTCCAATAAAACATTAATATGAACCTATCAGCTTAACAAGATTTAAATTATCAACAACAATCTAGTATGTGAAACCTAACCGATGCTACACGAAGTTGTATATGATAGTTTAATACTCAATGAGCCGATAAATCTGTCTAATGTGATGGATATAACAAATCTATCTAAAACAACATTTTGATTGTAGAGATATATTGACTAAGCCAGAATATCAGACCTAACCGAGACAGTCCCAACTAAAATCGATGCGTCTCTAAATATAATGCAATTACAGATAAAATTGAGATATCAAGTAGGCAAAGATACCGACTGAACCAGAGCAATCTAAGACATCAAAGCGATGCAGCCTTTAACAACACCAATATAACCGATACCGGTACTTATGTTTGCTATGTAACAAGCTTTATTATTAAGGTTATTTGCTATGTGATTTTTTCCGAAAAGCTTTTGGCTTTGGCTAAGCATGTTATTTATATAAAACCACTTGGATGGTTGAATTTTTAAGTTTTTGACTATATGCTTAATTTGTTCAACTAAACACATAGTCGGGGGCTACATTTAATTAGGTGCATTTAGTCGATGCACCTAGTTATATTTTTTCTTGCAATTTTTTCAGCCATTCACAGCCTTTTTATTGGATTGATAGCACTCGGGAGACTATAGCAGAGATGATTAATGTTGTCGGCTATGGAGTAATTTGGTTTGAGGTGAAGTTATCTTGTCGTCTGCAAAGGTCTCAGGGGCTACTGTGGAGATTATGGGTATCATATATCTATATGGCTGGCCTATTCGACTGGTTATAAGGGATAGGTTTTATGTGAAGATTATGTAACGGTTTAGGATTTAAGTATTACGTTTCTTTGTGTATTAAGGAACGGCTTGTAATCCTGAGTCGGGAATATTGTAGATGAGGATTACAAGATCAATACCGTATGTGGTTAAGTCTCTGTCTTATAAACCTGCCCTTTAAAGCTATATAAGGAGTGTAGGACGCCCCCTGAGAGGCATAACTTTTTAACATATACGACTCGATTGTCAGATTAATATAAAACTCAGTGGATACAATCTCCGAAATAGGAGTAGGGTATTATTTCTTTCTAGAAGACCTGAACCCGTTTAAACCTTTGTCTCATAACCTATCGACTTTGAATCTTGCGCGCTACTCTATTTTATTATTGTCGAATTCCGGTTTCGACAATAGCAAGAACAATAATTATGAGCACAACCAACAGATTCTGAAAATTCTATCCCAAAAATCTGTCATTGGAATTTCTTGTCGGGCACGCCGAAACTTATACTTTTCAATGTCAATTGTGATTCTCACATAGTCTCGGTGAATGGGATCCATACACGCATAATAGCCATTCAATCCGCTATGTGAACAGGAAATCACAAGTAACATCAAACAATATAAATTCTGAGGCACTGAATGTAGAGCAAGGAAGATATTACTGGGACTCACGCGTGCCAGTCAACTTCAGCCTGAAGTGTGCCCGTCAAACCACTCGAAGGTGGTGACCGGATGTGTTACACATCCAGGAGACTTGACTAAAATGCATGAGCTCTACAACATCTTCCACGATCAAGATTCATATTCAGGTATTAGCAAGCCAGAATCATGTCAAACTTGCTAACACACTTTCATCTAGCAGTTGATATCATAATAAGGGTAATTCAGAGTCTTAGCTATTACATAAACAGTGTCTTAACTATACTTATGGCCGACCGGCCCAATAGTTATTGGTTCAGCGAAAGCATCACTATCCAAAACCTTTCTGCAACCGACTAGAGTAAACCCTAGTTAGAACCATCCTAAAACTGAGGAGCATCCCCATCAAAGCATTCATCGTCATTAAAGGACTCTCCTGTGTCTGATTCTAAAACAAAACATTTGAAACAGAAAACAACGATAATAGCAAGAGTCAGTACATTACGAATAATGTACTGGCATCGCCAATCCTAACGTACATGCATGGTGTAATCAAAGGAAAGGCTTAAGTAGGTTTATTTTCAGCATAAAGCAAGTTTCATTTCCATAAGTCATTTTCTAAGTAATGAGTAACAAATGAACCTTTGGTAAAACTAGATTTATCATCATGGCATCATATTTGCATAGTATAACTCATATTATATAATACTTGACACTATCCATAGCATCAAGTACATAAGGCATTACCAAACATTTCTCGCAATATACTACAAATAAGGATTTGAAAAGTAACATGAATACGGATTAGAAAACAATCGTCTATACTCAACACATATCCTTATGTCGCTCATAACCGTGAGCATGGCTAACCGATTAGTTCAAAACTCTGCAGAGCCCGTACACTGTACCCACATGATGTAAAATAGTAATCATGTAAAACATGCCACGCGATACCGAAGTACCCGATTTACTACTCACAACATAGCCTTTACATTACTCATGATTTAGCCTTGCACCAGCACGATAGGTGTGATTCCGTCCTAGGCATATGACCTAGAACCGTTAGGAGGCGGGCCCATGCCTGAGCCTAACACCATGATAGCGAAAACATCCTTTCCTATCATGAGGTACCATATCATTGTATTGGACAGACTTAGACGCCTAAACCACCATACAGGTAATTAGGTAGTTCCTATGAATCATCGCTAAGACTAATTCATACTACAACGGCCTACCTTAATGCAAGACTAAACCATAAACAACTTAATCAGCTATGGCCATCCCATAATAGCACATGTGGTCGTACTACAAACACAAGAGACTGATATTGAGTGAAGTTCTTAGCTATCTCAGGCATACACTCCCCCTATCGATACACAGCTAAATTTCATATGTGTACCAATTGCTGCCCAAGACTTAAATATTCATTTTCTCTTTTTAGTTCACAAATAAGTACCCATTTTCTTTCAATGAGAGGTTATTTAAAACAAATAGTTCCAGAAATAATAAGATGCCCATAATGATAGTAATAGTTTAATCTAAGCATCGCTAAGCTGTCATGGCGATAACTGACATAGATCAAATTGCCGAAAGATAATAGTATTTAGTGTATCCTAAGGTGCCAAATAATAAATAGAGTTTTTCAAATGGATACATGCAAGTTTAGGTATAACTATACTCATTTAAACTACCCATCTTTTTTTTAGTTGTAAATTAACCATGCATATTTGCAAACAATATTTTAAACCTTCAAAAATAGGATCAATATGATCAAAGGAAAAGGGGAAGGTTGGCTTGCCTTGCTCTTGTTCCACCCCTGGTCCAGCTATATAGTGCACCTCCTCGACAAGGATTTGACCGTCGTCTAATCAAATACGTAAGATTTGAATTATACTCATGTGAAAGAAAATTTAATATGCTCTAAATTAAATGTTATTCTTAGGATGATGTGACCCTGTGTTAATTGAATTTTTAGTGCAAGAATTTCTATTTTATCAAGTTTCCATTCAAAGGTTATACATTTTTAAAGTTGGAAAATAATTAATTATAGCCTATATACAAACTTTAAATATTAAGACATTAATCTCCAAAGTTCTGCTGGGTTTAGCATTTCCAAATGATAGAGCATAAAAATATGAATCCAACAAAATTTAGTTTAAAATTTTTGGAGTTATAATGAATTTACTATGAATTCCCAAAGTTAAAGTCATTTTTCAGCTCAACAGATAATGCCTTAATCAATTTTCTCTGGATTTTATAAAAACAAAAGAGCTCGGGCCCACTAGTCAGCCTCTGCACAATTTGCTTAAAGGTCCCTAGGGTTTCGGCAATTCGAACCCGCAGTCCATTAGCACCTGTCTAGGCAGTTAAGCAAATTAACACTCGGGTTCCTGCCTAATTTCAACGGGGTCCTATCCCCACCTGTAAGTGACTGCCCAACTTACTAAAATCCCCCTGGAATTTTCTAATCGATCGTCGACTACCCCCTGGCGCGGTTATGGCAGAGCAGTGGCGCGGCGGTGAGCTTTGCGGCGATCTCGACGGTGAATGGATGGGTTACAGATGATGCGGCTATGGAGCAAATGGTAGAGGGGCCCTAGACGAATTCGACGAGGTACATCTTGCGAGCTATGGCGGTGTATAGCGACGGCAGTAGCGGGTGGAGCGGCGACCTGCCTCGGCTTGTAGGTGCATTACGGGCTTGAGACTTTTTCAGCGCGCGCGCATGCATGCATGTGAGACTAGGGATGTCCAGGATGCTCACCAAAGTGGAGACGGCGTTTGGCAAGGTCCCCAGTGTCCGTTTCGGTCCCGATGGCGGTCAAAGTTTGGCGGTCGTCGTCGGCGAAGTGCTCCCGGTACAAACGGCCTAGGAGGAGTACAAGCATCGGTTAACGATGTCACGGAGTAGCTCTGTGCGCAAGGAATCACCCTGACACTTACCAGAGAGAGAGATAGAGCTAGAGGACGCCGACGGCTGGAGATGGAGAAGAAGGAAGGGATCTCCCGATTGAGGGCTTCTCAACTCGATTCCTCTGGGCTTCGGGATTGTCTTGAGGTGAAGATTGCGCTGGCGAAATGGCTTGGACGGATTTGAAGCGAATTCCTCTTGGACGGATTTGATCGATGTCTTCTATCGTCTGAGCGTCATCGGCCGTTGACCCTGGAATTGGCTTCAAGGACTTACTCAGGGTTGCAAGATATTTGGCCGATGCCTTCAGCTTCGCTGTTTGATATTCTATAGCCTTTGGTGATGCAGTTATCCTGGCTTCAACTTCTTGGATCTCTTCGCGAGTTGCCTCTAGCTTCAACACTAGATCTGCTTCGAGGCGGCGGAGTTCTTCAAGCCTTTTGTTTAAGGCGATCGGCTCAACAGCCAGCTCGTCCAACTTAGTCTTGTCAGAGCTAACTTGAGCTTTGCTGGCAGTTAAGGCCGATTCCAAGCCTTTGCGCTCCCGCCTCTCTGCAATTCTCTTTTTGGCCCTGTGAAGCTTGAAGTGGTACTGCTCCAAGAAGATGGCTGGCGTCAAGGTCTCCATCAGGTCTTCAGGCAGTTGATCTTGAATTTCTTGTACCCTACTCCTGATGGGATTACAGTTTTCCACCAATGATTCTAACGATGACTCCAGCCGATTAGCAATATCAGACAGCCGGCTCTTTAATTCTTCAGAGACCGATGCCTTGGCTGTGCTGGGTGGCTCTTTGTCCTCATCATCAAGAAATTGGCCGATATCAAAAGTAAACATATCGGCTAAGTTCTGCAATCATCAGGATAGGGCATGGTTAACTCAGTCGAGCAAAATCGGCAAGGGATTCGAAGTGATCTGATTTACCTGTGATGGGACATCGGCTGTGCCTGCATCGGCCTCCTTTTGTTGTTCTAAAACGACAGGCGAAGGGGTTGGCCAATGTGGTGCAGGTGATGGAGCTCGTGGCTGAAGAAAGGCAAGAAAACGGTGATCAGTTCCACATTATCAGAAGAATAAGGCAAAAAGATCAACTCTTACTGATGCAGTTGGAGAAGGTGGTGGAGAAGGAGATGGAGTTCTCAATCGGGCCTTGGCTTGTTCACGTCTTTGCAAGGTTGCCTTCTTAGTCCTGGGTAGTGGGACCGATTGAGTTCTTTCTTTGAGTAAAGACGATGCAATGACTTGAAAGGGAAATCAAGTTATAATAGACCAGCAAAAGGAAATCGCATAAATTCAAGAAGGAGATTATATTAACCTTGCGGACTGCATGTCTGGTTCTCCTTGGTTGAGCAGCGTCGGCTTGGTTATCGGCCGATGGATCCACAGTGGTCGTGGCCGATGGATCTTTAGTTAGCCTGACCGATGGCTCTTCAGCAGTGTTGGCCGACGGGTTTTCTTCTTCGGGCAGATCAGCGGCTGCTGCATCAACCTCCTCCTCCATTACTTGATCGTCTAGGAATTCTTCCACGGAGGGGTCTAGCTTGTCAAGATCAGCCTGGTTGTTAGTCTTGGATTTCTTGCCGGGTTTCTGAATTTTCTCTTTTGCTGGCATCTTCCTTTTTGTAGTCTCTTTGACTATCGGCCCTTGGAGCAGCGACGACACCTTCGGGGCAGTAAGGCCGATAGTCGATTCCATAACAGATCTGCCTGACGAAGCCAGAACCAGAGCATAGGTTATCTTCTGCCCGCTGTTGCTAACAGATGGCATTGGGGCGTCAGGGGCCTGGGGACTGATATTGTCGATAAGCTCTGTCAGATAGAACTTGGCCGATTGATGGAAGATGTGAGTAGCCCACTCCTGCCACCACGATTGGAAGCTGATATGGATGAAGGCGCTCAACCACAATCGGTCACAATCGCCCAAGTTTGGTATTGTGATCTCCAAGGCTTTACACATGATCAGGGCCGATGAGACTATACCCCTGCTCTCTAGGAGCCGATGGAAGTGCAGGCTAATAGGAAGTTGTCCAAGCCCGCATTGTCTGGCAGCCACCATGGGGTTGTAAAACTCGTACGACAAGCTGGTGCTTCTGCCCTGAAACACGCCTACTGGGAGCAGGCAAGGAGTGACGCCGATCATGAAGACTTCCCTCGAGACTATGTCATCATTCAACTGGCTCAGGGTCAGATCGGCAGGGAGCTCAAATTCAGAGTCCGAAGGATAGACAAACATGTCCATCTTGACTGATGGAGGGCCAGTGTAGAATCGTACGAACCAGGTGGATATCTCTTCGGCCGATTGATCTGCTCCAGGATAGATTGAAGTTGCTTCTCCAAGGGACATACATCTCCTGGATGAGGGATCTTCGTTGTCAGTGTAGTCCGATGGGAAGACCGAATCTGATAATGGAGGCTGATCGACCATGGTGTTGATGTGGATTGTTAGCCAGAGCTGGATAAACCACCATGGACCTCCATGTGCCACTGTCCGTTTTAACATCAGATCCTAAGTGGCAGAGTAAAGCAGCCGATAGACAGCTCCAAGGAGATATCGGCCAAGGGGAAATTGTTTCTTTTCAACCAGGGCCTGAGCTAAATGTTGGCAGTTCAAAGTGGTGCCACAGGTTGATCGAATCTTTCTAACCACAGAATCAGAAAGGCCACATGTTCTCTTTCTGAGACAGATCCTTGCTCCATGTGCTCAGATATATACCCAGACCAGCCTCCAATCTTCTTGGTCTTCAGCTTATGGCTGCTGTTAATGAGGAGTTTGAAAGGATTAATCTCAGAGAGTATATCCAATCCTGTCAGCATCTTGACATCTATTAATGTTGGGGTCATCGGACCTTGCCGGAACAGGAAGGCATTTAGGGTGCTGGACCAGAAATAAGTGGTTGCTGACATAAGGGGTTCGTTCTTTTTGGCATCGGCTAAAGACAAAGTGATGCATTGGCCGATTCCTATTTCGTCCCAATGAACTTGCTTGGCCGCGACAATCCTCTTGTACCAAGTTCTGTAGCCATTGAGCTTTGACGGCCAAGATCTGAAAGTATGCTTCCATGAAGAGACATTGGGTTTACTTGCTTGAAAGGGATTCTGTTCGTTTCCGCATTTATCAGCCAGGTGGGGTCAGAGTTGCCCATGGGGCCTAGAAGGAACCGATGTGATTTGTCATTGGTAGGGATTAGAATCTGGTTCTTGAAGACCTATGGCATATGAACAGTAATGAAAAATAAGACCCGGGAGGCAAGAGCAGAAACCCTAGTTTGAAAAGACTCGGCGGGAAAATGGAAATGTGAACTCAGAGAGGGATTGATTTACCTCAGGGATCTCGAAAGCGTAGAACGGCAAGGAAGCCATTGATGCTGTTGAAGAGGTCACCGATGAGGGAGTCGATGCCGAAAAGATGTCAAGGAGTCGCCGAAATCAAGAGGCGCCAGTGGTTAATGAAGAACTGCGCGAGGAAATCGGCGGCGGGAGGCTGTGAATCTGGATCTGCGCGGTTTTAAGACAAACCCTAGCGAAGAAGTCGATGGGTTCCTCGGAGCTAATTCCGCCACATTATATAATGAAGCGGAATTGGGGGCATGTGTTAACAGCAGATTTTCGTAATCTACTCGGAGAGGAAAGAGAAAGCCGATGGAGAGAAGGAGCGTTCTTAGTCGAGTCGGTTACTTTATCGGACCAAGCCAGAGTCGGACCCAATTCTGTATCGAACTCAGCATCGTATCGAATCAGGTGGAGTGCTGACAGAGGGACCGTATCGGCCGATATGAGTTCAATACGGTCAATGGCCGATGGGAGCAGGAAGCTGATAGAGTCAGCATGGGCTTGGTTTGGACTCGAGATAAGCTTCAAGGAGATTGCCAAATAGAGATAAGACTCGGTTTTAGGCAATCATATCTCTTTAACTAGGCAGTTAGAGTAGATTTAATCTAATCGATGGCAAGAGTCCACCATAAGGACTTGTTTGTTAAGTTGTAGATAAAATCGTGTCCTATCTGGACAATGTTGTAATCTCGGGTATAAATATCCCGGTAGTCTGTACATAGAATCTCTCTCAATCAATTCAACAAACAAACTTGTTTCAATCTACTTTCGGCTCATCGCCAACCCTCATAAGAGATTAACTTCCGGCGAGTTCTTGCTTCCCCAGAGCAGAGGTAAGAACTCGTACCCGACGATCTATATCGTTGGGGCTAGTGTGTCACTTTAGACACGTTAAGCCCTGATGAGGTGATCGTCGTCTATCATATTTTGGCTAATCTTGATATGGTTTTCTAATTCCATCTCGCCAGCGATTAACTCGTTTTAGGGTTTATTATTGACGATGGTTGAATTAGCTTGCTTGTCTAGATTATCTAATGCATCTACCATCCCCAAAAGCGATCGACAGCTTGATTTTCTTTGTGTTAAGTCTTGATTTATACTCTGAGTTGCTATCGACCTTAGTCGTTTCTTGAGATTTAACTCAAAGCCTGTTTTCGGTCGTAATTAAGGATAGTACCGGAGTTTCAGCCGATCTTACCTAATGCATGCGATTACTTTATGTTTTTATATGTATTTGCCACTTGTATGGTTAGATCGACAGATATAAGTGTATTTATTACAGATTAATCTCAGGGTTTCTCTGTGATCAGTATGTTTATATTAGCCGATTGGCTTATACAAGTCTGCACTAGAGTATTAGCTAGTGTATTTATCTTTTATATATTCTTCATCGGCCAGTGGCATCTGACTGATATTCATATATTACTAAAGGCCGATGAGATTAGATCTGTATCTTATTCTTATTTCATCATTACCTCAAGTAGGCCGATACAACTTTGCTCTATCGGCTAGGCCCTCACGATGCGACATCGGCCTGTCGGCCGATCGGCCATCGTTTATTAACTTGGTTTACTTGTTTATTCTTGTTGATTGCAGATCAAACCAACTGGCACGCTCTAAACGCACCTAGGCAAGCCATTGGACCTGCACTGGAGCTAAGCAGATCTCCCAGGCCGCCGTGGAAATGTGGAACCTGCTTTGTTGTGAGGTAGGTCAAAATTCTACGCCAACACCGGTAAAGGCAAGTGTCGACCCTGGTCAGTTAAGGACCGAGCCATGAAGCTAAGCATGAAACGACCCTCGTACAACCGTACTTCTCGAATGAGTATAGACCTAGCGGAGTAAATAGCCAAGCGGAGGCAGTATCCATGCATAGTGGTCTTCTTGTTGTGGATGAGAGGGGGGGCCTACGGTGGGGTCGCCACCAGTAGGACCGTTATGTATAAACCTAAACTTAATTATAACTTAATGCATGTGTAAGTTTTCCCTCCCCAGGAGTGCCAGAACTCCTCTCACTGCTAGAAACTCGTAACGCCTAAAGTGCATGAGGATGCAAGTTTATGGAGCGGGTACTGCCAACGTGAGGTTATTGAAATGCTTTGCCGTGACGCGTCTCATGTGTTGGGACGAGGCTCATGCATTGGGCAATCGCGGAGTACGGGTAAAGTGTACATCCACTGCAGTGTGAGTAAATCAAATCTATTCGAATAGCCGTGCTCGCGGTTATTGAGCACCGAGACGTGTATTACACTTGGCTAGACTCTAAATTCTTAAACTGATTGGGATGGGATATTGCATAATGACTTTTACACTGGTGGATCCACTTCTCAAGAGACGAGAAGGGGTAGCCCCCAGAAAACCATGACGACCCAATGGCGGGAAGCCATCCTTGGGATCACAATGGATGGTGGACAGAACCGCCATTAATTAATGAACTATGGTATTAAAACTTGATCAGTCTATGCTAGGTCTTAAGTTTGTGAAAAGAATTCCAAAACTTGCTTTACGCAAAAGAACCTGAAGCCACTCCTTGGAATACCCCCCTATCATATGCATTATTGTTGTGGTGGCTTGCTGAGTACGGTTGGTACTCACCCTTGCAATTTACAACTCCATCAGAAGTCAAAGATGACGCTTCGGAGGATCCCTACGCCTAGTACTAGGAGGATGCTAATGACAATGGCGCTCAGTAGGTCTTAGTTACGGTCGTTGCCTGTGGCAATGGCGTTGCCGCCGCCTTCAATCTGCTGCCTTATCTATTTCTGCTTTTGAATGTATTCCGGACCATTTGGTCCCCTGTTCTAAGACTATTGCCCTCGGGCCTATTGTTATAATAATTCGTACTCAACACTTGTGTATATGCACTTGGTATTTCAACTATGAGTTCGTGTGTACCAGACTACTTGATCCAGGAAAATGGTACAGTTTACACGATGGATTCTTGTTTGAAAACGGGGGTCCACAAGTAGTCACTTACATGTGGTCCCATGTATATTTTTTTTTATTTTTTTATTGACTAAGCTGCCTTGTCAGCAAAACCATCCTCAAAATAGCCGAAAGAGTACTTTTACACTGGTTTAAAAACTTGGTGGAGCCGATATAACCGGTTTTGCTGTTGAGAAATGCGATTTGAACAAGGGCAATAAATAAGGGACAAAAATAAACTTATTCCATCTTGATTTGGATTAGGAATAAGTTTCACTTTATGTTCCTTAATTTATCGTTGAGTCTGAAATTCATCGCTGAACCAAAATACCAGCTATAGCCCATCCCTCAACTCACAATATCATGTTAACTTTGGTCACTCAACAGTATAGTGACGGGTTTCAGCTAACATGGCAGTTGAGTCAACTGTGGGGCTCACATATCAGGACAATTCAGTCTAAATAAAATTGGTGGACCTCATATGTCAGTGACACATCATCTCCTTCCTCTTTCCATCTCTCTAGTTTTTCTTGGTGGCATCAAAAGAAATTACTGCTCCTGTTGATGCCGTCGAGAAAAGTAGAGAGAAACGGAGAGAGGAAGAAAGAGATGATGTGTCACTGACATATGATCCTCTAATTTTTATTTTTGTATTTAGACTGAATTGCTCTAACATGTGGGTCCCACACTTGACTTAGTCGTCACGTCAGCCAAAACCGACCACTATACTGTCGAGGGACCAAAGTTAATATGGTATTGTGAGTTGAGGAATGGGCTGTACCTGATATTTCGGTTCATGGATGAATTTCAGACTTAGCGATAAGTTGAGAGACCTAAAGTGAACTTATACCTTTCGATTATGTTAGTTTTATGGGCCAAGATTTCAGTTTGGATTGGGATGGTTTCGGTTGGCAAGATTTTGTGGTGGAAAAGTCCACTTTAGTCCCTTAACTATGGGCCAAGTTTCATTTGCATTCCTTAACCGTACAACCGGGTATAAAGGGTACTCCAATTTTTAAAATCAGGGCAAATCTATAAGACTAGCACTCTGCCCGCGACAAGAAAATACATCAGAAAAAAAGAAAAGAAAAACTCTCTACGAGTTTGATGTCAATTTGGACGCCATGGGAGATTGGAAGGCACTACCCTATTGCCGCTGCCGCGTCGCGTTCCGCCGAGGGTGTGACTGTGGCCAGCAGACAGTCAAACAGATTATCACTGAAACAATATCGGTTTTACTTCAGAATCCACTCGGTGTTGCAGCTAGTGGTGGATATTGAGCGGTGGGTAGGATAACGAGCCATGCTCGGCTCGACTTGCAGCTCAAGCCAACTTGTTTAGCTCGTGAGCCAACACATCAACAAATGCCTCATCAGATTGTAATTGAATCAAATAAGAAACAACCAAATCAATCAAAAGATTATAATCCATACTTCCATACAAGGAAAAACAGCAAATGAGTGATGCACCATCCATTACTTTATCTACACAGATACTCCCATAATACAAACAATCAACAAAATGTCCACAATCTATTTGTTCTCCACAGGCAAACCGACAAATGCAACACTCACTGGCGATGGCGATTATTCATCGATTCAGGACTTCACGGCAGCGGCGTTTGCTCCATGACTGAACAGAGCAGCAGCTGGCGGAGTGGATGGCGACGCAGAGGCATGGAGTGGGGCGGCCGACGGTGGGCTAGGGATGGACATCTATTGGGATCCATACGATAACGTTGGTGAAGCGGCGCTACGTTTGACAGTGCAAAGTCAGCAAAGGTATTTGGTGAAAATATGGATGGGATTATGTGGTGAGTTCTTGCTATCCATTCCTGGTACTTAACATTAGGTTGAAAAAATAAGGCTTTCTGAAATATTAGGATATACTAGATCTTGATTTTACACACATTCTGAATGTGTTGCAGTATGACCTGGAGTTGGTTCTAATGAAAAACTTCCACAAATTTGTAGTACAGGACTACTTACGAAAGCTAGAGTTTTCCGAACTCATGCAGAATTACAGAGTTTGGGTGCCCTCAGCAGGTTTTCAGTTTCAAAATAGGGATTTGGGGGGGGGGGGGGTTTCAAAATTACCAAAATTTTGAAATTTTTTTGACCAAAATTATTTGAAAATTTGGCTAATTTTGAATGAATTTGAATAAAATTTGATCAAATACACAAAAATTTGCAAAAAAAACTGAAGATTTCGAACGAAATATGAGCTTGTCGATGGGGAGCGAAATTACCAAAATTTCTGAAACTTTGGAATGAAATTACAATCCCTAGCCCTCGGTGGTGGAAGGTAGGACCAAAGTAATGTCCATTCTGAACCAAATCGAATGTTACCGCTCAAGGCTGTACTCGTATCATCTTATAATAACACTTTATATGCTTATGGTAGTTGCCCATGAGCTTTTGCACATGTTGTGCAGCTCTAGCGTGGTGTGCCGCTGCTTCTTCACATCTAGTGTATGTAACTAGAGGAAAAAAGTAATGTAGGACCCAGGATGTTGAAACTTCGGCAACCATCAATCGATTTAATGGGCCATGAAAAACAAGAAGGCCACAATTGCGCCTGTGTCCCTTAACGGATTTGGACGTAACAAGTCTATTTTACCTGTCTCATCTCTTGCCCCTAGTTGAATCATCCCCCTTAATCGAAAAACTAGGTATAACATCTTCTCCATCTTTAAAAACTGATGCAAATTGGTATCATGAAATCCACATGTCAATGGGAAAAAAATTAAAAAATTGACATCTCCACATGTCAGACATCATAATCTTTTTTTCTTTTTCCTCACCTCTCTCTTTCTCATTCTCTTTCTCTCTCTCGCCAAGCGGCGGCAGCGGCCAGCAGCGCAGTGGCGGGAGTTTCGACTCTTGTGGGAGCTTGCGGCCTAGCTCAAAGATGGTAGGCAAATTAAGGGTGGCGACATGCGGTAGGTGAAGATGGCGGTGCGCAGGGCGAAGACGGTGTCGTCGGAAGGGAGAGGAGGGGCCTCGGGTGCTAGAGGGTGGAGCAAGGATTGCAAGTGGCGGCAGAGGAGGAGCACTGAGGAGAGGAGGAGAAAGGGGTAGGAGAGGAGCAGGAGGAAGGATTGGAACCAGAGGGTGGAGGTGGAGTAGTGGTTGGCGAGCCTGCCGGCGATCTCCCCCATGCGCGCCGTGGCCGGCGACTCCTTCCCCTGCACGCAGCCGGCCGGTATTCTCCTCCCCGTGCACACCGCAGCTGTTGACATCCTCCCTGCATGTGCGGCCGACTGACAAGCTTCTCCTCCCCGCGCGCCAGAGCCAGCAACAGATGACGCCTGACGGCTAGGTCCAGCTACCAAAGTCCTTGGTAACAGAACATACGGTGACTATAGATGTGTTTTCTTGTAGTGATATTGTTCTAGCAGTCTTTGCAGTGACAAAAGAACTTCAGATTTATAATGATATTTAGTCATGATAATGATAAAAACCAAATGTGGCCATGCTTTTGTTATTTAAGCTTTTGAGTGGTGGTGGGCACAATATATTATCGATCTTGAAATGAAATTTTGGTTGGATGATAAAAGTAGTAACAAATAAGTCAGGACAAATGTGTTGCACTTGCACACATATCTTTCGACTTGATTTTACAAACATAATAAGTTTTTGTTCCGTTACAACGCTCGGGCACCTTTGCTATGTATAGATTTTAAGTAGTATAGATATAGAGATTTTTTTCCTCTTTAGCAGAAAGAATTCATCTTTTAGAAAAAAAATTGTGAAAATATACCTGATATGGCCACAACACACAAGGCTCTGCACCTAATGGATATCCAGGTGATTGGCTTGTGAACAAATGGTTCAATGGCCCACCAGTCTCTCCACCTGAGCCCCAAATGTTGGAACAACCCTAACATAACTTCCCCCTATCGACGGAGAGGATCGGTTGGACCGTGCATAGGCGACGGCGGCAGCCGGCAGGTCCTCCTCGAGCCTTCCGTGTCGGCAAATATCTGCTGCCGGCCTCTGCCTTCTTCCCAGTATGCCACCTCCTGTAGCCCTCCGCCTCCGCATCCATCTCCAAAGTAGGGGGTGAAAACAAAACTAATATAATAATAATATGAAAACAAAGTTTTTTAGATAGCCCCATCCGTCATTAATATTTTCAGCATGAGCTTCTTTTCATCTTCTATGGTAATCAAACTGATCATACATATGATTTTTCCAACTATGCTCATTTGGCAAGTTTGGCACTTCGATGGGAAGTTACGACTGTTTCCATTACTTTACAGTTTCAATACATATCACTTCCTGGGAAAGAACTTGAGAGTTGAGACAGAGATTCAATAGATTGTTAGGTTTACCATTAGCCTGAATTAACACTAAACTGAAACAGGCAAAATACATAAGACAATAGACCACACAATACATACCATTTACTGGGAAAGAACTTAAGAACAGAGGTTCAAAAGATTGTTTGGTTGACCACTACACTAAAATAACTCTAAACTGAAATAGGCAAAGTACATAACGCAATCGACCACAATTAGAAACGAAAGAGCTCTAATACGGACGACGGAGAAGATTGGCGTTGTATGGTGAGCGCAGGAGATCTCCATGTTTGGTGTCTATGGATAAGGGACTAAAGGTCCTGTGCCAGGCCTCTCATTGTTTGGAGATGCGACTGTAAAATTTGGAGTACAAAAAAATCACATAAAGAGAACATTAGGAAGAAATTAGGCACAAAGAGCACATCAGAAAGAAATTAGGAATAAAAGATGACATTAAGAGCACACCAGAAAGTAAACGATGACATTAAGAGCACACCAGAAAGTATATCCAAAATGACAGAACAATCAAACAGAGATCGAGACTTACCAGACGAGCAATTAGACGAAGGGTCTTCCGGTATAGCAGCGCGATTCATACCCCCACAAGTAATGTAGTGATTCAACAATACTGTAAAATTGAGACCAGTCTTTTTCACCCTCACCTTATTTGAGATGAAACAAAGACACCACACACCACCTCCATTGTAAATGGCAGACGTGATCCCGTCACAACAGTTAGCAGTGTTCATGTCTAGAAGACAATACCTTCCGATTTGGGTGGATGTGGTGACATCGCAAGATATGCTAAAGCTAATAGAACCTAGAAAAAGAAATACCACGACAAGACTCTTCATCTCCATTGTAGAGAAGACGGGAGAAATAGGATTGAGGACGTTGGGTTGAGAGTGGGGATTGGGCTCTATTTAAGAGTGAAAAGATCTTTTGTTGAAAATGAGTTGAGAATGTATTTTGCATGCGTATAGGAGAAGGGTAGAGCAGATCTTGAGTTTGTTGAGCCTTTTCAAACAAAATAGTTTGTTGAAAACATGTACGAGTCAAAAATGTATTTTGCATGAGTAGAGAAAGAGAGGAGCAAACCAGGTGAGGAGAGCAAATCTTGAGAGGCTGAGCAGATCTTGAGAAGCAGATCTTGAGTTTGTTGAGCCTTTTCAAACACAAGTGTTTGTTGAAAACATGTACGAGTCAAAAATGTATTTTGCATGAGTAGAGAAAGAGGAGCAGACCAAGGTGAGGAGAGCAAATCTTGAGAGGAGATCTTGAGTTTGTTGAGCATTTTCAAACACAAGAGTTTGTTGAAAACACGTACGAGTCAAAAATGTATTTTGCATGAGTAGAGAGAGGAGCAGACCAGGGTGAGGAGAGCAAATCTTGAGAGGCTGAGCAGATCTTGAGTTTGTTGAGCCTTTTCAAACAAAAGAGTTTGTTGAAAACACGTACGAGTTGAAAATGTATTTTGCATGAGTAGAGAAAGTGAGGAGCAGACCAGGGTGAGCAGAGCAAATCTTGAGAGGCTGAGCAGATCTTGAGTTTGTTGAGCCTTTTCAAACAAAAGAGTTTGTTGAAAACACGTACGAGTTGAAAATGTATTTTGCATGAGTAGAGAAAGAGAGGAGCAGACCAGGGTGAGGAGAGCAAATCTTGAGAGGCTGAGCAGATCTTGAGTTTGTTGAGCCGTTTCAAACACAAGAGTTTGTTGAAAACACAAATGAGTTGAAAATGTATTTTGCATGAGTAGAGAAAGAGAGGAGCAAACCAGGGTGAGGAGAGCAAATCTTGAGAGGCTGAGCAGATCTTGAGTTTGTTGAGCCTTTTCAAACAAAAGAGTTTGTTGAAAACATGTATGAGTTGAAAATGTATTTTGCATCAGTAGAGAAAGAAAGGAGCAGACCAGGGTGAGGAGAGCAAATCTTGAGAGGCTGAGCAGATCTTGAGTTTGTTGAAAACACGTACGAGTTAAAAATGTATTTTGCGTCAGTAGAGAAAGAGAGGAGCAGACCAGGGTGAGAAGAGCAAATCTTGAGAGGCTGAGCAGATCTTGAGTTTGTTGAGCCTTTTCAAACAAAAGAGTTTGTTGAAAACACGTACGAGTTGAAAATGTATTTTGCGTCAGTAGAGAAAGAGAGGAGCAGACCATGGTGAGAAGAGCAAATCTTGAGAGGCTGAGCAGATCTTGAGTTTGTTGAGCCTTTTCAAACAAAAGAGTTTGTTGAAAATACGTAGGAGTTGAAAATGTATTTTGCATGAGTAGAGAAAGAGAGGAGCAGACCAGGGTGAGGAGAGCAAATCTTGAGAGGCTGAGCAGATCTTGAGTTTGTTGAGTCTTTTCAAATAAAAGAGTTTGTTGAAAACACGTACGAGTTGAAAATGTATTTTGCATGAGTAGAGAAAGAGAGGAGCAGACCAGGGTGAGGAGAGCAAATCTTGAAAGGCTGAGCAGATCTTAAGTTTGTTGAGTTTTTTCAAACAAAAGAGTTTGTTGAAAACATGTACGAGTTGAAAATGTATTTTGCATGAGTAGAGAAAGAAAGGAGCAGACCAGGGTGAGGTGAGCAAATCTTGAGAGGCTGAGCAGATCTTGAGTTTGTTAAGCCTTTTTCAACAAAAGAGTTTGTTGAAAACACGTACGAGTTAAAAATGTATTTTGCATGAGTATAGAAAGAGAAGAGCAGATCAGAGTGAGGAGAGCAAATCTTGAGAGGTTGAGCAGATCTTGAGTTTGTTGAGACTTTTCAAATAAAAGAGTTTGTTGAAAACACATACGAGTTGAAAATGTATTTTGCATGAGTAGTGAAAGAGATTCCTACTGTCCATATACTGGGAAACATTAGGCCACAGGTTCAGAACACGACTACCATCTGAATTGCGGCGACGTGGCCTTCAGATCATGAGATACGTTGGTTCAAGAACTGTAGAATCACGCCATGGATTGCAGGCAATTGAGCAGCGGATAGTGAGAAGAACATGGGGGCTGGGGGTTCGAAGTTTTTTTCTCCGACCCCCAGTAACCAAGAAGAACAGGGTTTGGGGTTTTCATCTCCGACCCATATCGGGCGTCGTCGATCAGAGCTAAAACAAGCAATTCTATCAATCTTTTCTGAATTTTGCAATCCTGAAGGAAGATAAAACAAATCAACCTTATGAAATATGCTATATTACAGCAAGCGATCGGTGATCGATCCACCTTAATTACTTTCAACTAGGTGCATTTTTACATACACACTTTAGCATCTCACCGGGTAATGATAATCATTTTGCCTGGGAAGCTTTTTGCGATTTGCTTTCACTTCCTTGCTGTAAAGAGCGAAGCCATTATTGGGATCAAAGGAAAAGACGGAAAGAATTAAAGGGGCACATGAACAACACCGAAGAAGTGAAGAATGCACTGATCTATGTCAAGGAGAGAAGTAAGTTTCTGCGAACATGTTGATACAACATCATCTGTTACTTGCGAGTTGAGAGTCATTTCACTCATCAATGTCCTATTGTCCTTGTAAGAGAAATAATAATATGATTTGCATTTCTGCACTCTGGCCATTGCAATGTAAACACCTGCAGGTCTGTGTTCTGTAGCTACACCCTGAGACATTATAATAGAGCCTTTGTGCTGCTCTCAGTTTTTTTTTGAAACCAAAGCCAGCAATAGCTGGTGTTATATTAAGCAGAAAAGAAATATCAGCCACTGATAATAATTCAGAATTTGACCTTCATTCTTTCACAATGGAAAGAAACATAATTACGAACCATAGATCCAATGTAATGATTGATCAAATTATGGCCTCGATCTTCAGAATAAAGCATATAGGCATCCACGCCACCGATTTTGCTCGAACGGAGAGGCCGCGCGAGCGTTTGCACAGGGGAGAGCAGAAGCGGTCGGGGTCGGAGAATTTTTGTCAGCTGAGCCGCTTGGTGGGCCGTGGCCCGTGCGTACCACAATCCCAGGTCGCAACACAAGTCTCGGATCATAGCCGCACCTCTTAATCCAATTCCTCCAGTGCTAAGTCTGCTAATGGGTTGGATTTAAATGGGTCAAGTGGATTGGTTTTACATTTGGATGGAGTTTGGATGGATGGAAATGGGTTGAAGAGACTATTGGACTGGGGCGGTTTGGGTGGGGCTGGAAAAGGTTTGGGTTGGTTTGGTTTCTGGACTGTAAATATCGGGTACAAAATGGATTCAGCCCGCGGGGCGGGGCGTCTCCTTCTCGCCGCCGCCGTCTTTCGCCTGCACGGCAAGTCCAAAGCGCCGCTCGCCGTCGTCGTGGTCTCGTGGAGCAATCAGGCCACCGCCTTGCTTCTTGCGATGGCTGAGTGCTGTGGAAATGTGGATTGAAAACGGGTTGGAATGGATTCGGTAAGTGGATTGATCGAGTCCATGAAAGAGAAATGGTTTGGTTTGGTTTGGACTGAAGTGACAAAGGGGTTGGACTGGTTTGGTTTAGGCTACTGTAAATCGCTGTAGTGGATTGGGCTGGAGGCGGGGTGGATTTGAAACCATTAGCAGCCTTATCCAGTGCGAATCAGCCATTTGGAGAAGAGACCATCATTTGTGCAATCTTGAGTATTTACGATGTTTTGATGCCTTATGTCTAATAATAATGCATAGCTCGAGGCATCCAGCGTGCAAATGTCAGAACAAGGCACGAGCACGACCTAGAAAAAAGGATAATCAAACAGCGTAGAGCTAGCTACGCATCCTTGCAGGCATTTGCTCAGTAGAGAGAGAAGGGGGTCGGAGTTTAATTCTCCGAACCCCCGTAACAAATTGAACTGTTGGATTAAAACGTGAGGCTAGGACCCGAGAGTTCAGAGGGCTGTTGTCGAGTATCACCGCTTCTCCAATGATCTATTTATACTGCAGGTATGCAGCCTGCATCTATTCATAGAATGTTCAGAGTGAAAACCCTCTTGTTTTTGTTCAGTGCAAATACAATGGTAAGCTGTGCACGCATACACCATGAAAATAATGGCTTAGCTTTTCAGAAGAATTCAGACACCACATGCAAATTAAGAGGATAATCGAACATTCGAACTGAGTCCAAGTTGACGATCTCGTTCGAATGGGGAAGCACACGCACAGGCGTTTGAGCAGCGGATAGAAGAAGCTCTGAATCTCTGAACCTGTGGATGGGGGTCAGAGTTTTCTTCTCCGAACCCCATGAGGACGTCGACTCACCTCTCCCCGGCCAGAATCAACACCTCACGTCGGCCGGAAGGCAGTCAGCAAGCTTACGTCTTCGTTGATGAATGGATAATCGAACAGCATATGAAATTGCAGGCGTTTTCGCCGTGGGGAGGACAACCTTTGGGGTTCGGAGTTTTCTTCTCCGACCACTCCTAACAAAAACAAACTCGTTGGATTATTAAACATGTGATTTCTGTGGCGACTAGTATACTATTTTCCGGCCCATGAAGCAGCCAAACTAGACAGGCCGCTGTCCTCTACGACGGCGACATGCCATCAGATCCCGAAATTATGTTTCAAAAAAAAATCCTGAAAATACGTTTTAAAAAAAACTGAAAATAGGTTGGTTGAGCAACTGTAGACGGTAGAGATGCGCCGTGACTTGCAGGCGAGGGAGAACAAAGAATCCTAATACTGGGTTGTGTGTGTCCGTTCTCTGCAATAATATTACAATTAGCTACGTACTGATAATTGATATATGGATGTGTGATTAAGTTTCTGAAATGATTCATATACAGACAGACTTCAGACTTCATATATGCACCCCTCGCTGTCTCATATATTTACTACTTCGACTGGGTATATATGATCCAAATTAAATTTCTGAGTATTCCAATCCTGCAGAAAGATGCAACAAGAAACCTTGTGAACTTGCTGGTATATTGCAGTAAGCGATTCCCCTTGCTCATTCCAGTAGCTAGGTGAATGATCTATCTGAACTTTTCACTCTTTTTTGTTTGCCTGTGTTTCAGTCCCTTTGCACCAAAAACTGATCATCCACTTGAAAAATTCAGAACATGACTTTCACTTGGTTGTATCAGAGGGAACAACATTCACAAGGGAACTCTATGAAGAGGACTTCAGCCATTCAATGCGTATATATACCACGTCGTAAACTCGCAATGCGGTGTCCAACTTAGAACTGATTTTGCTATATCTGCACATCTCGTACATGGGAAAAGGAAAAAAAAATAAATGGGGCCGAGGGGTCGGAGTTTTATTCTCCGACCCCCAGTAACCTGTAAAACAACCATCTGAACTCGCAGTAATCTGCTTATCTCTTGTATTCGTATGTCTGCTCTCTCCGATTAATTTTAACTGCTTTCGTTGGGAGATTCAGGAATGATTTCAGGCGGCCAGTCTTCTATTAGCATCTTACTCGATCTGCCTCTTCAGGTGTGTTGTCAGATTTCTGAATGTTTCATATACGTCAGACTTCACCGCCCAAAACCTCTCATACGTGAGCAAACACCAGCAAGGACAGTCACCTTGATGCGTATCCTGTTGTGTTCGTCCGTTCGATTATCCTCTTCGCAAGCATGCCTTCTTCTCGGATGCGAGGCCACCAGCTGATCAATCATCACATTGGAGCTACTAACTATGGTACTATAATTAAGTTTCTTTTCTGTCTGTAGAGACTAGAGAGACTAATTTCGGGCTTTACGATGCTAGAGACTTGCTAAGCCAGCGACATTGTAGGCGCTCGCGCTGCATAGTGGAGAACCTTGGCGGCTCGGAGTTTTCCTCTCCGAACCCCCTTTGACATAAACCGTTGGATTAAAACTCGCGGTTAGGATCCAAGGTTTCTATGGTGACTAGCCAGGCCCATGAAGCGGCCCAACAAGCTAAGCCCAGAAAGAGAATAAGAAACATTGCGAACTTGCTATATTTCAGCAAGCAATGCGCTCTGCTCATTTCCGTGGCTAATGGTGAATGCTCTCTGAATTTACCACTCTTTTTTTTTTCCTGTGTGTTTAGTCCCTTGCACCAAAGACTGAGCAGCCACTTGAAAAAAAAAAACAGAAAATGACCTCACTTGGTTACTGTATCAAAAGGGAATTCAGACATTCAGCACGTATAGCATTGCCATGTCGTTATGTGGTGTCTAATTTCTTCTTGTTTTCTGCTGCTGTCAGTTACTTGAACTGAATACTGAACAGCCACTGAAAAAATTAGAATGTGACTTGGGTTCTATCAGAGAGAACAAATTCACAAGGGAAAGCAGCTAAATTGTTGTAGATCAAATGTGATGATTGATCAACTGACGACCTCGATCTTGAGAAGAAAGCATACAGGTATCCAATCCACGGGCAGTGGCGATGTCGCTCGAACGGAGAGGCTGCGCGGCCATTTGCGGAGAGAGGAGAAACCGGTGGGGGTCGGAGTTATTTTATCCGAACCCCGTCAGGCCGTCACCAACCGTTGGATTGAAATATGCGGCTGGGATCCATGGTTTATATGCAAGGCTAGGGGCCGCGGGCCGGATTGCTAATCCGCGGCTGGTCGTGCGCGACTGGACAAGTGGCACCCATCGAGAGGGAGGGGAGTGGGGGCAGCAGTCGGCGCAGTAAAGCCTTTTTTCTTTTTTCTTGTTTTTCTGGTTCTTTTCTTTTTTTTTCTTTTAATCCGTAGGTATACAAAACTTTTGTATACATATGTATACACGTATATAAAATTTATATACATGTATACAAAGTTTGTATATGTGTATATGTTTTATATGCATCAAAAATATATATGTATAAATATATATATATAAATATATATATATATTGTATATATACATATATATATATATATATTATATACATATGTATAAATTTTATATACACGTACGTATATATGTATACGAGGTATATGAGAGACGAGGGTGGGAAAACCACCGCGCGGTAGCGTTCAAAGGGGATCGGGGTTCTGTTCTCCGACCCGCCCCTAGTAACTTGTAAAACAAAGTCTGAACCCGTAGTGATCCGTTTATCTTGTATTGGTATATCTGCTCTCTCGGATTAATTTCAATTGCTTTCACTGGGAGATTCAGGATTGATTTCAGGCGAGCAGTCTTCTGTTAGTCTCTTCCTCGATCTTCTGTTTCTCTTATCTATTTATACTGCGCCTGCATCTTTTCAGAGTGCAAATACAAATGTTCAGGGTGCACACACACCTTGGAAACAATGGCCTTGGTAGGCAGCTAGCTCTTGTTCAGAGCCTTGCTGTATTTCACAGAAGTCTTGCTGCAAAGATTGGAAAAATCACATAAAATTCAGAGAAGTCAATGGTATTTGAGGGGATTCGGAGAAGAAAACACCGAACCCCCACGGTTGTAACCCAGGCTCTGGTTCGCCCGTCGTCGTCCTCAAAGATCAGTGAAGGTTAGATTATGCAGCTAGGATCCGAGGTTTCTTTGTCAACTGGCACCGTCCTAAGGGCTAAGGGCCCAAGGAACTGCCCAACTACTAAACCTGAATTAATGAACTTGACATTGCAGCAAGCGATGCACCTTCATCTGATCGCTTGCAGTCCTCTATGTGTATCGTTACATCCACATTCCAGTTCCTGAATTTCATTTTGTTGTATGCTGTCAGTTTCTTGCACTGACCAAGACTGATCAGGCACTGAACAAAATTCTGAATATGTGACTTTGTTCCATCATAAAAAAACAAACTCGCAAGGGGAAGAAACTTAATTACCATCGCATATATCAAATGCGATGATTAATCAACTGATGGCCTCGATCTTCACCAGAAAGCACGTAGGTAACCACGCGGCGATCTCGCTCCAACGGAGAGGCCGTGAGGGCGTTTGCGCAGAGTAGAGGAGAGACCGGTGGGGTTCGGAGTTTTCTTCTCCGAAGCCCATCAGGTTGTCACCAACCGTTGGATTGAAACGTGCGGCTAGGATCGGAGGTCCCTATGCTGACTGGGCGCTGTTTTATGGGCCGGTGAAGCGGCCCAACAAGCTACGCCCATGACCGCCTTACCGTCCTCTACCTCTCTCTCAGGCAATCCATCTCAGTCGCCGGCGGCCAACCTCACCGTGTCGTGTCCTCTACAACGACGGCGACATGGCCATCAAATCCTGAAGTGCGTTGGGTTTTTTTTTTGGCGGGTCGGTCGAAGGAGGCCGACCAATTTCATTAAGATTGGGGGAAGAAGAACAAAGTACAAAAATTGGTTACAACGGCAAGAAGACCGCCGAGCAGAAAGAAATGCGTTGGCTGAACAACTGTATAGGTCACACCATGAACTGCAGGCGATTGAGCAGCGGATAGGGAGCACAACATGGGGGCCTGGGGTCGGAGTTTTGTTCTCCGACCCCCAGTAAGGCAGTAACTGACACATCGGATAGGAACGCGGGCATGAAACGGCCCAACTACCAGTAGAAGAACCATCTGAATGGTTAATAAAAGGCTTAATGTTTCTTTTGTCAGTTTGTTCAAGGGGATCGCACAACAGAAATAAGTTGATGCAGATGGCAGCGATAGCTCGTTTTAGTATATATATTAGCTATCCGTTATCAGATCTCTGAACGTTTTCGGAATTCTCTGCCTCAACCTCTCTCACACATGAGTGCTACTTGGTGTGATCCACAATGGGATACAGTTCTTTAATTTATTAGAGTACGGTGAATGATAAAATGTAAATGTTTCTTCTTTACATGAGCTAAGCTGTGTGGGTTTTGAAATGCATGCACTGTGTCTTATCTCTTATTGTACAATGGTGACCACAAGGTAGCTATATATGTTCTTATAAGTCCCCACATGTTCAATGTGAAAACTCTGCAAAAGTTGATGTCCCCAACTGCAACTGATCAATGAATATAGCTCAATTAGAGAGGAGGGTACAAAGAACATAACAGTCATGGAGGCTCCCTTTCAGACACGCACTGGGTAAAGATAGATAGATATCCACATGGAAATTACTTCAGACTTTTCTGAACCAGTACTTGCCGAAGCTATCAATGGTCCATCAATCAAATGATATGTGCTAAAATGTGACTCTGGATAATTGGTGCTTCTGTTCATAATCTGCTTGTGGGTTACTGTTTCTGTTGATGGTATCAATTAATTGAACCTCACTGATTTTTTTTAATTCAGTGTTTATCACTTGCAATATGTGCCGTCCTGCAATTACTATTTGAATTTTTACATGCTACCCAACAAAATGTATTAGCCTATTAGGTGGCACCTTTTCTGATCATGCATGTGCAGACTGCAGAGCATCAACTGGTACCTGAGTCACCTCTCCCAATCAGTGGATTGGTTATCTACTGATTTCAAGTTCGATAGAGTAAACTGATATGCATGCCGTTTTTCTAGGTCCTAGGTATTTTACCATGCCTTGGTGTAACTTGGTTATTTGTGTGATTACAATGCAGCCACAATTTTTATTCTTTACAATCTTGCCTGACAGTCAGTGTAAAAGGACCAACGCAGAAATCAATAAAACTGAATAGATAGTTGGAGCAAGAAGCTCCAAATTCTCTCTACAGTTTACAGAGTGCAGGTTTGTTTTCTTTCAGTAACTCACAAGAAGTGATCACCTACTTCAGTACTTTGGTAGACAGTTGCAATTTACGTAGTGCAGGTTTGTCATGTTGCTTTGTTAGCAAGCTTGCTTCTTAAAAAAAAAAGTCTAGATGGTTGAAACTAAAAGACTAATGAACTTACTTCTTTATCTTTAAGTACAACACACTTAATTGAGAAAAAACATACTCGGTATTAATTAGTTGTGTTCTTTTTAATTTTGATGGTGTTCAGAGGCCTTTCTTTTCTGCATTAGCCTCCTTCAGGTCAGTGTCGAGCGTTAAGTTCGGCTATGGTATCACCCTGTTATGACTTATAACTTATAAGCGTGTTATGATTAAGCAATGTAGCTCCTGATTAAGTTATGCCATTAAATATAAGTGTGAATTGTGATAGGTCCTAAACAGGAGTGATAGCTCCTTTTTAAGTTATGCCTTTTATGTCCTTTCATATTTTTCAGTTAAGCAGGAGTGTCAGCTAAGTGTGAATTGTGATAATTGATAACCTGATTGTTTAATTTTCCCTTGAGCATACTTTTAAATTATGATGCCATTTGATTTTCGTGAACTGGTACTACTATTTTTTTAGTGAATTTTGTTTAAATGATCAGGATTTACTTATGCAGGTTTGTGCCTACCATTGCCAACATGGAGCTTCAAGAGCATAACAGTTCGGATTCCCAAGAACCAATCCATGCAGCTAAAGAACATAATGATTTTTTTTTTCTAATATGGAAGGCATGCATGATCCATCAGCGCAATGCAATAGTATAGTAGGTAATTTAGTTCTTAGGGGTGATGTGAATGGTAGAGGCTCAGAATAGAGTTTATTTATTTTTCTTTTTCTTTCTGATGTGATTTTTGGGATTGATATGTGTGATCTTGTTCAAACATAGAGCGAGATCAACAATTTTTAAGCTTTTGTTAGAAGCTTCTTAAAACATATATTGTCACCTTTTGATTGTTTGTTTTACATTACTAAATAGCATCATAGCGTTAGCATGATATATTACTAATAAGTGCTAATTGATGACTAATGACGTTGAACGGTGCCACTTAATAAATAATCAATTGATAACTAATGACGTTGAACGGTGCCACTTAATAACTAATCAGAATTCAAAAATGCAGAAGTGTCATTTTAGATTTTCAAAATTTCTCCTATAATAAATGCATTTGTAAAATATTAATTGTCCAATCAATCATATTCCGCTCAAATTTATTTCTATTTTAGCCCCTAACTACCCTCTCACCTCAGTCTCTCTCATTGAATAAGGGGCATTGAGATCATTTTTTTTTCACTGCTAATGTGTGGTTTCAACTCTAAAAGCGCATTTAATATAGGACGGAGGTTGTAAGCTCTAATTGATAACTAATGACGCTAATCAGATTAAAAAAACCACCGCTTTAAAAAAATAAGAGGGCAGAGCCCTGTGACTTAAAGCATAGAGAACCTAACATTACACCACGCACATCTAGCAATTAAATAGAGCATTCAACTTTGACCGATGCCAGTAGTCTACGGCGTCAATAGTTTTGGCACCAACAGCTTTTAAGCATGGCGTCAATGTTACAATAAGATTGATGTCGTCATATGGATCTATTGTTGAAATAAGTTTTTTTTGAAAGATCTGTTTACAAAATAATTTTTTAAAAAATATAAAATGTAAAAAAATCCAGGTAAGCCCGAAGTGTCGAACGGGACTACGAGAGGGATCGAGCGAGCCGGGAGCCGATCGCAACGACCTCGAGTCAATCTGTCCTCCCCGTCGGATCCTAGGGGGTGCACGTGTTCCGCATCGGGGCAAACCTGCAGAGAGTCGGTTTGCACATAAAATTTTTGGGAGTTAAAAGCCGAGGCGGCCCGTATCTTTTCCGCATATCCTTGTCTTTTCCGCGTCTCCTCGGGTCTTGGTGAGAGAGAGAGAGAGAGCCGCTTTCCTCCTTGCCCTCGCCGCGTCCTTCCCCTGCGACGTCGATGGCATCGCAAGTAAGATCGGGGCATACTGTGCTGTCTCGGGCGGCGACAGGAAGGAGCCTTGCTGCGACGCAGTCATCGAGGCCGTGGACGGTGTTGGTGGCGGTGGTGGTGGATGTCTCTGCCATGTATCGGCACATCCCGCCGTTTCGCTGAACTACACCGCCTTGGCGTCACTGTATCTGACTTGTGGGGGTCTGAGGCCATATGTGGCTCACCAAGCTATATACCATAACCCTTGTTCTCTAGGTTGGTTTATGAGTTTAGCAGGTTTTTGCTCTTTTTTCCCTCTTCGTGAGCGTAAATATTGGTGTTAATTTGCTCTGATTTAATAGGCTCCCGCTCTCCACCACCTTCGCCGCCGTCGCCACCACCGCCGCCGGCAACCTCTCCCCGCATCAGGAGTGATTCCACCAACGCAGACGCGGTCTATGATTTCTACCATCCGGCCTGGAAGAAGATGGAGAACAATCTCATCAGTATAGTCTGGTAGGTAATTGGGGCTGCTTTAGTCGCCTGATTGCTCTGTTCTTTGTACAGGATTGGGAGATGGGTGGGGCCACGTATGTTTGCATGTTTGTAGCCATGGGTTTTCTAGATCAGACGATTTTGAACCATTTTCGTTTGAAATTTCTGTTTAGTGCTAGTATTTGAGACATATGATTTGCTCTGCGTCCTATTATCGAAATCTAAATTCAAAGTCCCGTGACTCTTTTATGTGATAATATGATTTTCAGTTGATTTTGCAATTTTGGAATGCCATTCAAACAAATATTCCAATGCAGAGGATTATTTGTGTATTTTATGAAAATTTAAGGGTTTAAAACGCAAAGTTCTTAATGCAAAAGAACATGAGCTTAATTTCCAAAAACTACAAGGACCCTTTTGCAAAACCAATATATTACTTTTTTCATGTTTTTTTTCCTTTTTTTTTTCTTCCTCTTTCCTTTTTCTTCTTCCTCCGTGGACTGCGCAGGGGCACAGCTTGCCATGGAGGCAGCGCGCCAGCGGTGGGCGCACGGCGGCGCGGCCTGTCGGGGAGAGGCCATGCGGCGACGCAAACGCCGCGCCTCTGCCTCACTCTCGCGTCCCCACCGTTGCTGATCGCCGTTCTAAAATTTATATTTTGGCTTATAATTATAAGTACCGTTCTAAAATTTAAATTTTGGCTTATAATTATAAGCCAAACAATGAGGCTTTAATTTCAGTTCAACATATAAAGAAAAAGCAAAGAAAAAAAAGTAGTCCAGTTCAAATTAAGAAAACAGGGAAACCAAACCAAAATACATTCACCTGAGAATGATTATGCGAATCAGAAGACAGCGAAACAAACTGTACTGGTACAAACTTTTGCATTGTTATCATTTCAGCTCTAGACTGTCGTTACTAGAAAACTGGCTTAGTAGATGAGTAGTTTCAGTTTCATCATCACATTCCATATAAAGAAACTGCAACGCGGCTCACCATCACATTAAAAAGGAAAAAAAGAATCAAAATTGTCTGTTGACTCCCAAGTTAGGTTCGATGCGTACATATAGCATTGCACCCTCCTGCAAAATCACATTCCGAGCCCTAAACATGACATTACTTTCTTGTAACCCGCTTCGCATACCCTTTTAAGAAACCAAACAGCTATAAAGCCACCAATGGTCTCTCCAACCATCCGCCCCCACTCGATGAACGTCTTTGAGAATGGATGAGACATTATGTCCCATTCAGTGGTGTCGAGCTCTGCCGAGGACATCATGGAGATATCTATCTTATTTGAGCTTGTCGTGCCTTCCTTGGTGGGGCTAGGGCTGGTGGTGGCGGCGGGGGCGATGCTGACAACGTTGCTGGTGGTAGTAGCGGGGGCGGCGATGGTGACAACGTTGCTGGTGATGGTGGCGGGGGCGGCGATGGTGACAACGTTGCTGGTGATGGTGGCGGTGACGACGACGATGGTGACAATGTTGCTGGTGATGGTGGCGGTGGCGATGATGGTGACGACGTTGCTGGTGATGGTGGTGGCGGCGGCGGCGAGGGACGAAGCAAACCTGTCAAATATGAGCAAATGAATAACATATCCTATTAATTCAAGCTCAGGCAGAACGACAGTGGGAAGAGAATGAGACAAACCTGCTGGACATGAGTTGGCGAGTTGGCCAACGATGCCCGGTCGCAAGCCGCCGCATGATATATACAATCTCAACAGCATAGTAAAGCTGAAGTTCACTGCTGGATGAGTTGAGATGAGACATATGCACGGACCTCCTCCACCAATGCCATCCATCGCCTCCTCCAACGCATCACAGCAAACGATGTTTGGTTTGCCTGACAGTCAGCAGTGATGTCCAATCGCTGGAGCTAGATTCTGAAGATCACATTGGAGGCTCGCGGTGGAGACGGAAGGGGCGAGCGTGATGACGAAGAAACAGTATGTGAGGGCGGCGGCCATGAAGAGGTTGGACATTCTCTCCCTGTATGATACACAAGGGTTGGTAAAACATGTGGAAGTGAGGATCCATCAAATCCTAAACTGCATTTTCATGTGTACCAAATTCTGTAAAGAATAATTTATTCAATATTACATGCCTACTATGAGTATCATTTAACTAAATAGGTTATCCAAAACAGTACTAATTAAGTAATAAGAAAAAAAAACTAGCTGAAATCCCTACTATCCAGTTCTTCTCTCACATTTTAATTATTTCTCTTTGTACGTTATACCGTAGATAAAGTATTGCAACTATAATATAATCTCGTACTGCTCAATCAGGAATAATTTGCCTTCCAGAAACTAACATGTAGAATTTCATCCCATGCAAAAAAAAAAAAAGCTATGGACAACCCACGTATGAAAAAGGCTGTAGCCAGTATAAATGATGGCTCTACAACCCACATATGTTTTTTTTATATATATCAGTGCAATCTATGCATACAAAATTATGAACAATTAGGTACAGAAATAGCTAATAAAAACAGGGCAGGAATAGAATCACAAGAAGTTATGTCTGAAACTATAATCAAATACTCAGCAAATCTAGCACCCCCAATTTCTTAACCAGCAACAACCTCATTAACATACTTGATAGCAGAAAACTAATGCAGCAGACCGAGCACTTCACACTTAATTTCAGATTTATCAGGATTTTTTCAGGCAAAAGGGGTCAGATATTAAGGCAAAGCTACAAGGCGCCCATATCAACTCATGAATCAGTCAAACAATACGGAAAAAAAAACTACGAAAGCATAAGCATCCAGATTCAGTATGAAGCATGGAAATCCCAATCCCCCTTTCCGTACCAAAAAAAACAAGGCGCAATTCCACGAGAGAGATTCCTAGGATACACACGAATTTCCACAGCTCCGAACTCAACGCAACCATATAATACAGCAATATAGTAGCAAAACACACCCAGGATCAAACAAAAACCACATCACAACCACATGCGGCCATGCGAGCGGCTGGCGAGAACGACGAACTCTCGCCGGGGATCGCAGGAGGCAAGACGAATCGAGGGGTGAGAGCATACCTAGGTGGGAGGAATGCGCAACGAAGCCGAAACCCTAGGTCGCCGCGGCGCGCGTGATGCCCTTCCTCGTCGTCGTCCGGGAGGAGGGGAGAGGGGAGAGGAGAGCGTGTGTAATAAAGGAGAGAGGGGAAAGGAAAGGAAAAGTGGAAGGGAAGGAGGAGGAGGGGGTGGTGGGTCCGGGCGGCGTGGACGGAAATGGTCGTCGTGGAGTCCCCTCGACGGCTGGAGTCCTGGAGATTCGAAAATCGGCACGGTCGGATGAACAGCAGGGATTGTCTCCGCTCCCACAACGTGTTATTCTTTCCGTCCCACGTCCCAGAATCTCTAGTAGCTCCATTCCATTAGTCCTACAGAGATTCTAGTTTCTTTTAAGCAAATCATTCTATTGACGGTAATTGTATTAAAATTTGTAAAAGTATAAGATAAATAATTAGAATTTGTTAAAATGTGAAACAATTGCATTAAAGTTTGATGGAGTAAGTGGTGTTCAGTCCTTTTGTCGGCCCGAACATTAGGTAAGTCTAGTAGACAATCGATCGCTCGGCCAACTCCCGTGCAATTACACAATCCCCACGTGTGGCTGCGCGTTTGTTGAAGTCTCATTTAAACATGCCGATTTAACAACCCACGAATTAATCTATTTTTATTTCTCATGCCTTTTCTCATTCACATCTTCTTTTTAATGAGCAGTATTTTATGGCTTAGGAAAAAGTTTATCCGCATAAAACACTTTTGTTTTCCCGGCCATTCAAAATCACATGTTACACGCGTAACTAGTAGTGTTATTTTGCTTAGGAAAAAGTGTGTACATAGAGACTTTATACATACCAATTTTATGTAATACATAGAGACTTTATAAAAACTTTACATCTAAATATTAATCCTATATCAAATTTTTTTGCAAATGAATTAAAACAAATTTAATAAACAAATAAAAAAACGTCCATGTGGTCCTAGGAGTCTTTAGTTTCTTAGACAGCCCACATAGCCTACCTGCTTAATGGACCTTCCGTGGAAAACATGGAAGCAAAAGAGAAAGCTAAATATGAGAACTAGGAGAGCCCACGATGAACCTAAGCCGTTTCAAGTATTTGTCGAAAAAAAAGAAATTAAACAATCCTGTGCTTACTTTGTATGTCGAAAAGCAACTTCAAATCTAAGCACGAGCTAACGATGGCTCATTAGCCATTTCGCCCATCGTTTGCTCCATATAGAATCAACTGTTGCTAAAATTTTAATTTTTAAATTTAATTTTAAAGTTGTTGATGTAAAATCTGTCCCGTCAGTTGTATAAAAAAATGTGTTAACGTAGATCCTACATGTGACACACAAAGACCTGGAAAATCTGTTTAACTCCAGTGCAGGTCCTAAACTTTGATGAAATGCGGACGTGTCAATCAGTTTTATCCTGCAACTGACAAGATATGTGAAATGACGATCAAACAGCTGATCGGCCAATAATCCGATATAGTGATACTAGCTGATGTCGATACTAACCGATGTCGATAGTGTTTTAAACAATCGACTATATGTCAAATGTAGATTCTAACTCTTGGATAAATAATGAAATAAAGACAATCGACTCATGATAACGTAATAAGATAATGAACCAATCGGCCGATATAAATATAACAAAGCAAATATCCAACAAACCAATCGACCGATATTGATATAGAATATTAGATGTAGGTTCGATGGTTAAAACATAGATTGGCTGAAAGTCCGATGTTATTAAATCCAAATGATTAAGTAATCAATGAAACCTTTACTACAATCGACTAAAACCAATTTGTATATAATCCTTATAAGTCGATGCAACATTTAGATAACTCATTGGTTGAAACCCTGATGAAACAATGATTGATACCTACTGACTTAAATAAATATAACTTACAACCACAACATCATAGGTCGAATCCAATCGATGCAACATAAGGTCGATAATTACCTGATAGATTTAAACAAGCCGATATGACACCGATCAAAATGGTCATGTATTAAATTTAACTAAGACAATAAAATCATCAAAAAAAATTTTAACACGTCAGATAAGATTAGCTAACACTGAAACATTGTCATGAACCTATCAGCTTAGCAAGATTTAGATTATCAACAATTATCTAGTAGGTCGAACCTAACCGATGCAGCATGAGATTGTATATAATAATCTAATACTCAATGAGATGGTAAATCTGTCTAATATGATGGATATAACGAATCTATCTAAAATAACATTGTGATTATAGAGATATATCGACTAAGATAGAAAATCGGACCTAACCGAGACAGTCCCAACTAAACCGATGCGTCTCTAAACACAATGCAATTAAATATAGAGTCGAGATATCAAGTAGGCAAAGAGACCGACCGAATCAGAGCAATCCAAGAGATCAAAGCGATGCATCATTGAATAATACCAATATAGCCGATATAATTGTCAAGGCCGACAAAACATAGGACTTACCCCTCCGCTAGAGATTGCAGCCGATGCAGCCCCGCGTCAGATGCCAAGTTCTACCAATAGTAAAAGAAACCTCAGAAAAGAGGGTGAAGATGCGTCAAAAGTTATATTGATATGAGAGAGATAATTTACAGATACCCCGGGTGTACATATTTATACCCATAGATCAATATGAGTTCTGGTCAGACACAACACAAATTTTTCTAATGATAAAAGAAAAAACATAAATTTTCCTAACGATAAAAGAAAAAACATAAATTTTCCTAACGATAAAAGAAAAAACACAAATTATTTTTTTGTTAATTCTCAGTGAGGCGTATATCAAAAGATATGGGCGTAGCAAACTAACCTTGGATTGAATGTGAATGGGTAAGCACTCAAAGTTTCAAATTTAAATTAAATCATAATTAAAAAAACTTACTGCTGGCCTACTTTACTTTTTGTGTCTGGATTAATTTTCTAAAGAAAAAGAGTTTCTCTCACTAACAGGTAGGTGCTACAACATTTTATTACTCTCTAAAAGCATTATTTTTTAAACGGAAAATATCTGAGTCAGGAACACGCGGGACCAAGAAAAAAGTTGACCGGTCAAGCTGACCATCAAATGGGCAAGGGCCCCACGCGCCAATGACACAAGTTTAAACATGGCTTTAATTAGTTTCCTTTAACAGACCCGAGCCCACATGTCATACTAACATGTTATAAAGGCACCATTAACTTAATTGCCCACATTAGTCGTCAGCCGCTCCTCCTCTCCTCGTCTTCTTTCTCTCTCTCGCGCGGCCCAGCTTGGTGCGTAGGGAGGCGTCCGCGGCTGGGTAAGGCGGAGCAACCGAAGCCAGGGCGCGGTCGTCGTGGCCGAGACGCGCTTGCCGCAGCTCCGGCATAATCTCGCTGGGAGGCCGGAATTGATGAGCAAAGACGCGCGCGGTCGTGATCCGATCGACTTCGTATCGGACTCGATTGACTTTCTCCGTTTCTCCTTTGCCCATCCCGTGACCAGCGTGAGAGCAGTCCCAATGGAAGACACTATGCACGATATCCAAGAGTGATTAATATTTTGTAGAAACTATCCTTTCCAACCCATGGTTTCTACAATAATTGCTATACAAGAGATAACTTAAATACAATAAAAAAAACAATAAATCAACTGTGGCAAGCATCCACATGGCCTGATTGCTTTTGCTCTGATCAATCAAACATCTCGCAAGTCACAACCAAATCACAAGAATATAGCTTGGGCGGCACATATAGTTTGCATAATCATATATTAATCATACCAATCCAGAAACATATAGATAAAAGGCTGCGACATATGGGTTCATCATTTGTTTGCGCAAGCATCAAAATAACTAAAGTTCATGATATATATTATAGTAAGATAATAAGGTGGCTCATCAGGTTACACAACAGCTAGTTCAAAAGTCCTCCAGCGTTGCACATCGTCATCCCATCATCATCTCAGGTAGTTCACAAGTCCTCCAGAAGCCATCAAGTTGCAAAAGTAGTCCCCCAGAAACCATCAGGTTGCACAACGTCATCTACAACTACAGTAAAATAATAAATAATGAATTTTATAAAATAGCAAAGATAATAAACATGGAGAAACATAATCATGTATATATATATCTAGAAACTGATCTACTATTAGATCAATCAAATCAGATTGAAGTTGGCAAATATGATCAGTCAAATGATTGTAGTTGTTTGTACCTAATTATTTTGCCTATATGAATTCCCAAACTTTTGCCAAATATGATCTATCAAATCAGACTGAAGTTGTTTGTACGCTTCGCGATCATGTAAGGAGGTATTTCTGTTAATTACGTCTTCCACCTCTGGGTTTTCTCCATGAGAGATTGTAGCTTCTTCAACAGTATATGTGCTGCCTTCCTCATTCAAATCAAGTGGAACCTGCTCTATATCCTTCTCATCTTCAATTATCATGTTGTGGAGAATTATACAAGCAATCATGATATCCTCAAGGTCTCCTTGCTCAAAGAGACGTGCTGGTCGACGCAAAATACAAAAGCGAGACTGCAAAATGCCAAAGGCGCATTCAACATCCTTCCTTGCCCCTTCTTGCTTCTCAGCAAAAAGTTTATGTTCCTCAGATTGTGGTTTACATATAGACTTAACAAAAACAGGCCACTCTGGATATATGTCATCTGCTAGGAAATAACCAAGATTATATTGTCTTCCATTGATAGAATACTGCACCTGAGGAGCTTCTCCTCTCAGCTGCTCGACAAACAAATGTGATTGGCTAAGCACGTTGATATCGTTGTTCGATCCAGCAACACCAAAGAAGGCATGCCATATCCAACGATCGTGCGAAGCAACTGCCTCTAGAATGATTGTAGGCACACCATGATCACCACGGGTATATATACCCTTCCATGCATAAGGACATTTTTCCCAGTGCCAATGCATACAGTCAATGCTACCTAGCATGCCAGGAAACCCACGACGCTCACCAATCTCCATTAAGTGTTCAACATCTTGAACTGTTGGCCGCCTCAAATACTCCGCCCCAAATACTTCTTTCACTCCCTTCACAAATAACTTCAAACACTCTACTGCAGTACTTTCACCAATCTTAATATACTCATCAAGCTGGTCTACAGGGCTCCCATATGCTAACTGCCGTATAGCAGCAATGCACTTTTGGATTGGCGATAGCCCAGGGCGATTAGTAGCATCAAATCTTAAGGTGAAAAATGGATTCCACTCACCAAGGGCATCAACAATGCGTAGGAACAGGGGCCTTCTCATCCTAAACCTTCTACGAAAGATTGTAGAATTATAGACAGGATTCTCCGTGAAATAGTCCACCATAAGCCGCTCATTGGCTTCTTCACGAGGCCTTGCCACAAATCTCCTTGGACCATTGTTGCATCTGCTCCCTTCTTCTAGTGCTTCAATGGCATTCTTCAATTCTGCAACCATTCCATCTTGGAGGTCTTCCAATACTTCTTGCTCGGCTTCAACCTCTTCAACTGTGTATAGATCTTCTGGGTCTATGCTTCCATCCTCATCATGAGGTTCAGCATCGAATGGTGGTTGGTGAGACATTAGGAGTCGGCAGAGAGGAGAACTACAGATGAGAGGATGATAGTATTGGTCGTGCAGATATATGCACACCAGAGGTACACTGTAGTGGGTTGTTCACTTCAGTTTCCAGTAAATAAATTGCGTAGTGGGCTGTTCCCACAAAACCACACGAAAGATGTAGTGCTAGTTACAGTTTCACACCAAGAGGCAGTTTTCACACTTAAGATATGCTATAGTGCTTTCACACAGATAAATACTACAGTTTCACACCAAAAGGCAGTTTTCACACCACAGTGGTAGGATAAAAACAAGCTTGGAACTTACAGTTGAAACAAGCTTGAAACAAAATTAGTATTTAGAAAATACCTTAATTATCTGAAGCAAACAAGGCCAACCTCATACTCTCCAGTGCTTTCTCCCTCTCAGCCAAAGCATGAGCATTCATGTTTGTTGTCGGTGCTAATAGTAGCTCTCTGTAAGTGTCCAGCATTTTACACTGTGCTTACTTCAATGAACTTGTCTAACTTCTCACTAATAGCAGAATAAACTTCAGGTGTCTTCTTTTTCGCATAGAGCTCATTCCTAGCCTTCTTCTGTCCTGGAGGACGAATGTTAGGATTGTCTTCCAGATTCACCACTTCAGGTGACTTATTAGTTGCATCCTTATTCTTCTCTTTTTCCTATTTCTTTTTAACATAAGCAGACCACTTCCTTTCACCACACACAACCTTCCATATGTGCTTCAGAACGAACTCTTTATCTTTATGTTCATCAGCATACATCTTTTTAGCAATTTCCATCAATTGGTCATCACTGACCCCACTTCTGTAGACTCTAGTGGTTTTAACCCAGCAGCCATGGAAATCCATTACTGGTTTCTTAACACGATCCCAGCGGATCTTCAGTTGGTTTCGGTTTCTCCTGCGGTAAACCTCTGTGGTCCTATTGTACACTTCAGTAACATCAGCCCAATATTGATCAGACTTCCTATCACTTCCAACAACTGGATCCTTTGATTTAAGCAACCAAGCAGCAGCCTACATTCAGAAAACCAACTTAAAATTTACAACCAAGCAGATTTTTTTCCTAAAGTCCAAGCTCAAAGTAAACAAACTAAGAAAGGATGCTTACCAATCTAACGTCTTCAGGTTTCGTCCAGTTTAGTCGCTTCTCAGTCCTCTCCTATTCGTTAGTTTCATCTGCATCAACATTGATTGTTTCTTTGTCTTGTGCATTGCTTTCAACTGGTAAGGTTCTTTTCAAACTTGTAGCATTTGGCGAAATTGTAGTTCTGCTTCTTGTATTCCCAACTAAATGGAAATTTTCCGAATGACTATTTAACTGCAGAAAATTGGTAAACCCACCTTGTGGGTATATCCTAAAAAAATAAAAAGAGATGTTCAGTGCCTAATTGATGAATGTCCAGCTAAATAAAAAATCTGGACTAATCAACACACTAAACATTATATCGCAGAGGAATATGCAGATCAATGATATCAGGAGAAACGTTATATCGCAGAGGAATATTCTCTATACACGAGCTTTCATCTGACTCATTGGCGTACATCAAACACACTAAACCAAATATTATACTCTACACACGAGCTTTCATCTACTCATCCAGATAAAAGTGATTATTATCTCTATCACCAGAACACAGCGAGTATCATGATTTGGACCAGAGCAACCTCTAAATTTGATAGTAGACAAGCCACCAATAGCATTCACTTCAAGCAAAAATAAATCAAATATACCATGGGTAACAACACAGTCATGGCTCATGAGTAATCTTGCTAGGACAATTATATTGGAAAGCAGGGCCATATTTTACTTCTCCGACAGCTCTAAAAATACTATTTAATCGATTCTTTATACAACACACTGGAAACAATAGAGCAGCAACATATATATTTTTATTCATTGAACCATCGTTGGAACAATATGGCAGCCATCACTAGAAGTAACAGCTCAATGTAAACATACCCTTCATTGGAGCCCATCGGAGAAGAACTTGTCCACCACGCTGGAAAACTAGCAGATTGAAGACTTGCAAGTGGTGGAGATGCATTAGCAGTGGCCGGAGTTGATCCATTAGTACGGGCGACAAGAGCACCGGCTACCAAAATAGATCGGGCACGCACTGATTAGTTTCAACTCTCGCATCGATCAAACAGAGCACGTGAGAAGTAAAAGCAAAAATAGAGCAGGGGACAGCGAGTTCGTACCTGTTGGCTGCTTGTGGTGGGGCGCGGCGGGCGGCGGCGGGGCGACGGCGACCGGAACACCTGTCACACCCCGATTTTCGATCGGGATTAAAAATTACCTAATAATACATTTTCCAGAAATTGAATAAAAATTTAAAGCAATTTAAACAAGTGAAATTAGCAAGGAAATCAAAATTTCCTTTAAAAAATCATGGTCGGAAATATTTTTGTAATATTCTCTGTGCCTTAAAATACTCTCCAAAATTTTTCATGAATTTTTGGAGCTAAACAAATAATTTTAAAGTCACAAAGTTCATTTAACTGATTAAATTAAAGGAAAAACAAATTAAAAGGGGCTCTTTTGTTTTGGACCGTTTTCGGCCCAAAACCCTCCCCCTCTTCCGCGGCCCACGATATCGCCCCCCCTCTCTCCCTCCCGCGCGGCCCACGGGCCCCGTCCCTTCCTCCCCTCTCCTTCGGCCCAAGGCGGCCCAAGCCGCCCGCCTCCGCATCCCTCCTCCTCTCGGGCCGGCCCGAGGCCTGGCCCAAGGCCGCCCGAGAGCCGCTGCCGCCTCCCCGCGCCACGCGCCCGCTGACGGGTGGGGCCCGCGGCCGAGTCGTCTCCGACTCGCCCGGCCGCCGCCGCGCCCGCTCCGCCGCTTTTCCCGGCGGGATTCCCGCCGCGCCGCCTTTATATTTCCCCCCCCCCCGAGGCCCCTCCTCGTTTTCCCCGCCGCCGCCGCCCCCAAACCCTAACCCTAGCGCCGCCGCCGCTGTCTCCTTCTTCCGCGCCGGTGAGCTCCGCCGCCTCCTTCGTCACCGCCGGTGAGCACCGCCGCCGCCCCTCCTTTCCCCTCTCCCGGCCGCCGCTGTGCGCGCCGCCCGCGCCGCCGCCGCCCGTGCCGCCGCCGCTCCGCCGCCGAGCCGCCCGCGCCGTCGCCCGGCCGTGCGCCCGTGCGCACGCCGCTGCCGCCGGTGGCAGCACGCCGCCGCACCGCCGCCGCCGTGCCCTTACCGGGTCGGCTAGGGTTTCGGCCGAACCCTAGCCGTCCGCCCGGGCCGTAGAGGTCGCTCCGTTCGGCCCACCTCTCTCTCCGGCCCACGGCCGTCGGGCCGATTGGCCCATCTCCCCGCAAAGTCTATTTTGCGTCCCCCTCCCTTTTTCTCAGGCCGGCCCATCACCCCGCTCGGCCCGATTGGCCCACCTTCTCGCGAAAAGTCTACTTTACGTCCCTCGGCCCTTTTAACTTTTTCCCGAGAAAATCCAGCTCATCTCCTCAAGTCCAGTTTACCTCCCTCTCAGCCTAATTTTCCCCTTTCCCCTGCAAAGTCCATTCCACCTCCTTTTTCTCTCCTGTTCGCCGACACTTGTGTCGCCACACGTGGGCCCCCTTTGTTTACTCCGGTCCACACCCAGACCACGTGGCCGCCCGCGGCTTCGCCACGTTGGCGTCCACGTCGGCGCTACCTTCTCCCTTTCGCCCGCCGTGGCCGCCACGTCGGTGCCACGTGGTGCTTTTCCACCGTGGACTGTCCGCCCTTGACCCGTTGACACGTGGGACCCGCCGTTCCGGCGCCGTTTCCCTTTGATGATGTCAGCGTAGTCCTTTCCTTTGCAAAATTAATTAATAATTGCGCAATAAATCGATTTAATTTCCAGAAATTCATTTAAATGGCTCAAAACTTCTAAAATTCATATCTAATTCATACGAACTCCAAATTGAGCCATTCAACTTGCAAAATTCATCTAAAATTGAGCTCTACATGTTTGTTTACTTTTTATGTACTGTTTACTTGGTTTTTATTAGAGTTTTTCCTCGTTTTGCGTGCCAGCGTGTAGATTCCGTCGTTTCGGAGTTTGCGCTCGCAAGGAAAAGAGTTCGGAAGATTGTTTGAAGAAGCAAGGCAAGTCACACAATTCCCCTTGAGCATGTTGTACCTATTTTGTGAAATGTTTTACGTTTGCAAATAAAGTGCATGTTTTGCTAATTACATGGGAATAGGGTATACCTATCCGTTCGCTTGTGCCATGTTTACTTGTTAACCGTCCTTTGTTAACCTTGGGTGATAATCTGTCTAGCGTGAGTCACTTATGTTGACTTTGCTAGAATTATATATGCTTAGCCATGCTTAATTACCACTAGCTCATTTAATGGGATAATTACACTGTTTACAATTAGCTTCTAACGAGCGGTTCGCTCGGGACACCCGACCAGGTTTTATTGGTCGTAATTATCCAACTAAAATATGACTTAATGGTGGGCTGTGGGTGCATGGTTTTGCTGGTCGCACCCATGGCAATTAAGGACCGGTTCATGGGAAACCCTGGAAGAATAACAGTGCTTACCACAAGCAAGAATGGGCAACTGCTGGACTCGTAGCATAGCTCTTTCCTAGCCGACGTTCCCCGGAAAGGGTGGGCGTGATGGAGTTGAGTCGGCCGGGGATATACCGGTTGCTTGGCTGCCGGATTCACCAAGGCACGAGGGGGGGCTGCCCACTGCCTTTTGAGGGGTGGGGGCGAAACCTGCGGTGTGGTGCGCTTGGTTAGGAGGAGTTATGCGAAAGGTCTTGTCACGATTTCCCCCTTTGCAGTATCGTGGTGATACTTCGGGGCATGGTAACATGTGTGGAATCGTGTCTTGTGGGTACAGTTGCGCACCTCTGATCAGAGTAAAACTATTCGAATAGCCGTGCCCGCGGTTATGGGCGATCGACCAGATTCACCGTGATTAGTCCCACATGTTAATTAATTTGACTTAATGAACTGGTGTAGTTCAGGTGGAATGGTTGGGCCTGTTCAACGTGGTTGTAGCGTTGTTCAGTGGAGATTTAATATTGCTTTAATTAAACAACTGTTTTACTGTTTTAAAATGTAAAGGTTTTCACCGCTTTTCTGCAAATAGCCACAAGCCTCCCTTTGTCTCCCCTGTGCATGTTTGCATCATTGGTGTGGCTTGTTGAGTACGGTGGTTGTACTCAATCTTGCTATTTTTCCCCCTTTTCAGAAGTTTAATACTTCTGAGTTGAAGATGAAGTTAGAGGACCAAGGCTCAGACCCCAGTTGAGTTTGCCTGTGGAGTGGAGCTGAAGCCCCGCTAGGATCGTCTCTTTCCGCTGCTGTTTTCTTTTTGGTGTGAGGACTAAGTGCCTCTGTTGTAAGTATTTATCGCTTTATTTACGTTTGGATCTGTTTATTGATTTGTCGTTTTGTGTACCCTGGTTGATGCCTGGACAGGGACTTAATACACAAAATGGTCTGGAAATTTGGGAAAAATTTCCGGGCGTGACAGCACCCTTGCGTTGGCCAGCCCTACCCTGCCCTGCCCTGCCTTGCCCTGCCCTAATTTGCCTTGAGCTTAAGGATGGCGGACGAAGGGGATTCATGGTCCAAGAAAATGGGGAAGGATTGGGGTGGGATGGTGAAGCAGGGATTTGGGATTAGACTTTCGACACCGAGTATTTAAGGCTGCGCGTGGGATGGCGGCGAGCGCGCGCGGGAAGTCCAGGTGTTAACGACGGATTTTGGTAATCGACTTGGAGAGAAAAGAGGAAACCGAAGCAGAGAGGAAGGATTGAGTTGGAGTCGGACCAGGCTTCGTATCGGACCCGGTAACCGTATCGGACTGGGGAGGTGTTGCTATAGAGAGCGTATCGGCCGATACGGATTTGGTTTGGTCGTGGGCCGATACGGGTTGTGAGTTGACAGCGTCAACGTGGGCTTGGTCTGGGCTCGGAATAAGCTTCAAGGAAGTTGCCAAATAGAGATAAAGCTCGGTTTTAGGCAATTGTATCTTGTAAATTAAGTAGTTTAGATCTAATCTGTGGCTTAAGTCTGCCGCAAGGACTTGTTTGTTAGTTGTAGATAAGATCGTGCCCTACAAGGGTTCTGTTGTAACCTCGGGTATAAATATCCCTGATAGTTTGTACATAGAAACTCTCTCTCAATCAATCACACAACAAATCAATCTACTTTCGGCGCATCGCCAACCTCGCAAGAGGTTGACTCCTGACGAGTTCTTGCTTCCTTAGAGCAAGGTAAGAACTCGTACCCGACGATTTGCATCGTCGGGGCTAGCGTGTCGCTTTAGGCACGTTAAGCCCTGATGATATGATCGTCGTTTATCGTGTTCTAGCTAACCTAGATGTGGTTTGCTAATTCCATCTCGCCAGTGGTTAACTCGTTTTAGGGTTTATTGCCGACGATGATTGAATTGGTTTACTTGTTTAGGTTATCTAAGGCATTTACCATCCCCAAAAGCAATCGACGGCTTGATTTTCTTTGTGCTAAGTCTCGATTCACACTTTGAGTTGCTATCGACCTTAGTCCTGTTTCGAGATCTAACACAAAGCCTGCTTTCGGTTGTAATTAAGGATAGTGCCGGGGTTTCAGCCGGTCTTACCTAATGCATGTGATTATTTATGTTTTTGCATGTGTTTGCCACTTATACATGTGGATCAACAAATATAAACGTATCGGTTGCAGGGTGTTTTCAAGATGTCTTTGCGATTGGTGCATTTATATTGGCCGATTGGCTTGTATAAGTTTGCACTAGGGTAATAGCTAGTGTGTTTATCTTCATAATCCTCATCGGTTGTTTCTAGTAATTTGCCTTAGACATGTTAAAATAGGCCGATGAGATTAGATCTGTTTCAATTTACTTATTATCTTGAGTAAGCCGATACAGCTTTGCCCTATCGGCTGGGCTATTACAATGTGACATCGGCCTATCGGCCGATCGACCATTGTTTTCTGATACGGTTTACCTGTTTCTTGTTGATTGCAGATCAAATCAACTGGCACGCTCTGCGCACGACTAGGCAAGCCAATTTGGACCTGCACTGGAGTTAAGCAGATCTCCCAGGCCGCCGTGGTAACGCGAAACCCGTTTTGTGGTCGAACGGGTCCAAATTCTGCGCCAACACGCTTTTGGCACGCCCGGTGGGACATCTATTTTCAACTTCACTTCCAGTGGGACCAAGAACGCAAACTCTGCAACAGCAACAGAACTCCTCAAGATGTCGAAGCAGGTCGAGATTTCCGAGGAGAACATCGTCCCTGTGACCGCCGACCAGCTCAATGCAGAGCAGAAGGCTGAGATGGAAAGTCTGGTCGAGCAGTTCCAGAATATGTAACTGCAAACATATTCTAGGACTCGGCAAGGTACCTTGATCCAATAATCCAAGGTAGTTATGCCGAGTCCTGGAGATGGAGCTGGCACGTCGGCGGCGGCGCACGACCACACCGTCAAGACTGAAGATATTGCAGCGCCGACGTTGCAAGATAGGATTGACTTCGCAGTTCATTCTGCGCTAGTCAACCAATCGGGGATCCTGGTGAACACATTGACCAATACGGTCAAATCGATCCTAGATGGGTCGATTCACCAGCACAAGCCTCAGGGGCCGATTTTCTTACCAGAAAATAAGTTCCCTGCCTATCGGACCCTGAGGAACAACCTGAGCACGTCTCAGCCGACAGCGCCGATGCCACCCCCATCGGCGCAGCCAACAACAACACTGCCACTGGTCCTCACAAATCAGACAGGGGGGAGCCCTCAGCACATTACGGAGGAGCAATATGCTCAATGGACCAAGGGGAAGCAACCAGTGATCGAGCCGATGCAGCAAGTTCCGGTTCACCAACCATCGGCCGGACAGCCACAAGCCCCGGTGTTCAGCAATCCTCTGCCTCAAGCTGCATACAATGTGCCACAAGGCTACCAGCAGCACACTGCAGGGCAGTACGGCGCGCAAAATCTTGATCACCACTACCAGCCGTACTCCCCCAGGCAGTATCAAGCAGAGGACTTGCAGCAATCATATCAGCAAGACCTCCCACATCGGCCCGCAGGATACTGGGCCGATATGATAGCTGAAGTGATGCGAGATCAATTCGGCTTAAAGCCCAAGGAGAACTCTACAGTGTATCGGCATCCGTATCCTGAGGAATTTGATAGAGTGTCATTGCCAGGCCGATACAAGATCCCGGACTTCTCCAAGTTTTCGGGACAGGACAACGTCTCGACGTACGAGCATGTCAGCCGATTCCTAGCACAGTGCGGGGAGGCATCGGCTATCGAGGCGTTGAGGGTGAGATTTTTCCCTCTGTCCTTATCAGGGTCTGCATTCACGTGGTTTTCTTCTTTACCCTGCAGTTCCATCAGAGGATGGATAGATCTGGAGAAACAGTTTCACAGGTATTTCTACAATGGCGTACAAGAGATGAAACTGTCCGATCTAACTGCCATCAGGCAACGAGTGGATGAATCGGTCCCAGAGTATATCCAAAGGTTTAGAGACATAAGGAACAGGTGTTACAGCCTCAGCTTGACCGATTCCCAGTTGGCCGATTTGGCATTTCAAGGATTGCTAGGGCCGATACGCGATGTATTCACTAAGACACAAAAACGGCGGGTTCAGAGGCTAAGGAGGAAAGAACAAATCCAAGAGCAACAGGTGACAATAACCCATCGGCCGGCCAAGACCAAGAAAGAGTGGAGGATAAAATCCACGGTGGTAACGGCCGATGAGGGCACCTCCAATACAGCCCGGGCCTCTACGGCTTCAAAAGGTAAACGAGCGACATCGGCGCCTGTTAACATGGTTTTTATACTGCCAGCAGAGTACAGCGTGCAGGCAGCCGATGAAGCAGTGGCCGACGATGAACAATCTTCGGCTAGGCTACAGTTGTCACCAGATCAAGCCATCTTCAACAAGCCAGTTGACGCCAGCTACAGACACTTGCGGCCGCTATACATCAAGGGATTCATCAATGGGCGGCCGATGACGAAGATGCTGGTCGATGGCAGCGCGGCGGTCAACTTAATGCCATACACAACCTTCAGGAAGCTTGGGAAGGTACCTGAAGACCTTATCAAGACCAACATGGTATTAAAGGATTTCGGTGGCAACGCGTCCAAAGCGAAGGGGGTCCTAAACGTGGAACTCACCGTGGGCAGCAAAACAATACCCACCACCTTCTTCGTCTTCGACAAAAAGGGTTCCTACAGCTTGTTGTTGGGACGGGATTGGATCCACGCAAACTGTTGCGTCCCTTCGACAATGCACCAATGCCTCATGCAATGGCAAGGGGACCAAGGTGAGATCGTGCAGGCCGATCGGACAGTACACATGGCCAATGCCGATCTCGCAGTATGGGAGATGGAGGGAATCAACTGCTTGTCCGGACGAGTCTGGGATGCCGATTTCCTCAAGGTAACTGACTGCGACATTGAGACGATCGAAGATCAAGACAAGCAGTCACTTTAGCAGAGAAGCGCCGTCCGCCGTTGAAGATGAACGAGCTAGTCCCTACACAGATGATGCGGTGGACGAGCTAGATGGCAAGTTGGGACACGGTTTTACGTCGGCCGATGAACTTGAAGAGATTGATATAGGGATAGGTGATAAGCCTAGGCCGACGTACATAAGTGCTAACCTGCCAAAGGAATACAAGAGTAATCTTATAAATCTGTTAAAAGAATTCATGGATTGTTTTGCATGGGAATATCATGAAATGCCAGGATTAAGCCGATCGATTGTAGAACATCGGCTACCAATCAAACCAGGCTATCGGCCGTTTAAACAAGCTCCTAGGAGATTCAAGGCCGATATGCATGAAGCTATCAAGGCAGAGATCACACGACTTTACGATGCCAACTTCATCATACCTTGCCGATACGCAGAGTGGGTCTCCAACATAGTTCCAATAGTGAAGAAAAATGGCAAGCTTAGGGTATGTATTGACTTCAGAGACTTGAACAAAGCAACACCGAAAGACGAGTACCCTATGCCTCTGGCCGATTTGCTGGTCGATGCCGCGTCTGGACACAAGGTTATAAGCTTCATGGATGGGAACGCAGGATACAACCAAATTTTCATGGCCGAAGAAGATGTTCACAAAACAGCCTTCCGATGCCCAGGGGCAATCGGCCTATATGAATGGGTTATCATGACATTCGGTTTGAAGAATGCTGGAGCTACGTATCAGAGGGCCATGAATTATATTTTTCATGATCTCATCGGCTCTTTGATTGAAGTTTACATTGATGATGTCGTCGTGAAGTCACGGGAATATGATATGCACTTGGCCGATTTACGCAAGGTACTTGAAAGAGCGAGGAAGTATGGCTTAAAAATGAACCCTAACAAGTGTGCCTTTGGCGTATCGGCCGGTCAGTTCCTGGGTTTCTTGGTCCACGAAAGAGGAATCGAAATTACACAGAAGAATATCGATGCTATAAAGAAAATCAAACCTCCGACGAACAAGACCAAGTTACAATCTCTGCTCGGCAAGATCAATTTTGTTCAGCGCTTTATATCGAACCTATCAGGAAGAATAGAGCCGTTTACTCCGTTATTGAAGATAAAAGAGGATGAAGATTTCATATGGGGTGATAGGCAGCAAAAGGCGCTGGACGATATCAAGGAGTATTTAACTTCTCCGCCAGTTCTAATCCCTCCACAAAAAGGGGTTCCATTCAGACTGTACCTATCGGCCGATGAGAAATCCATCGGCTCAGTCTTGGTTCAGAATATTGATGGTAAGGAAAGAGCCATTTTTTATCTCAGTAGGAGGATGTTAGACGCTGAGACAAGGTACACACCGGTGGAGAAATTATGTTTGTGCTTATATTTTTCATGTACTAAATTGAGGCATTATTTACTTTCCAACGAGTGCATTGTGGTAAGTAAGGCCGATGTGATGAAATACAAGTTATTGGCCCCTGTGTTAAAAGAACGAATTGGGAAGTGGATTTTTGCCTTAACAGAGTTTGACCTCAGATATGAATCGGCCAAAGCAGTCAAAGGACAAGCCCTGGCCGATTTCATTGTTCAACATAGAGACGAATCAGTTGCATATGCAGATATTGTGCCATGGACATTGTATTTTGATTGATCCGTCTGCAGACATGGATGCGGTATCGGCCTAGTTATCATATCCCCTCGGGGGGCAAGCTTTGAGTTTGCTTTTACTATCAAGCCTTATTATACTAACAATCAAGCAGAGTACGAAGCGGTGCTTAAAGGCTTGCGGTTATTACAAGAAGTCAAGGCCGATTCCGTAGAGATCATTGGTGACTCACAACTGGCAATCAATCAACTTTCTGGAGAGTATGAATGCAAAGATGGCATCCTCAAAGTCTACAATGAAGAATGCAAGGTGTTGCTTCAGGCATTCAAGATCGTAGCGATGAGTCATATACCCAGGAAGCAAAACTTCGAAGCCAATGACCTGGCTCAGGGGGCATCGGGATACAGGCCGATGGCCAAGGATGCACGAGTTCAAATCGCCACCGTGGACGCCAACGATTGGAGATTTGCTATCATTGATTATTTGAAGAATCCTTCCCAATCGGCGTCACGAAAGATGAAATACAAAGTATTGCAGTATGTCCTGTTAGATGATGATTTATACCATCGGACGATTGATGGTGTCTTGCTCAAGTGCCTAGGTCCTGAGGAGGCCAAAGTCGTTATGAGCGAGGTCCATGAAGGGATTTGTGGAACACATCAATCGGCCCATAAAATGAGATGGCTGTTGAAACGCATTGGGTATTTTTGGCCAACCATGCTAGAGGATTGTTTCAAGTAATATAAAGGATGTCAGGATTGTCAGAAGTTTGGAACAATTCAAAGAGCACCGACATCGGCTATGCATCCCATCATAAAGTCGTGGTCGTTTCGTGGAAGGGGAATAGATATGATCGGCCAGATTAACCCGCCATCGAGCAAGGGATACAAATATATCTTGGTGGCTACCGATTACTTCACAAAGTGGGTTGAGGCCGTTCCCCTTAAAAAGGTTGATTCCAAAGATGCAATTCAGTTTGTCAAGGAATATATTATATATTGGTTTGGGTTACCTCAGACGATAACCACCGATCAAGGATCAATTTTCGTGTCCGATGAGTTCGTCCAGTTCGCCGATAGCATGGGCATTAAATTATTAAATTCTTCTCCTTACTACGCGCAAGCTAATGGACAGGCAGAGGCTTCTAATAAGACTTTAATCAAGTTAATCAAGAGGAAAATCGACGAACAGCCGAGGCAATGGCACACAACGCTGGCCGATTCCCTTTGGGCGTATCGAATGGCTTGCCATGGTGCAATTCAAGTGTCTCCGTATCAGTTGGTTTATGGACATGAAGCGGTGCTGCCGTGGGAAACCAACATCGGCTCAAGAAGGATTGCTTTGCAAGACGACTTGACAGCCGATGAGTACCATAATCTCATGGTGGATAAGTTAGACGATTTGGCGCATGTCCGATTACGGGCCCTAGAGAAGATCAAACGTGATAAAGATAGAGTGGCTCGTCATTACAACAAAAAAGTTGTCGCCAAGTCGTTTGAAGAAGGGGATCTTGTACGGAAATTAATAATGCCGATTGGTTCCAGAGATAATAAATTCGGCAAGTGGTCACCTAATTGGGAAGGTCCTTTTCAAATTCATCGCTGTGTTCCTCGCAATGCTTATTTGCTCAAGGGGTTGGATGGCGAGATTTATGGACGAGCTCTTAATGGCAAGTACTTGAAGAAATATTATCCCAGCGTCTGGATCGACTCATGATCGGCCCTCCAGCCGATTTATGATTACAGCCGATGTGTTATGCATCGTCTTTAGATGGCCGATACATACTATCGCCCTTAGTTCAAATTTTACAACATGAGCCCTCATCTTCTAAAATTTGGGGGGCATATATATATACAAGAAACTGGCCGATATCAAAGGAGAACATATCGGCTAGGTTCTGCAAATATCAACATGGGTCAAGGTCAGCCTCGTTAAACAGGAACCGGCAGAGAGGGAATCAGAGTAATCCTAGTTACCTGTGCTGGAGCATCGGTGGTGCCCGCATCGGCCTCCCTTTGCTGTGTCGATGCAGTAGGCAAGGGGGTTGGCCGATGTGTTGAAGGTGACGCAACCCTAGGCTGAAAAAGCAGGGAATTGGTAAATAGGGTTATGTGATTAGAAAGATAATGCAAAAATCAACTCTTACCGAGACAGTCGGAGAGGGTGGTGGAGAAGGAGAAGGAGTCCTCAATCGTGCCTTGGCTCGTTCGCGCCGTTGCAAAGTTGCTTTCTTGGTTCTTGGCAAAGGGGTCGATTGAGTTCTCTCCTTCAACACAGACGACGCCGCAGCCTGAAAAGGATATGAAGTTAAAGTATGACAGTACAAGGAGATTATGTAAACACAAAGAAGAGATTATATTGACCTTGCGAACTGCGTGTCTGGTCCTTTTTGGTTGCGGGGCATCATCTTGGTCATCGGCCGGTGGGATCTCCGCAGTTTCGGCCGATGGCTCCTGGGTGGTTTCGACCGACCAGTTTTCTTCTTCGTGTGCGTCGGCCGCTGCTGTGTCAACCTCTTCCTCCATTACTTGTTCATCGAGGAAGTCTTCCAGGGAAGGGTCTAGCTCTTCAAGATCGGCCTGGTCATCGGTTTTAGCCTTCTTGCTGGCTTTCTGCGATTTGCTTTTGGCCGGCGTTTTCCTCTTGGGGTTTTCTTTAGGCATTGGGCCTTGGAGAAGCGACACCACTTTTGGGGCAGTGAGGCCGATGATGGATTCCAGGATGGTTGACCCTGATGGAGCTATGGCTTGAGCGTAGAAGATCTTCCGTCCACTGTTGCTTACAGATGGAATCGGCTCGTCTGGAACTTGAGGGCTGATGCCTTGGATGAGCTCCGTCACATAAAACCTGGCCGATTGATGAAAAATGTGAGTAGCCCACTCTTGCCACCATGTTTGGAAGTTGATATGGATGAAGGCACTCAAATGCAATCGGTCGCAGTCGCCAAGATTCAGGAGCTCAATTTCCAGCGCTTTGCTCATGATCAGTGCCGATGGAATAGTGCCTCTGCTCTCTAGGAGCTTATGAAGGTGCAGACTGATGGGGAGTTGCCCGAGCCCGCATTGCCTAGCAGCTATCATTGGGTTGTAAAACTCATAGGATAGGCTGGTGCTTCTTCCCTGAAAGATGCCTACTGGGAGCAGACACGGAGTGAGGCCGATCATGAATAATTCCCGTGACTCCATGTCATCATTGATCAAGCTCAGCTGGAGGTCGTCAGGGAGTTCAAAATCTCGGTCCGATGTATAGACAAACATGTCTATCCTGGCTGATGGAGGGCCAGTGAAGAAGCGAATGAACCATGTGGACATGTCTTCGGCCGATTGGTCTGCTCCTGGATAAATGGAGGCTGCTTCCCCATAGGACATGCATCGTCTGCTCCTGGGATCTTCGTGATCGGCATATTTCGATGGGAAATGCGAATCCGATAGGGGTGGCCAATCAACCATGGTGTTAGTGTGAATGGTTAGCCAGAGTTGAATGAACCACCATGGTCCTCCATGTGCCACGGTCTGTTTTAGCATCAAATCTTGCGTGGCGATATGGAGTAGCCGATATACAGCTCCCAAAAGGTATCGGCCTAAGGGGATTTGTCTCTTGTCGACCAAAGCCTGAGCCAAGTGTTGACAGTTTGTAGTGGGGCCGCAGGTCGATCCACAAAAAACAATTCTCTCCAACCACAATGTCAGGAAAGCTACGTGTTCTCGCTTTGAGACCGATCCTTGTTCCATGTGTTCAGAGATGTATCCGGACCAGCCTCCGATTTTCTTGGTCTTCAACTTGTGGCTGCTGTTTATCAGGAGGCTGAAGGGATTGATCTCAGAGTCGATGTTTAGTCCTGTCAGTATCTTGACATCTACAAGTGTGGGGGTCATCGGACCCTGTTTGAACATGAAGGCATTCAAGGTACTGGACCAGAAGTAGCTAGCAGCCAACATGAGTGGCTCATTCTTCTTGGTATCGGCCAGGGACAGAGTTATGCATTGGCCGATCCCAATCTCGTCCCAGTGGACTTGCTTGGTGGCAGCAATCCTTTTATGTCAGGTTCTGTATCCGTTCAGCTTCAACGGCCACGACTTGAAGGTATGTTTCCATGTAGAAACATTGGGCTTGGCTTGCCTGAAGGGGATTCTGTCGGTCTCGGCGTTGATTAGCCAAGTCGGGTCACAGTCGCCCATGGGGCCTAGCAGGAAGCGGTGAGATTTGTCGTCGGTGGGGATTAAGATTTGGTTTTTGAAGACCTAAATCATGAGAATGGCGATGAAGATATAAGACCCGGGGGGCAGAGAGTAAAAACCCTAACTTGGAGAAATCGGCGGAAAAAAAGGCGATAATGTGGATGTTGAAGGAATTGACTTACCGCAGGGATCTCGGAGGCGTAGAACGGGGCGGAGGCCATCGTTGTTGTTGAAGGGGTCGTTGTGAAGGGGGTCGATGTTGACGAGACGCCGAGAGGTCGCCGGAGTTGAAGAACACGAAGAGTTTGTTGAATCGGCGGCGAAAGGATTCGAATCTGGATCTGCGCGGTTTTCAGATTAGACCTAGCAAAGAAGTCGATGAGTTCCTCGGAGCTAATTCCGCCACATTATATAATAAAGCGGAATTGGGGGGCATGTGTTAACGACGGATTTTGGTAATCGACTTGGAGAGAAAAGAGGAAACCGAAGCAGAGAGGAAGAATTGAGTTGGAGTCGGACCAGGCTTCGTATCGGACCCGGTAACCGTATCGGACTGGGGAGGTGTTGCTATAGAGAGCGTATCGGCCGATACGGATTTGGTTTGGTCGTGGGCCGATACGGGTTGTGAGTTGACAGCGTCAACGTGGGTTTGGTCTGGACTCGGAATAAGCTTCAAGGAAGTTGCCAAATAGAGATAAAGCTCGGTTTTAGGCAATTGTATCTTGTAAATTAAGTAGTTTAGATCTAATTTGTGGCTTAAGTCTGCCGTAAGGACTTGTTTGTTAGTTGTAGATAAGATCGTGTCCTACAAGAGTTCTGTTGTAACCTCGGGTATAAATATCCCGATAGTTTGTACATAGAAACTCTCTCTCAATCAATCACACAACCAAATCAATCTACTTTCGGCGCATCGCCAACCCTCGCAAGAGGTTGACTCCTGACGAGTTCTTGCTTCCTTAGAGCAAGGTAAGAACTCGTACCCGACGATTTGCATCGTCGGGGCTAGCGTGTCGCTTTAGGCACGTTAAGCCCTGATGATGTGATCGTCGTTTATCGTGTTCTAGCTAACCTAGATGTGGTTTGCTAATTCCATCTCGCCAGCGGTTAACTCGTTTTAGGGTTTATTGCCGACGATGATTGAATTGGTTTACTTGTTTAGGTTATCTAAGGCATTTACCATCCCCAAAAGCAATCGACGGCTTGATTTTCTTTGTGCTAAGTCTCGATTCACACTTTGAGTTGCTATCGACCTTAGTCCTGTTTCGAGATCTAACACAAAGCCTGCTTTCGGTTGTAATTAAGGATAATGCCGGGGTTTCAGCCGGTGTTACCTAATGCATGTGATTATTTATGTTTTTGCATGTGTTTGCCACTTATACATGTGGATCGGCGAATATAAATGTATCGGTTGCAGGGTGTTTTCAAGATGTCTTTGTGATTGGTGCATTTATATTGGCCAATTGGCTTGTATAAGTTTGCACTAGGGTAATAGCTAGTGTGTATATCTTCATAAAATCCTCATCGGCTGCTTCTAGTAATTTGCCTTAGACATGTTAAAATAGGCCGATGAGATTAGATCTGTTTCAATTTACTTATTATCTTGAGTAAGCCGATACAGCTTTGCCCTATTGGCTGGGCTATTATAATGTGGCATCGGCCTATCGGCCGATCGACCATTGTTTTCTGATATGGTTTACCTGTTTCTTGTTGATTGCAGATCAAATCAACTGGCACGCTCTGCGCACGACTAGGCAAACCAATTTGGACCTGCACTGGAGTTAAGCAGATCTCCCAGGCCGCCGTGGTAACGCGGAACCCGTTTTGTGGTCGAACGGGTCCAAATTCTGCGCCAACACCAGGCGAGCGCGCGCGGGAAGATATCGGAGAAGAGAGCGCGCGCGGAGGAGGCCAGCACGCGGGAAATCGGAGGCGAGCGCGCGCGAACAGGCGGCGGCACAGTGGATCGGCGATGAATGCCATCGACGCGAGTCGTTTCTCCCCAACGGGGATTTGGTGGTTTCCATACGCATCGGTGCTAGCGTCGACCCAGTTCTTTCGTGAAGAAATCGTTTCCCTCTCTTTCTTCATTTATTCCAGTGCCACGTCAGCAAAACGGTGAGCTGTCAAGGTAATTAATAGACATAGAAACTATCATTATTACACCATTGGGACTGCCCTAATGGGCTTTGTTAGGCCCAAGAGAGCACCTGGCGAGCGACCCCAACTACGTGCGGGCACGTGCCAGATGTGCCCCTGCCGCAGCTACGCCAATCAGCGATCCCCCCTTTCCCTCACCATCCCAAACGAACGCAGCCGAATCAGAGATTGGGTTTCTACAGAATGACTATCAGCCTGACATGGGGCCCCATCTGGCTCGGCCAGGACAAAAAGGCCTTTCCCCTTGTCGCGCCGCAGAGTCCCTACTGCTTCGCGAGCTGCGCGTGTCCCTCCATGCGGCCATGGCGTTCTCCGTTGGGAGCGAGGCGTCATTCCGGGAGCAAAGCTGATGCCCCCACCTCTCTCCGTGGTGCCCCTGCGGGGTGCGTCTCTCTCTGCCTGCTTGTCCGCGCGCGAATCGCCTGCAATGGCAAAAGCAAAACCAGTGCTCCCTCCCTCCCTCCCAGCGGGCGGATCCGCCGGAGCACGGCCCGGCCGATGCATTCGCTGCGCGCGACGTGTTCGATGTTATGCCTAGGTAGGATTCCTTCGATTCTTGGTTTTTCTAGTTTGGTCCGGTGTTTAATTATTGGATGCCTGACCTTCTCGGTTGTTTCTTTGCTTGCTTTTCGTGAACCTGTGCATCAGGATCAGAGATCAGCACATGGTTTTCGATTGCTTGCTCTTTTGTTTTCTCTACGCTTCCCATAGTTGTTAATCACAAAGTCAACTAATATAATGCCGATTTGTTTGGAATTTGGATGGCTACGCACGTCTTCCAAGTTCTTAGTCAACTCTTCACAGCGGGTGGTTTGTTTTGTTTTTTACGTGTCATTTTAATTTGTTCCATATGCAAACACATTACATCTATAAGATAATAGTGGAGTTCTTGAAATAGCTGGCCTGAACCATGCATATGGAAATGTCTGCAGTCTGCCACCATTAGATCTCTTTGAATCCAACACATCTTGGTAGTTGCATATCTTAGCTTTCTTCTCTTTGGTTTCTTGCAGTTCTCTGTAAATGACACTTGTACCCTCCATGGAAGCGAGCAGCAATGCGCTGCAGGTGTTTGCATCCTCTGTTGGCCTTGGGGACAGTGTCGATGCCCTTGAGAAGAAGTTGAGGAATGCCAGCCTTGTAATGGATGATGCTCGTGAGATTGAGATCAAGAACGAGGCCCTGGTGGAATCGTTGCCGGAACTGCAGCATTTGATGCATGATGCCGAGGAGGTGCTAGATGAGATCGACTACTTCCGCATGCGAGCTGAGCTTGATGGTTCTGATGATGAGATACTTGATGTGACTAACAAGTGTACACCAGACAACGAGATTGGGGGAGGTAGTGATGATAGCAGTGATAATCATGTTTCTGGTCTTGTTATTCCTGCAGATGTAACCGACCAAGGAAGCAGTAATGTGTTGGTCCCTGCAATCGGACATGCCATTGTGCGTGCTGTGCCAAGAGCTGAGCTCGACATGGATGAGATATCACCTCAAATATGTGAAATCAGTAGGTCGTTGGATGATTTTGCTGATGCCATACAGAAGGCACTCGAGCTGGAGAAGCTGGGTAGCTTTGCATTGGCAAAGCAGGATGAAAACCAGAAAAGACCTTTGACAACACCGTATCTTACAGAAGCTAAGATATTTGGCAGGGATGATGAAAGGGACGAAATCATAAAAAAGCTGACAGGTGATGCCTGCCGCAACCTGACCCTCTCAGTTCTCCCTATTGTCGGCAATGGTGGCATTGGCAAGACTACGTTGGTGCAATATGTGTGCAGTGATTCCAGGGTTGAAACCTACTTTGATATAACGATTTGGATATGTGTATCCCTGAATTTTGATATCGCGAGAATTACCAAGCAAATGTTAGAGTGTGTCACAGGAACAGACCAAGGAAGCGGTGAAAATTTGGATCATCTTCAAGAGATGCTTCAATGTGAACTTAAAGGCAGAAGAGTCTTGCTAGTTTTAGATGACATGTGGGATGTCAAGGACAGAAATGAGTTGATCAGCCTTATGGCTCCATTGAGTGCTGACAAGGAAGGGACAGGTAATGTGATCTTAATAACTACTAGAAACAAATTTCTGGCAGAGACCATCTACACATTGCGACCAATTGTACTGAATGCTCTCAAGGAGGAAGATTTCTGGAATTGCTTCAGAGCATATGCATTTGGTAAAGAAAAAGGTGACAAGAAGTTGCATGATATTGGGAGGGAAATTGCTAAAAAATTAAAGGGTTACCCACTGGCAGCGAAAAGTGTAGGTGGGCTACTACGAAAAAATGTAAGTTCTGAACGCTGGAAAAGAATCTTGGATAACAAAGCATGGGTATCACACCAAGATAAGGACATCATAGTAGCAATTCTGAAGTTTAGCTATGACTATTTGCCCTTACATCTGCGGCGATGCTTCTCATATTGTTCATTGTTTCCCAAGGGCTATCTTATTTATGCAGAGGACTTGGTCTATCTTTGGATTTCACAAGGTTTTGTATATCCTGCAAGTGATAATAGAAGGCTTGAAGAAGTTGGCTCTGAATATTTGGATGATTTAGTGAATCTGGGCTTCTTTGATAAAGTAGCAAAAGACAGAACTGATATCCATTACTTGATTCATGATTTGATGCATGATCTAGCACAGGATGTTTCATCAAAAGACTGCTTTACTATGGATGGTTCTCAGTTGCAATCAGTGCCACCGACTATTCGACATTTGTCCGTAATCGCCACAGCTCAATATTCAGAATTTGAGAAAGATATGATTCAGCTGAACAGATGGCAAACTAAGAAGCTCAAGTCTTTAATGCTTTTTGGAAGTCTTGGCACTACATTTGTTACATGCTTTCAGTCCGTGTCTGATATGTTACGCAATTTGCGAACTTTGCGCTTATCAGGAATTGAAGACGACGGAGATATTTTATCCAGCTTTGGGCATTGTATTCATCTTCGCTATCTCCGAGCAACCAAACAAGAGTACGACAAACACAATCCTTGGCTTGAGAGATATGATCGGCACTTCCCTAAAGAATTATGCAGACTTTATCGCTTGCAATTCCTGAATGTAGGAGTGAACTGTTACCTTTCTAACTTGGCAAGACACTTCTCCAACCTTGTCAATCTACGCCATCTCATTTGTCATGAAGAAAGCCATTCACAGATATCTGAGGTTAGTAAGTTGGCCTCTCTTCAAGAACTACATCAGTTCATGGTCAGAAATGACCCTAATTTTCATATTACACAACTGGGGAATCTGTTCGAGCTTGATTCGCTAGGTATTTTTGGTCTAGAGAACCTAGAAACCAAGGAAGAGGCAAACAGTGCTAGGCTCCTTGATAGAGAACACTTAAGGAGCTTGCGCTTGAGTTGGGATGCTAGTGGGATGTCGGACAATAATGACATTGATAAGGATGTACTTGAGGGACTTAAACCACATGTTTCTCTAAAGCATCTCCATATCAGTGGATATAGTAGTGCTGCACCACCACCTTGGTTAGGAGAGGCCTCAACACTAATCCATTTGCAATCTATTTATTTAGAAGATTGCAAGTATTTGAGAACTCTACCACCTTTTGTGCTCTTGAAGTGTCTGAAGAAACTACATTTATCTAGAATTTGTGGTGCAGCAGAGGTGTTAACTCATTCCTTGGAGGAATTGGTTGTAAATGAAGTTGATGATCTGGAAAGATGGGTCATTAGCGATGAACTCTTTTTACTGGCTTCTGAGCTACAGGTGCTCGAAATTAAAGGTTGTCCCAAACTAAAGGATCATCCTCTTTCATGTTACTTATCTGCCCAAATTGTGTTTCCTCTTCTGCGCCATTTCATCATACACGATTGTCCCCTGCTAATGCCGTTACCTCCCCTCCCTCTTGGACCCAAGGTACTGAGAATGACAATCGTAAATGTTGGGTCACCGTTATATGAAAGTTTGCAATATAGTCAGTTTAAAAGTTTACCATATTATAAGACATTGCTCCTGCATGGGAAGGACAAACTGAGAACTCCCGATGGACTATTGGCCCTGCAAAATTTAGGAGCCTTATATGAAGTCTGTTTCGTAAGCTGCTCAAACCTCACTTGGTTCTCATGGGTAGAAGCATTCAGACAACTTAAGCTGTTGAAGAAATTGAACTTCGAGGATTGCAATAACCTCCTCTCAATACCTGCAGCACAAGAAGATCAAGACTACAAGAATAGTCATCAGTTGCCATGTGTTGAGAACCTCGCTATTGAGTCATGCTGCATTAGAGGGAATCAGCTTGCTCATCTGTTGTCACTTCTACCCTCTCTATCCTGCTTGGAGCTGGAAGACTGCCCAAGGGCAGAAGATGATGAGTGCATGCTGCTTATTCCACCAGGTCAATTGATGTCCTTAAAAGAGATATGCATTGAGAACTGTGTAAATTTATCTTGTGGAAGCAGTGAAGGACTTAGGCGGCTCATCTCCCTTAAGAAACTAAGGATTGGCTTCAAGTTCATATCCTCTTTGATGCCTGACGAGATGGAGGAAGATGGTCATAGCTTGGGCCAAAGCATCCTCCTTCCATTATCATTGCAAGAACTGGTGCTTGACAGTGTTAATCACAAGTTGTTGTCTCTCTCAAGCCTCACCTCTTTGAAGAAGCTGGGCATAACCGACAGCCCAGATCTAGAAACTCTTGATTTGCACTCATGCACAGAACTGGAAGAAATAGGTCTCCATCAGTGTGGAGCGTTGTCTTCAGTACAAGGTCTGCACACTTGCATCCACCTACGATCTATTGAAGTTTTCGACAGCCTTCTATTTTGGAGCGCTTGGAGTCATGCATTGCAGGAGCTGGAGAGGGTAGATCATGACTTATTCCCACAGCTGGAGCGGATCTGGACAGATGATCTGTCTTTACTAACAACTGCTAGTTGTAAATATCTCATGTCCCTTAAGCAGCTAGGTTTTTATGCTTGTGAAGATGAAGGGCATGACAACTCAACAATAGATGAAGCAAATGTGGATGAGCCAAATGAAGCTTTCCTATTCCTTACCTCACTCGAGGAGCTGGAGTTCGACTCCTATAATAAATTCAATCCCTTACCGGCGGTCCTGCATCTACTTCCTTCCCTGAAGAAACTAGCCATCAAATCATGTAAGAGTATCAAGTCATTGGAAAAATTGGGCCTACCACCTCCCTTGGAAGAACTGCACATAAGTGGTTGTGAGAGTCTGCAATCCCTACCTGCAAAGCTGAATTATCTCCCTTCCTTGAAGAAGTTAGAGATCATCTATTGTCCATGCATCCTTTCGCTACAAGAGCAGTGCTTGCCTGCTTCCCTGGAAGAATTGGTGATCGAGTCCTGTGAGAATCTCTTGTCTCTCCCAGATGAGCTGCATCATCTCAGCTCGCTCAACAAGTTAGAAATCAAGTCCTGTCCAGGCATTAAGTCACTGCCAGAAAGTGGCCTGCCACCTGCCCTGAGAGAATTTTGGGTCTGGGACTGCAGTGAGGAGTTAAAAAAACATTTGAAAAATATTAGAAACATCAAAAGGATGTCACAGATGACAGATATGTTTCCAACTGAGATGGAAATCGAGAATGCTTGAGCTGGAAACCATTTCAGACATTTCTGATCTGCATGAGGTTTAATTTAGACAACTGCTCCAGGCAGAACACATGGCAAATTGGCAATGCAAAAGATTTGTCTACTACTAGGTTACGAAGTAAATAAAAGGATGATACATTTAACTTTGTTCTTATGTGCTTAAAATTTTGTTGTCAAATCTCTTCCATAGTTATTTGCTTTACGATCAGTTTCCCTTTCATTTAAAAAATCACCTTAACGTGTTGGTTCCATCTGTTAAGCATATATATGTAATAGTGTGTGAGCTAAGGGCATTAGAGTCTTCCCTTGTTTATTGTACACAACATATTGCCCTTTGGGCCTAATCAACTGAGCAAGTTCAATCCCCAATTTCTCTCCTCTAGAATTCACACCTTCCATATCTACATATAATTCTTATGTTTATGGCTGTATACATTTTCCTGTTGTCTGTTGAACCTCACCGGTAGAATTCTTCTATTGAACTACACAGGCTGGATCCGATCAATATTCCTACTAGCAATCCAACACATCCCTATCTTTGTTCAAGTTTTTGCGGCAGGTGTAAATATGTTGTAAAGGTAATGACCCCGTTTTGAAAGGCATCTTACCAGATCACTGCAGAAACTGAACTTATTCTATGAAAATCCTACATTCGGAACTACTAGTATTAGATTATCCGTTTGATTTTCTTATTGTGCGGAGGGAGACATGAGGGAGCGCCTCTAGTGCCCTACCACCTTCCCAGCGGGCGGCCACTCCGGCGCCCTCTGGCCACCATCCAAACCTCAATTCGGATCCTAGCGGGACGTTGCTGTTGGGGTGGGGGACCGGCAGGCTACAGGAGTGGCTGAGGAGACAGCAGCGTGGACGGAGGTAAGATGGAGGCAAGCAGCACATTTTAAGGGTCACCGACCAGCGACCAACCACCCGGCTAGGAGCTCCAGGGAGACGCTTCAAATGACTCGGGCTACGGCACCAGAAGGCGAACTGCACAGGCCCAATTCGCCGCTTCCGCTGTCGGTATCCGGGGCACCTTGCTAGCTCGTGCTCAGAGCAGAGTGAGGGGAACGGGGAGAGAGAAGAACAACCCAGACAAGGGACTGGCGAGAGCAGAACGGAGACAGGGAAGGACAATAAGCGATCTCCATCTTCAGCTCTACCTGAGCGGGCGAAAGCATCGGCGGCGGCGCCTGTGAGCTTCAAAGCGTCGGAGGCGATGGTGGTGCCACAACACACCAAGGCGATGGCCGGCTTCCAGATCTGTGTTGCCCAGCCTCCTCTCTATATGGAGGAGTTCCAAGTTGGCGAGCCGGAGTTGCGGCCGGGCGTCGGCCACTACGTGCTCTCCTGGACGGCGGGGATGGAGCGCAATGAAGCTTGGCTGAAAAGCCACTCCCTCCTGGTGTCCGTGTTGAAGACGAGGTCGTCGGTCTCACCAAGGGGCATGCTGGAGGCTCTCCTTCAGCACACTGGCATCTGTGAAGCTAATGTCTAGGTGGATGTGACGCATATCGAGGATTTCTTGATCTCGTTTCGTTCGCCGCAAGACAGGAACGCTGTGCTGTGTCGCTCGCACGAGGTCTTTGTCAAGGGGGTACCGGTCTCTTCAAGCTTTGGAGCCGCCACAGCTGCGCGGAAAGCTCGGATTTGAAGTTCTTCGCCAAGATTTCGCTGGATGGGTTGTCGGCCCACCTGTGGGAATTAGAGTTGGTTCGCAACATCGTCAACGAGCTGGAGGGCGAGCTCGTGGAGATCATCCCAGCTAACGACGCCCGGCGTCTCGGGATGTTCATGTGGTTCAAGAACCCCTCCAGCCTGCCTTAGTTGTTGCGAGTAGAGATACCAGAGAAGATTGTAGCGGGGGCTCCTGGCGCGAGGGATCTTCAAGCTCTGCGCCGCCGAGGGCGCCGTGAGCGAGACCCTCCCTTGTTTATCACGTGATCATCCATGTGGAAGAGGCCATTGATCCGACACCGCTTTACGCCCCTGACGTGCTTTACGACCTAGACGACGACGATGACGTCATGTGGAGGAACTCTTACGAGTGCAGGGCTGGCCGCGTTGACGGCATCGGTCCATGGCCCTCGGACCAGGAAGGCGGCTCTTGCTTCGGTTAGGCGTCTGGTTCGGCTGGAGGGCTTGAACGCTAGGCGTTCGACCTCCTTCCTTCGGTGGAGCAACAACCGGTTCGTCTCCTTTAACGAGCCGAGCCGGTGGAAGCAATGAGTTCGGCCACGCGTCAACAACCGATCTCGCTTGTGGCCGCGGTGGTCGCGGTGCAGGTCCTGAACGCAGGATTGGAGCAGGTGGCGATGGGGACAACGCTAAGTCTTGAGCTGGCGGAGGTGACGGAGTCTGATGAGCACGTACGGGGACGGGGATCTGGTTCTCCCCGCAATAAGCCGTGGCCTTGCCGCACACGGCCACGACGACTGCTCTGGTGACAGTGAGCACGGTGCTGTAGGGTGAAGGAGCTAGCGAGGCGTTTCACGGCGTCATGGTGGCGGAGATTGAGCTGGGGATGACAGGCGCCAATAGTAGAGCTGAGCTCTCTTGAGCTGATGGAGCCTCGCGTCGTTGTCCAATTCACTCTGGTCCAGCCAGGGCTGTCTTAGGAGGAACAATGCGGCGGCGCTAGTGGCGTGCGAACACCGGTGATCCCGGTCGGAGTGGGGACATCGCTGTTGCAACTGATAGACCCAGTTCATGGTTGCGCTATCCAACGCAAGACAACACGCATCCTGCCACGGCGCCAGCGGCCTGTAGGCTGACGTGTGCTATTGTGCTGCTGGCCAAGAAGCATTGGCTCATTTGGTTGTTGGGCCACAAGCGTCTGACTTTGTCCTTGATGGGCCCGGAGAAGTTGAGGGGCCCGAAGATGATTTTGTCCTCGATGGGCCAAGAGGAGTTGAGGGCCCCGAAGAAGTTGGGCCTGAACATGCAGAAGAGGCGGCCCAGGAGACACTAGTGGAATTTCCACTGGTCTATGCGAGACGCAATGCAAGTGAAGTGGAGACCAAGGCTAGCAAGCCGACTCGTGCCATGGTACTCAGCTCAGTGAAGCCGTGAGGCCGACTGGAGTGCAAGCTTTCATTCAGAGCATCTCTACCTCGCTGTCGCCGTCTGTTCTGGGGGTGCCACCGGCGTCTGTCCCGATGACCAAGAGTCACCGCCGATCGGGCCTATCGCCGGATTTCAAGCCATGGCGAAGCCCCAGGCTGGCGCTCCAAGGAAGTGGCGCGCAGAGACCCACGACCTCTAAGGCTCAGAGGGTGACGATGAAGAAATTGGGGGTCATTGTGGAAGAAGACAAGGTAAATAAGGAAGTGGTTTAGAAGTACATCCGACTCTCCGACAACCCTCTGTCGCCCCAACACGTATAGGCACTGGCGGAACTCCTTCAGATTGACATCTCCGCCTCCACACAGCAGCTCCCAAAGGTCGAAGCGGCGTCTCCTTCGGCTGCCACCATGGCTGTCACTTCGCCGGCTTAAGGTGCCTGAGTTGGACTGAGGGAGTGTGTATCTGCATGTTTTAATGTCGAGTTTTAGTCTCTTGGTGTGGAATGTTAGAGTTCTAAATGACGATGCCAAGTGTGCCTTAGTTAAGGAGTCTGTGGTTTTCTCCAATTCTTTTGTTGTGTGTTTCCAAGAGTCTAAGTTGGATGTTGTAACTCCCTTGTTGATCTATGAACTCTGCGGTCCTGGTTTCAATTGTTTCGCTGTGTTGCCAGCAATCCACACAAGGGTGGGAGTCATCATCGCTTGGAAGGGGGATATGTTTCAGGGGAATTTGGTGCATACTGGGCAGTGGTCAATTTCAATTCACCTGAAGTGGTTGCAGGGGAACAAATCCTGGTTTGTTTCTTCTGTCTATAGGCCTCAAGGGAATGATGAAGAATTGTTGTTCCTGAAAAAGATGACAGTGATTCGAGAAATTTGTCCTAGGGAATGGATGATTGCAGGGGACTTCAACTTGATCGTTGCGGCTGCTAACAAGAACAATTCCAGAATCAATTGCCGATTAATGAATGCCTTTCGAAGCAAGATAAATGAATGCTCAAGGAGATGTATCTGTTTGGGAGAAGGTACACATGGAGCAATGAACAACAAAGGCCAACCTTGGTGAAACTTCACAGGCTCTTTGTCCCAACACAATGGGAGGAGGTTTTCCCGGAGACACACATGCAGGCCATGGGGACCCTTCGGCTTCGCATAGACGTTTCAAGTTGGAGACATTTTGGACAAAGCTAGATGATATTTTGGAGGTGGTCTAGGAGGCGTGGCAAAGGGAGGTTGATAGTGAAGACCCCTTTTGTATCCTATACGTCAAAACAGCAAGATTGTGCAAGGTTTTGACCAAATGGGGACAGCGATGCCTCAGCAGCTTTAGGTTGCAATTACATATTGTTAATGAGATCATCCTTAGGCTAGATGTGGCGCAAGAGAACAGGGTATCGACAGAAATGGAAAGGCGACTGAAGGCGGCACTGAAGGGAAGATGTCTCACATTGGCTTCTCTTGAAAGAATAAGAATAAGACAGCGAGCCAGAATAAGGGATCTGAAGGAGGGAGATGCAAGCACTACCTACTTCTTCATGAAGATGAGAGCCAAACATAGGAAACTGAGGATCCCAAGCTTGGAACATGAGGGCACTTTAGCTATGACAATGAAGGATATGCAACAATTGACTACAAACTACTTCAAAACATTAATGAGTTCGATGGAGAATGCTCCTAAGCAAATCTTTTTCTAGGAGATATAGTTAGCTATGCTTAACCTGTCGGAGCTAGATGGCCTCTTCACTGAAGAAGAGGTGTGGTCAGTAATCAAGAACATGCCAAATGAGAAATCTCCGGGTCCGAGGTACACGAGCATGTTTTATCAGAAATGTTGGGGCATCATCAAACAAGACTTCATGGCGACTTTGCTAAAATTTGGGAGTGGTAACAGCCAAAACTTGGACCTACTGAACACGGCGATCATCACTCTGCTTCCTAAGAAGAGTCCCCAACCCTTGCTGAAGGACTATAGACCAATCAGCTTGATCCACAGCTTCGCCAAATTGGCAACAAAGATCATGGCTCTCAGATTGGCTCCAAAGATGGGTGAACTAGTGTTGATGCAAAAAACACACACTGGCCTGGGAGATCTGCTTAGCTCCAGTGCAGGTCCAAATCTTGGTGAGATGCGGGCGTGCCAGTCAGTTTGATCCTGCAACTGACAAGATATACAAATAGCAGATCAAAGAACCGATCGGCCAACATAGCCGATATAGTAATTCCAGCCGATCCTGATAACAGCCGATAGCGATAGGGTTTTGAGCTATCGGCTATATGTTCAATGTAGATTCTGACACTTGATGTAAATAATGACAAAGAGACAATTGGTTGATGATAATATGCATTAGATCGGCACTGACTTGATAAAGTGAAACGAAAGTTAGACATACTCGATCGGCTGTAGATACCAATGATATATAATCTAAATCTCAAAATATATTTAAACCAAGTGATTGGGATAGATCGGACAGGGCGCCGAGACAGTATAAATCACTTATGTCTAAAAACATCTCAAGAGAGAGATTATATATATTCATAGCATAGCCGATGAAGTGAATCTAACATAGACCCAATGCCATAAAATCCACAAGATTAGATTAAACAGTGAAACCTTTGTTGTCATCGGCTAAATTCAACTTATATGCAATCCTTATAAGCCGATGCAACGTCCAGATAACTCATCGGCTGAAACCCCGATGAAACCCTTATCGGCAATCAAAAAGCTATCGGCTATATGTTCAATGTAGATTCTGACACTTGATGTAAATAATGACAAAGAGACAATCGGCTGATGATAATATGCATTAGATCGGCACTGACTTGATAAAGTGAAACGAAAGTTAGACATACTCGATCGGCTGTAGATATCAATGATACATAATCTAAATCTCAAAATATATTTAAACCAAGTGATTGGGATAGATCGGACAGGGCGCCGAGACAGTATAAATCACTTATGTCTAAAAACATCTCAAGAGAGAGATTATATATATTTATAGCATAGCCGATGAAGTGAATCTAACATAGACCCAATGCCATAAAATCCACAAGATTAGATTAAACAGTGAAACCTTTGTTGTCATCGGCTAAATTCAACTTATATGCAATCCTTATAAGCCGATGCAACGTCCAGATAACTCATCGGCTGAAACCCCGATGAAACCCTTATCGGCAATCAAAAAGCTATCGGCTATATGTTCAATGTAGATTCTGACACTTGATGTAAATAATGACAAAGAGACAATCGGCTGATGATAATATGCATTAGATCGGCATGACTTGATAAAGTGAAACGAAAGTTAGACATACTCGATCGGCTGTAGATATCAATGATACATAATCTAAATCTCAAAATATATTTAAACCAAGTGATTGGGATAGATCGGACAGGGCGCCGAGACAGTATAAATCACTTATGTCTAAAAACATCTCAAGAGAGAGATTATATATATTATAGCATAGCCGATGAAGTGAATCTAACATAGACCCAATGCCATAAAATCCACAAGATTAGATTAAACAGTGAAACCTTTGTTGTCATCGGCTAAATTCAACTTATATGCAATCCTTATAAGCCGATGCAACGTCCAGATAACTCATCGGCTGAAACCCCGATGAAACCCTTATCGCAATCAAAAAGCAGGCTAGAATTCATGTTCTAAGCACGACTTAGTAGGTCAAACTCAACTGATGCAGCACTAAGTATGTAAAGAAACACGGTATCTAGATGATCAAGCCCTTGACTGATTTTCAGGGTGGTAGATGCCTAAGCTAATCTAATCTAGCAAGACGATTTAGCCGATACCGGCAGAAACCCTAAAACGAGAAGCAGCCGATAAAACTAAATCGAGATGCTAATACTAGATTAACAGAAGACATATGATAAATACCAGGCAAATATATTATCCAAACCAGAGCAATCCAAGAGGTCGAATGTACTGATGCAGCCTTGAACGACGCCGACGTAGATGATACAATTGCCTGAACCGACGGAACATTGGACTTACCCCTTCGCCGGAGATCGACAGCCGATGCAGCCCCGCGTCAGGTGCCAAATTCCGCCGGTTGATAAATAAACCGTAACAGAGTAAAAGGTGGCGATGCGCCGAATTGTATTGATCGAGAGTTGATAGATTACAATAACCCCGGGTGTACATATTTATACCCATGGGGAGATACTAGTCCTTGTAGGACAAGAAAGAAACTTTCCTAAAGATAAAAGAAAACATAAGTCCTTAAGGGACACTAAACACACTTTCCTAAAGATAAAAGGAAACTAACAAATATCCTAATTAATAGATACAATTGCCTTCTTCGGACTCAATCCGCAGTGGCAATCCTCATGAAGCACACCAACCGAACCCGACAATGATCCAGCCATCTCCTCATCGGAATCGGCTACATCGGCTATCCTTGTCCGATTCTGTTTCAGCCGATGCACACCGTAGCCGATTTGGCTTGGGGCCGATTCATACTCTGTTTCTGTAATTACTTATCTCCTCCAATCGGCTTCGGCTTTAACTCTGCATGATTTACCAAATTTCGTCGTTAACAACTAGTCTCCCACATGCAATCAACCTTCATCAAGGGAAGGTCCATTCACGAGAATTTCATCTATGTCAAGGGGCTAACCATGTAATTCCACCGGCAGCGTAAACCGATGATTATGCTCAAGTTGGATATATTGAAGGTTTTTGACTTGGTGTCATGGAGCTTCTTGCTGGACATGATGTGATTTAGGGGCTTTGGACCAAAATGGAGAAGTTGGGTGGCGGCACTCTTGCCGATTGGGGAATCGACGATGGCCTTTGTCACACCCCGCCCCTGCGCCACTGTACAAATGGCACCGAGGAGGGCGTGCCGCAGGAGAACGGCGAACCGCTTTCCCACGGAACCGCAAAACAGGTACCAGTCCCAGGATAATGATGCTGGTACCAGCGGTAACATGATGAATCAATGCAAGATTTAAATAAATACAATATACCTTTACGTTGTAGCTTCGGGTAATCCCTGAGTTGCAACCTCCAATCAGAGTCAGCAGCAGCGAAACTTAGCGGAGCTAGGGCACCAAAACCACCGGCAGTAGTTTGGGTTTAGGGACGAAACTCCAACCTTCATCTTCTTCCTGAACTTAAACCGAGAAGGGAAAAACAACAACAAAGGGGGATTGAGTACTTTCGTACTCAGCAAGCCACTAGGAATTGTGTACATGCAAGCATCAAAGACAGGCTGAGTTTGTTTAGCAAATCATTTTTAAAACGCTTTTCCTTTTAAAGGTCTAAGTGTAGGTTTTCAAAGTAACTTTCCCTTCGGAGAGAGAGACGTCTCGCCTCAATCCGTCCACGAGTTGCTTTGCAACGACTCGAGCGGGAAAGTCAAATTTTAACATTCATAGCACTTCCTTCTTTATTAGTTTCTTTTCACTTTCAAAACATAAACCGACATTCTCTTCAACAATCATCCATTAACCAAGTCTCAAGGTTAACAACTCCGTGTCCGGTCCTCTCGACCTGCCAACCCAAACTCGGCCATCTCGGCCCCTAAACCGGCCCTCTTGGCCCTATGGTGCCAGACGACACCCCAGGTCACACAGGCCTGTTCCCAACCACGAAGGCTAGCCGTCCGTCACAAAGAAGGACTCTGGTAATGGTTCTCATCCCACGAACCAATTTATTAAATGAGTTTTAAAAACAAATCTACGCTATGGGCATCACCTCACATTCGCCCTTGACCGTGGGCACGGCTGTTCGAACAGTTCAATCAAACCTCTGCAGAGATTATACGCTTTTTCCACAAGACACGAAGCTTACACCGATACTGGCCGGTATCGGAAGTTCGTGACAAAGCCTTTCTCTAACCAAACCATAAATGTCCCGTGTCACACAGATGGGTGGAATCTCTCCACCAAGCATCAGGCCAACTTTCAAGCCCTCATCTACTCAAGCCCCACCGTATGGACCCCCGACACATCCCCACTACAGGAGATTGCCGTAAACTCCACCATACCGGTGCTCCTTACCTGCCAACATGCTAGACATCTATGTTTCGGTTAGTTACTCATCTAGGGGCATCCCATTCTACCCATGTGGTCGTACTGTGAGATGCTCGGATGTAACACCCAAAGGAATCGGTCCTTATGTGCGACTACGAAACCAAACCACACAGGAGAGGATTCGCACCACAAGTTTTCTCCCATAAAACCTTTTTGTTTTCAAAGTCACCGACTCCCCGAGTCGGGTTTTATAAACCTTTTCACAACCCAAGTTTTTCCACATCGATAACCATATATAAACCTGACATAAACAAATGGTAAAAAGGGATACCTACGCTCAGAGAGCGCAAGTATTGAGGTATTGCTGTTGTGGAGCGACAAGGGTTAAGTTTAACAAGTTCCTACGGAAAATAATGCAACTACATAGGTTGGTCCGTCGGTCGTGTGCTCGTAGACCGATGGCCGATCAAAATAATTGTGTACGCTAAACATGCAAGTTTGCAATCAACACATTTTATAAACTAGGAGCAATATGATCGAAGAGTGGCTTGCCTTATTGTTGGTCCTCAAATCTTCGAGAAAATTCGCGTCCGGTGCACCTCCGAAACGTCCACTACGCGATCGAAAAGAGAAAAACATCCAAAACCCTATAAGGCAGATAATAACTATTATAAACTAATTGTGCCATTGGATAGATCCCATTTTTAGAAAGATCGAGGAAGTTGAACGGAGTCAATTGGAATTACGGTTGGGAAGATACGAATTTTGGAAGATTACTGGATTTTTCTGAAATGTGGAAGTGAACTTATTAAATTGGAAAGGAATATTCCCAAGAATATTCATTGGCTGTGATGTTAAGAGGGAGGAATCATGGACTTCATTTTGGGAAGGCTTGGGCGTTAGCCCCCCAGAGATGAAGGAGGGATTTAATATAGACTTCTAGGGATTAGTTTGAGGTGTAGAGGGATGCAAACTGAACTTTTATGGAGAAGTGGCTGGTGAATGGGTTTTGGCCTGAAGGATGTAACATGGACTTTTAGGGGTCCATTCTTGGGCTCGGCCCGAGGAACAAAAGGGATGTTTATGGACTTGTGGATAGAGTATTAGGCCGGTTGGCCCAATGAAGTGGAGGGACAAGATGTAGACTTTGTAGGGATTTTCATGGGCTTAGCCCGATAACGAGAGGGACTCAATGTAGACTTTTCGGCGGACTTTATGGGCTTCGGCCCGACAAAGAAGAGGGACATGAGATAGACTTTTTCCCGAGTCTTTGGGTCCGCAGGAAGAGAGTCAACCTAGTGGGGCCCACCGGTGGGTCCCACCTTCTTTGCCTTTTTCTTTTTTTTTTCTTCTCCTTCTCTCTCCTTCTTATCTCTTTCTTATCCTCCTTATCCTCTTTCTTCCTTTCTCTTTCCTTCTTTCCTTCCTTCTCTCTCTCTTTCTTGCTCTTTCTCTGTGTTCTCCCCGGGAGAGAGGAGCCGAGTGGGAGGAGGAGATCGGCCGGTGGAGCGCCGGCGCCGGCGCGTGCAGGACGGGCGACGCGGCGCAGGCGGTGGCGCGGGCGCGGCTGCGTGCGGCTGCGGCGCGGGCGTGCGGGCGCGCGTGTGGCGCGGGCGCACATCGGCCGGGGCGGCGGCATGAGCGCGCGGCGGCAGCGCGCGGGCGGCGTCGCGCGGCTTGCGGGCCGGGGCGGCGGCTGGAGCGGCTTGGCGCGCGGCACGGCAAGGGCGGCAGCATGCGGCGCGAGCGGGGCCTCGGCCGTGACGGCAGCAGCGGCGTCGGCGAGCGGCGACGCGGCTGGTGCGGCGGCTGGGAGCGGCGGCGGCCGCTCGGCATCAGGCCGCCAGGCGGCGGCCGGGCAGGAGGAGGCCGGGGCGACGGCGCGCGACACGGCCGGGTGGCGCGTGCTGCAGTGCTGCGGCTCGGCCGGGGCGGCGCGGCGCGGCAGCGTGTGCGCCGGCCCACGGCGCTCGGCCGGGAGGCGGTCGGGCATGGCGGCTCCATGGCGTTGGCTCGGCCTGGGCGACTTCCGTCAAGACGGCTCGGGGAGGGTGCAGGCCAGGCGGCGGCTGCGGCCAGGGCTGGCCTTGGCCGGGAGGCGTGTGCGGCTGGGAAGAGGAAGGGGGTTGGCTCGGCATGGGAGGAAGGAGGAGGAGAACTGAGCAGGAAGTAGAAACAGGGAGAAAAGAAAGTCGGCCACCTCGACGCGACGAACTTCGGACGCGACAAACTTCGGGAACTTTGACGAATCGGCTCTGGAGTGGTAAAAATGGTGTGGTGAATCGGCTGAGGAACTTCACGGTAAGTTTTCTTCGGTATTTATACTGTCAGGGTGATTTGGGAGGAGGAATTTTCTTCGTTATTTATACTGTCAGGGTGATTTGGGAGGAGGAACTTGGCGACGAGAACGTCCATTGATGCACCTGTGCATGTTTCTCCATCTACAGGCTCCCCTGGCATTAGCTGCTGCCCGACTTGCTCGGCGAGCGGCGAGGAGCGGTGCCTAACTCCAGCGCAGAAGACAGAAACGATGCCAAATTCTCACTGTGTACTGGCATGACAGTGCCTAACCGTCGGTTTTACAGGAAGCTTAGGAAAGTAAACGGGGCAAAGAAATGTGTTTGAACGGGTGTTGGATGGACCTAATTAACTTGTCTGACTTAATAAAAATGTAAAGAAATACGGGTGCAGGAAAAAGGACAGATAATCGCCAGGCGGTAGAATTTCAAAAACATTTCGGAATACTTGAATGGGAAGGAATTGACTGTCGATACGCGCGCAGAAATACCGATTTTAATATGCACACGTATAGAAAATATTGGTCAGGTAGTCGATGTCTAAAAATAAATATTTTTTTGACTCTCTGAATGGAAAGGAGATTATTTGACAAGGAGATTATTTGACGACACGGTTAAAATCTCGAAATTGAAATTTCAACCGTACGAATTTTTGGAAAGGTTAAGGAGTGAAAATTCGAACTGAAAAATTCGAATAATGGAAATTAATTTTTTTGGAGATGATATCTCGATCAAGATTCTGGGTTCACAAGAGAAGAAATTCAATTGAGATTTTTGGCACAAAAATCCTAAATACACTCAAAGAACCAAATTTTTGAAAATATGATTTTTAACGAAAATTGGGGCGTTACAGCCTTCAATGGGGCTAGCTGCACTCCTTTCAAGTCGATGAGGGGCTTGAGGCAGGGTGACCCGCTATCTCCTTTACTCTTTGTCCTAGTCATGGACACCTTGCATGTGATTTTGAGGAGGGCCACCGCGTTGGGTATGCTGGACAAGGTGAAGGCGAGAAGTCGTTTACCTAATATCTCTATCTATGCTAGTGATGCAGTGATTTTCTTCAAACCGGTGCAGCGGGAAGCAGAAGTCATCAAAGCTGCCCTAGATCTTTTTGGGAAGGCCACAGGGTTACACACCAACATCTCAAAGAGCTCCATTACTATGATTCGGTGTTCTGGCGAGCAGGGGGCCCTGATTCAGGAGATTTTGCCTTGTCGGCTGGAAGATTTCCCAATCACATATCTCGGTTTGCCACTCTCGGTCAGAAGACCAACGAAAGCGGAGATTCAACCTATCCTGGACCGTTTGGCGAAGAAAGTGGCTGGATGGAAGCCAAAGCTTCTTTCTCTGGATGGTAGGTTCTGCTTGATCAAATCGGTGCTGATGGCGATCCCAGTGCATTTCCTGTCTGTTATGTCACTGCCGAGATGGGCGATCAAGGAGATAGAGCGAAGATGCAGGGTTTTTCTTTGGAAGGGGCAAGAAGAAGTCAATGGGGGTCATTGCCTAGTAGCGTGGAGGAATATCTGCTTGCCAATTGAAAATGGGGGCCTCGACGTCAAGGACATCTCCCTCTTTTGTACAGCTCTCAGGCTTAAATGGGAGGTAAAGCGCTATGAGCAAAAAGATAGGCCATGGGCAATGGTATGATGGAAGCCGAAAAAGGACGCCCAAGAGCCCATCCGCACAACAGTGATTCACATTGTCATAGATGGGAAGGACATAGATTTCTGGCATGGAAACTGGCTCCCGAATGGTGGTAGCGTTGCAATCACCAGACCAATCCTATTTAGCTATGTGGGCAAATCTCGGCTGACAGTGGAGCAAGGCTTAATTAATCATAGATGGGTCAAGGAGCTGCGGGAGGCTCTCTCTAACAGGGCCATGACAGAATTTTTTTAGATGGGTCAAGGAGCTGCGGGAGGCTCTCTCTGACAAGGCCATGACAGAATTTTTTTTCCCTTTGGTAAGAGCTGCAGGGCGTGCAACTCCAGCAAGGAATCGAAGACACAGTCGTATGGAAATTCACAACCAATGGACAGTTCACAGTCTCTTCAGCATACAAGCTTTTCTTCATGGCGACAGTAAGATGTCCATACGAGGAGCAGATTTGGAAGACAAAGGCTCCAGCCAAACTAAGGTTTTTTATGTGGCTGGCCATGAAAGGTCGTTGTTTAACGGCGGATAATTTACTCAAGAGAGGTTGGCCACACAAGGCAGCTTGCACGCTCTGTAACACCGTCTTCGAGGACTGCAGCCACCTCTTCACCAAATGTACCTACACCAATAGGGTTTGGACTTTGCTTCGGGACTGGATTAGAGTGGATTTTCATCCCCCTGGTCACGGCGACTGGTCACTCGCAGATTGGTGGCAGCAGGAGCATCACCGTTTTCAGACAAACTACAGGAGGGCATTCGATTCGCTCTTCTTGATGGTGTGCTGGTTCCTCTGGAAAGAGCGAAACGGAAGAGTGTTTGAACACAGGTTCAAAACAGCGAAGCAGCTGGTCAGTGAGGGGAAGAAATCTCCATTTGGAAGTCAGCGGGCATTTTTCGATCTTGTGAGGAGTAGCCTATCCTTTTTCTTGTCTTTGGTTTACATGTTTTTTTGAGAGTGCTCAGCCACTCAACTCGGCAGTCTAATGTTGGACCATACTCATGTAAAAATCTTCTTTAAATCTTAATGAGATTTGGTTGGCCTTTCTTTCAGCCGACCCGGCAAAAAGATTATTCGTGTCAAATTGTCTTACATTGCCTTCACTTTTTTCTTTGAGAGAAATAAGCCTGTATTTGTTTTCCTATGTTATATTTGATGATTTACTGTAATTAAGAAAATTTCAGCTGCATTTATAGAAGATTTATATTGTCATCAATTCATCATAAAGGTGGTGAAAGATTTTCAGTCCACTTATTTCTGCTTTATTTGAGACCTTTGTATTTGATACTCAAGCTTAGTTTGTGCTGTAAGCTGCATTTCCGTGAAACTACAAAAAATCGCCATACAAAATCTATATTGTATAACTTGGAGTGTTGTCAGAGATGTTTGGGGGTGGGAGAGCATTCCAGGGAATTTGGAGGATTTCTGGAGGTTAGTTGGGGTACAGAAGAGGAATAGCAAACAGCTCAATTGTTATATGGTGACATTGGCAGCTTTATGTTGGACCTTGTGGACCAGAAGGAATGACTTTGTTTTTGTAAATAACCTGATTAAATCTCCTGCACAGCTGATTTCAAATTAATTGGGTTACTACAGAAGTGGAGATTGCTCCAGACGCTAGAGGGAAGAAGTTTGATGGTGTTAACAGCAAAATTTGGTAAAGATACGTCAAGATAGAGGAAGATGGAGTTAGATCAGAAGCGGATTCGAAGGGATAAAGTTGTTTCCAAAAATAGAGCAGCGTATCGGCTGGGAGCCTATCGGCCGATACAGAATCGGACTTGGTTAGCCGATATGGGCAACTTGAGTCTGTGTTAGACTCGAAAGGAGCTTGAAGATATTGCCAAACAAGGATTGAGTCCAGAAAAGACAATTGTATCTATTAATTAGGAATAAGAATTAGTTATTTTCTTTTATAATTTAATGGTAAGAGTCCACCTAAGGACTTGTTTGTTTATTTTATAGTTAGGCAAGTTTTGAGTCGTGTCCTATATGGACAAGATTTGTATATTCGGGTATAAATATATGCCTAGGGTCTTGTAAGAAAAGAACAACAGTTCAATACACTCTCAACGCATCGCCACACTTTTACTTTTATTTTTCGACGAGTTTTTGTTTCGAGTTGGGCTGCATTGGTTTTGATTTCCAATAAAAGGTATGGCTTGTCACAGCGGCTTGTATCGGCGGATTAGTGCATCGTTTTAGATGTTCTAATCTATCTTATACAATTGCTGGTTATCATATATCTTAGTTAGTCTAACTTGATGGTTCGATTTACTTGTATCGGCCAAGCCTTTTCCAAGGTTTTGTCGATATCGGCTAAATCGTCTTATCGGTTTAGATTAGCTAAGGTATCTACCACCCTGAAAATCAGTCAAGAGCTTGATTGTTTAGACTCTATACTTATTTTCATACTTTGTGCTATATCAGCTCTAGTCATGCTTAGAATCATAGAAACTAACCTACTTCTTGATTGCTAATAAGGGTAGAATCGAGGTTTCAGCCGATCTTACCTGATATAACTGTTTAGTTTTGTTTAATTTCTTTAATCATACTTTTCATGTTATATATGCCCCTTATACAAACATGTCATACTATTTAAATATATCAAGCTTGCTCTTGATATATTTGCTTAGATTGATATTCTTGTATAAGGTTATATCGGAATATTAGCCAATACAGTATCTATTCTAAACCTAAGTATGGTATCATCGGCTATGACTTAATCAGATACATTCTTTGTTCATGGATTACATGTTTGATTACATCTACAACCGATGAAACATATTTTAAACTTTCTTAATTTTGTCTATCTTGTACCTCATAGCCGATTTGATCAGATCGCATCGGCTAGGTTTAATACGATACGTTATCGGCTCATCGGCCGATCGGCTGTCATAATCTAACTTGTTTATTGTATATCTTGTTGGTTGCAGGATCAAACCAACTGGCACACCCTGAACTCGAAAGTAAGGTTTGGATTTGCACTGGAGCTAAGCAAAACTTCCAGGTCATCGTGTTTTCTTATCAACAGATGAAAGACCTCATTGACAGGTTGATAGTGAAGATTCGAAGCCTGAGACAGACTGATGTGTTACCTGTCTAGATCTAGTTCGGTTAGGGCTCGAGCTTTGTGATGTAAGTAGCTGATGATAAGAATGTAGCTGATGATTAGACGTTGATCTTGGCTTTGTAAGCTGGCGTTCCCCAGCGTGTTACCGTTTCTAGTTTCTAGCTTTCGGTGTTTGAGGTCTTCTGTTATTTTTCTTTCAGTATTCGTGTTTTGATGCAAGACTCTATGTTTTCATTCCTGGGCTATGTTATAAGGGAAAATTTGGGAAATACAATCGCAAAGATACTTAAGTTGCAAAATATGATGGTATTTTTCAACTCCGTGATATGTGCGATGGTACTAGGCAAATTGGCCCTTGATTATAAAGATGGGCCGATCAAGTTGATTGATCTTTGATCTAAAATAAATCTATGTTGTATATCATATATTGTTAAGGTCCCATAGCTAACTCCGATTTTAAGACAGAGGTGATGTAAAGGCTATACTAACTTGCTAAGAATGCATTCTGTTTTCTAAGAGCAAGTAAAATAGCAGGCTATAAGCCAGCTATAAACATATGTGAAGAAGATAAAAGAGGAGAGAGAAGGAAGGTGAGCTATATATTTGTAGCCAGCTGTAGCACGCATGGACTTCAAGACTTTATGTGTGTATAAGAGGTGAGGCCAAGTATTAGTGATGTAATATATATTTATATGTAACTATTGTATGAATAGGCTATTAGATTCGCTGTATATGATTTGGAGCTAATCGACTATACTATTAAACTTGCTCTAATGACTATATCTACATGTCTTAAAGTTCCATTCCTCCTCTGAACTTACCTTCATTGGTATAATGAAATGTTGATAGAACCAATTTTCTTTTGTTCATCATCATATTTTTTGGAGGGAGGGGGGCTATGATATTCTGACCCCAATGTCGGATATTCCGATGCATATTTGTAATGCAATGGCTAGGTTCAAATCTCATGTCTAAATAAAAAAAGTATATGATCGGATATTCTGACCTCAATGTCGGATATTTCGATTTGCATATTTGAACTGCAAAGGCTATGTTCAAATCTCAAGTCTTAGTAAAAAGGCACATGATCGAACATTCCAATCCTGAGTTTATATTGCAACCGAGACTTGAGTTCATTACAATATCGGACATTCCGGAGGATCGGATATATATTCCGATTTCGAGGTCGGATATTCTGATAATATTTGGGCCCTCAACTTGAAGGTTGAGTTAGCTTTGCATTTCAGACATTTTGGTATGCCGGATATGTAGAACTCAATGTCGGAAGTTTCAGATGAAGAATAAGAGCAAAGCCAAGACTCGAGTTCACCACAATTTTGGATATTCCGAAGCATCAGATATTCTGATGAAACTTGATAGCGTGCAACATAGAACTGAGTTGGCATCAACAATGGAAACTCCGATGGTCGGGCGTTCCAACCTGAAGGGGAAAGACACTTTGGTACCAGATTGTTACCAACCCTTTTCTCCAATTCAAATCATAGCAATATTCAGAACAACTATCAACTGACTGGTAGGTGGAAAGGAGAGGAATCTAGGGGATACAAGTGCTAGAAGTTTCTAAAATTAGGTAGAGCAGGAAGGAAGGGTAGGAAGAGAATCGATAAGGAGTCAAGCCCAGTCTCCAGGTCGTCGTCGTCGCCATTCTGATCGAATGTGTTCTATGATAATTAATTTCATGGATGAGCAACTGCTAGTGCATGGCTTTGTTCGACAGCCTCTCTTCCCAACTACTCTTTCTCGTGTTTCGCGCGCACGCATTTCAAACTGCTAAACGATACGTTTTTTGCAAAAAATTTCTATATGAAAGTTGCTTTAAAAAATCATATTGATCCATTTTTAAAAAAAATTAGCAAATACTTAATTAATCATGTGTTAATGAGTCGTTTCGTTTTTCGTACGGAGAGAATAAACTCCCAACACAGGCTACCAAACTCAGCCGTAGTCCTCCCTCTTGGGCTGGCTTGGGCCAATGCTTGGCTAGCTGAGAACTCACCTGTTGGATGGCACAACCAAGTTCCTAACACAAAGTTCCAAATCAAATATTAAAGTACCCATGAAGATCTATTGTTAGATCTACATTGTACTATCGTACTACGTCAATTGTGCAAAATACCGTAAATGAACCTGTTTGGGCACGGACTGCAATTTCTATTTTTTCCAATGAAATTAATATCAAATACTAGAGAACGCTACAGTTAATATATTTTCTTCTATGCATCAAGTGGCAAAGAGCTTTCAGTTGTTCCAATAGACGTGTTGGAAAGACAACACTGGCTCGAGAAGTGTACCGTGACCAAGAAGTAGAAGATAGTTTCGACATCACGATCTGAATCTACGTATCAGCTAATTTCAACGAAGTAAAGATAACACAAGGGATTCTGGAGCAAATACCATGATGTGAGTACAAAAGCACTAACAATCTCATCGTGCTTCACCGTGGTATCCAGCGACATTTGAGCAAAAGATTTCTACTAGTTCTTGATTACATGTGGGAAGAAACAGAGAGTGGCTGGGATAAGCTATTGGCTCCACTAAGATGTACACAGGTTAAGGGCAATGTGATTTTACTGACTACTCGGAATCTATCTGTTGCCGACACAATATGCAAAGAGGAGAAGAAGCACATCAAATTATGTTCTCGAAGCCAGTGAAGTTATGGGAATAGCGAAGTCTCTTGATTACGGTGAACCTGATGAAGGTTCGTTGGGACGGCTCAGCACGAGTAGCGAAAGGATCAACTCAAGTCTAGGTACATAGAGCTTCGCGCAAATAATGAATTTAGATTGTTGTAGAATATTCGCCAAGGTGAAATTTGTTAGAGTTTGTGTCGAATATGTATACGTAGTCAGTTACAGTTTAGGACTTGGAGTTATAATAGGTGTAGAGAGTTAGACTCTGTCCTAGACTCTCTCTTAAATAGAGAAGCACACCTGTTGTAACCGTATGACGACTTATCATATGCATGAGGGAATGGTTGCTGGTGGCATCCGGCAGAGGATCATTATAACTCTGATAAGCTGTAATTATGCTAGATCAAGGATGAGTGCCCGTAATCAGTGCTCTAGGGATGTAGGTTTCGGCTGAATCTTGTTAACAAATATCGTGTCTCGGTGTCGTCATCGTGTTTGTATCTCTTATGACGTTTCTTCCGTGTTTGGTTTTCGATGGTGTCTTTGGGGTCGGTTTTATAACAAATTGGATGGTATGCGGAGGATGTATTGTGGTGCTTCTTCAAACAATGCATATTTGGCGATGAGAATTATGAAGACAAAAGGAGGCTTCAGGACATTGCCAAGGAGATTGCCATCAAGCTGAATGGAAATCCGTTAGCGGCTAAAACTGTCGGAACACTCCTGAGAATAAATGTTCATGAGGTTCACTGGAGAAAATTCTTGGATATCAAAGAATGGATGCTACCAAAAGGGATGGGTGATCTTGTGCCAGCGCTAATGCTCAGTTTCAATCACCTTCCCTACCACCTTCAGCTTCTCTTCTCATATTGTGCTATGTTTCCTAAGGGATACAGATTTGACAAGGAACAGTTGATCCAGATGTGGATTACGCTTGGCTTCGTCGTAGACGAGCGGAGGAAATTGGAAGACGCAGCAAGTTACAGTTTTGATGATTTGGTAGACCGGAGTTTCTTTCAGAATGATGGGCAGCAATTCATTGTGCATGATTATTACATGATATAGCAGGAGAAGTCTCAGTTCATGAATGCCTTGCTATCGATAGCTTGAATCCTGATCAAAAGGTCTTTCAATCCACTCGCCATGTTGGCATTTGGACTGAGTCAGTTTACAAGGAAGATAGCATGGTGCGTAGTCAAACATTTGAAGAAAAGTTGGATAAGATTCAGAATAGTGGCATGCTGACATTCCTGGAGGATCTAATGCTTGTAGGCATGTAGGATGACAACTTCTCTGAAAAACTTGCAAAGATCCTGGAGAAAACACATTATGTCAGGCTACTTCAGCTATCAGTAATGCCCTTCAATTCAATGCTGACAGTTTGTTGTCCAGTATCAGAAATTTCATCCATCTTCGCTATCTAGAACTGAGATCTACTCCTGAAATGAGCACGCCTTTGCCTACGAGTATATGCCAGCTCTACCACCTTCAGGTACTAGATGTCACACACTGGACTACTGGAGTCTGTATGATTTGCCAAAGGGCATGAGCAATCTTGTGAACCTACGGTATCTGTTTGTTCCGGGGTGGTCAGGATCATTGCACTCAAAGATATCAAGGGTCTTAAACCGCAGAAAGATCTTGCCAGTCTTCTCGTCTTCAATTATGCTGGTTCTACTCCGTCATGGTTGCTACGAGACGATTTCTCGCTCCGCAATCTAGAAAGGCTCCATCTCCAGGACTGCGCGGCGGTGAAGATCCTACCACCATTTGAGGAGATGCCATATATACCTGAAGAAACTGTCCTTGGTTGGAACGTCCTCTCTGAAGAATGTCAGGATCGACTTCAGCTCTGCTGGCAAGAAGGATAAACTCGATTTAAGTGAAATTGAAATATCCCAGTGTTCAGGTTTAACATCCATAAGACTACATTCCTGCATGGCTTTGGCTAAGCTAAGCATCAACGATTGTGAGGCACTAGCTTCCTTAGAGGGCTTGCCGTCTTCTGAACAACTGAGGCAGTTTATTGTCCAGGGATGCCCTCAACTTCCATCAGGTTGTATAGTGTAAAAGCACTTTGAAATATGGAATTGGTACTAAGAAATTTACTAATTGGTTAAAACATACAAAGTACTAATTGTCTAGTAACTTTTTTCCCCATCCCAACCTGATAATTTGGTGGCACTAGAAAACTACCTGTAAGTATGGCTTCACTAAACTATGTCATGCTCGTTCCACTTTATGGAAGAATTACTAGACATTGCATTAATTAAAACTTCATCATAATTCATAACAATTCAATGTTGTACACTGATCGGTCTACTGCTTACCTATTAATTCTAAAAGCTCATTTCCTTCAAATTTGTATCAAGGGCCCTTAGGGGAGTTTGTCTAAAACATAGTTCAAAGTTCGTATAAAATATAGTTCACTACTAAGAAGCTCATTTCAGATCCTAGCAATTCTTGTTCCATTATATTTAATTTGAAAGCCATATGTTGTTGCAGCAATTCAGTAAAACATTTTAGCATTTGTTCGAAAAGGCTGTGCAATTAAGTCGTCAACCCGTGCATTGCACTTGCATGGTATAGTTGTTGATATTTAAAAAATATTTTTATGATTTAATATCCTAAAATCCGTAATTAATAAATATTTAGTTTGGAGTCTCAAGTTGTAGCTTTTCCATGCTTTTAATAAAAGCTAGTTGTATTCAATTAATCAGAGTCTTAATTACAGAGTTGGCATAATTTAATAAATTTCAAAAGTCGTAATTAATAATATCGTGTAAGTACTCAGTTTGAGGTGTCAGATAACTCATATTATATGGGCTTTAAATAGGGCTCGCAACGCGATGAATATATGGGGTTAATTTGGTCCACAATGTTAATGCAGATCCATGGTCATGGTGATACAATTCATCTCAACAGCTAAATATTTATGGTTAACATGAGAGCTCATAGTTCAATTAATATGGGTATAGATATGTACCTGTATATTAAGATTTCGAATAAATAGAGAATAAAACAACTTTGATTTTCTTTATTTATGTTGTTTACATATGTAGTTTTGTAGTCTAAACCAAGCAATTTACCCCACCTGTATCCAGTTTGGGTTATAATCCAAAGCGATTTTGTAACATACCCAAAATGTGACTTTCAAATTTTGCATTCTAAAAATGTCGAGAATATTTTTCCTAAATAGGAATACTAATATTTTTCAACTAAAAACCTAGGTGAGTCTAATATGACCAGTTTTAATATATAAATTTGTGAATAATTTAAAACCTTTTACTTGATAGCTCAACGGAAGAAAAATAAAACATAGTGGGTGCATGTATTTGCATAATGTATTGTTGTGACTTGAACCCTTTTGCTTGTTTTTGGATTTTATTTGCATTTCATAATAGGATGAGCATAAATTAAAAATTTGAGGCAAATTACTAAATATATATTTACATGAATGTATATACATGTAATATATGAAGTTGAGTAACTAAAAGTATAAATCATGCTCAAAAACATCATGTCAGGTCAAGAATCATCTAAATATAATTTTATAAACAATTAAATGCATTTTCATAGTAGCAACCTATGTATATTTGTAAGCTTAGTGAATTTTTAAAAATAATTGGTGTAAGATAAAATCATGGGGAAATTCATGTAGATACTATTCAATATATACATCTCACTGGAATTTTTGTGTAATTTAATATGTACATTTGATACCTCGAATAATTAGGACAAAACAGTCAAAATATAAACCCTAATCGGCAAAATCAATACACATCTCATATGTATATTTTATCACATGAAAATGTATAGAGTATATAATTTATTAAATTACTACTATATTTATCATGAATTAATATAATTTTTCCATAATTTATTTTATTAGTTTTGACCCCCTAAAAATTTAATTTAATTCCAGCCAGGTCCATTTTCTTTATTTTGCTGAGAATAAACTATAAAGAATTTTTAGTGCAACCAAGGAAAATGAAAACTAGGAATTTTTATCTACCTCCAGAAAAATCCGCATTAATTTATCATGCACATGAATTAAATTATGGAAGTATAAAGAAGGGAGCAAGAAAAGAAATAGGGAAAAACCCTAAAACTAACCTAACAGTAAACTTACTCAGAGTTCTACCCACCTCTCTCTGCCTAGCCATGTTTGCATCGTTTGGGACCCACATGACAGTGTCTTTGGCTTGCCCTCACCCTGTCCACCTCTCCCCTCAGCTATTTGTTAACGACCAAATTTGGTAAATCAAATATCAGATCTGAGGATAAAATCGAAGCGGATTTGGAGGAAGCTGGCGGTTACCAAAACAGAGCAAGAATCGGCTGGTGACCGGATCGGCTACGGTGTCTATTGACTGGTGACCGAATCGGCTATTATGACCATCGGCTGAGACAGAGTCGGACAAGGATAGCCGATGTAGCCGATTCCGACGAGAGGATAACAGAGTCTTTGTCGGGTTCGGTTGGTGAGCTTCATGAGGATTCCCACATACGGATTGGGTCCGAAAAAGGGAATTGTATCTGTTAATTAGGATATAATGTTAGTTTCCTAATAGATATTGTCGATTAGAGTTTGTATTAGGGAATTATCCTTAGTATGAGTTGTAATAGAAGTAAGAGTCGTGTCCGACAAGGACAGATTGTGTAATTCTGGGTATAAATTGAACCCAGGACTGTGTAATAATCAACAGACAATACAACAACTTCGGCGCATCGCCACCTTTACTTTTTCATCGTTTCTTCGACGAGTTCTTGCTTTCGAGTTGGGCTGCATCGGTTTCGATCTCCAGCAAGAGGTAAAACTTGTTATGGCGGCTTGCGCTCTCGGGATTAGTGCTTCCATCTTTATGACACTCTAATCCTGGTTGCGTGAATCGTCGAGTTATCATATATATTGTATAATCTAGATTGATATCAGCATATAACTCAGATTTGGTTAATCACTGTTCTACAGAGAATTAGCCGATAGAGTTATATATTGATGCTGGTTTAGATTATACAATATATCTACCATCTTGAAAAGGTTTTCATCGACTTGATCATTTAGGCATTGTGTTTCTTTACATATTTGGTGCTGCATCAGTTAGGTTTGACCTACCAGATCATGTTTAGAACCATAGTCCCTAGCCTGTCTATGATTGCTAATAGAGATAGCGTCGGGGTTTCAGCCGACCTTACCTGGTTTAATTGTCTTGTTATCTTGGCATATTAAATCTGCCCTTTATATCGAGATATTAACTTAATAAAATATATTGAGCTTGTTGTCAAATCTGGTTAGGATCATCTTAACACTAGTTTGACGGTTTGTTTAATATATTTTGTTCATGGTAATATCTCTGTATAAAGTGGTATCGGAGTACTAGCCGATACACGTTAGATTTGCTTAATCGGCTATGCTGTGAGCTTGTGTAATCTACGCTTCATGATATATTTAGGCATAAGTGATTTATACTGTCTCGGCGCCCTGTCCGATCTATCCCAATCACTTAGTTTAAATATGTTTTGAGACTTAGATTATATCTTGTTGATATCTACAGCCGATTGAGTAGATTTAGCTTTATCTTGCTTTATCTGTTATAGCCGATTTAATGCATCTTGCATCGGCTCAATGCTCAATGATATGTCATCGGTAAACCAGCCGATCGGCTATCATTGGTGGATTTAATTGCACTTTCTTTGTTTCTTATTGGTTGCAGGATCAAACCAATTGGCACGCCCGCATCTCACCAAGCTTTGGACCTGCACTGGAGTTAAGCAGATCTCCCAGGCCAGTGTGTGTTTTTTGCATCAACACTATTCCACTCAGAACACAGCCGAGAGAGAGAGATATCAGGGGCGGTGGCATGGACGACGTGGGCAGCGAGCCTGCTCGACGCGTGGACTCGACGTGGCGACGCCGGGCTTCTCCCTTTTCTTCTCCCAATCGCATCGCCCGTCTCTAGTCGTCAATCCGAAGCCGTGAACACCGAGGGAGAGAAACCCTAGCTCCTCCGTCACCCTCAAACTCGCTGCCAGCCGTGAGGAAGATGAAGGCCGCCAGCGCCAATGAGCCACGGTTGCCCTCTTCTTTCTTGCGTTCCATTCTCTTCACATCATGCCGATCATTTTATCCTTTGACACCGTTCCTTTTCATCCACCGTAGCAATGGGAACGCCGCCATGCCGATAACACTCGGGAGCGCGCTCCGGACTGCGCCGCCAGTGACATCATCGATGCGCAAGGCGGAGGAGACCACCGCAGGCCGAGCTACTGCGCCATCATCACCACCATAAACTCCTCTACAAAAGCCCTCAAGAATCCCCGAGGATCATCCACCGACGAGGGAGATCGCTGTCGTCTTCCCCAACTCTGGCCAACCGACGCCGTCGACGATTTCTTTCTCTCCGGTGAGCTCCAAGCCAATTCTTTGCACCGGTAGAGCCTTAGGGTGATCTCTGAGTCGATCCCTTTTCCTTCTTGGCAGATCGACGGTCGGGTGGAGCTATCGCCGTCGGCATACCGATTCCGCCATCGCCGAGCCGATCCCGGAGTCGCTGTCGCTATTCAAGCTTCGCCGGCGCATGGGAGACCTCGAGTAAGGCTCCAAGAACTCCATAGTCTCACGTGCATGCACACTTTTGGCACAAATCGAGCCGTAGCTCTAGATGACACATCACCCCAAAAACCGTCGCCGCTTGCACCGTTGCCATCGTCGACTCCGACCATCTCCGGCGATGAGACGACCACCGATGGGTTTGCCAGGAAGTCCTTAACCTTTTCTCTATTGGCCGCATCGTTCAACTCATCGTCGTTCGCCGCCGACGCCGTCCACCAGCTCGCCTGTGCCACCTTCACCCTGCGTCAGCTGCTACTGCCTTCTCCTCACTCCCTCGTCTCACTGACAGGTAGTGCCCACTTATTTAGGGCATATAAAATTTAGTTCGAGGGAATTAAAACATGTAGGGTTCTATCTATGAAATTGCAACCTATGACTTGTGGACCCAGCACCTGTTTGTAATTAAGGAAACAATGAGCACTCTTAAAGAATTCTCATTCAACACGTGCTAAGGACCTCGGGTTCTAATTCAAGAACCATACGGGGTTTTCTGCAAAGCTGCCAGTCACTGACCTGTGGACCCATCCTTTTAAAATCTGGAAATATTAAGAAAACATACTCAAACTAATATTTGTTCAACAGAAAATGCTCAAACTTGTAAAATCCATATAAAATCAAATATAACTCATTAAAAATCTGGAAATATTAAGAAAACATACTCAAACTAATATTTGTTCAACAGAAAAATGCTCAAACTTGTAAAATCTATATAAAATCAAATATAACTCATTTTGAGGTGAAATCAATTTCAGTAGGTTCATAAAATTGTGAACTGAATAAAATCCCTTTAATGTTATAGAATAAAATCCTATGCTTACAGTATAATATTTATTTCTAAAATTTCATATAAGAGATAGTTGATATAAAACTTGTACAATTTGTAAAAAATTCATTTATACTCCAAATGAAGTGAACTAAATTTCTGTAGAATCAGCAAAGTATGAACTTTAATCTAGTAAAATAAAATATGACACTTTCTATACAGGAAACAGTACTAATAATTTATATAGTAAAATAACCATCACATGTATAATTTAGTTTCTAAAATTTATAAGAAATTTATACTAGCTCTAAAAATTATGAAACCAATTGTATTAATCTTAAAAAACAATGCCCTCCACTGCTGTAACCAGAAACTTAACACCACTAAAATAAAAATGTGATCTAAGTCTAGCTAAGGCTTAAATAACCTAGTATAGAACTTATAAAATTCATATACCCTAAAATACAAGTGATAAAATAGAAATTCCTTCACCATAAATCATGTTTAGTCAGTGCATATCTACTACAATGAATTCATGCATATTAGAAGCATTTTGAATTTTTGCTTGTTTTGGTGTTTATATCGTTACCGTTATTTCGTAGAGTAAACGACATCCCTTTCGGTGAGGAGTTTGGGTTTTGTTGCTGACCGTGAGGAAGATTCTAACTAAGGCAAGTTGGCCTTCTCCTTTGAACACTTTGATTCTATGTTTTTATTGGGCAAACGTTTTCTATTGCAAAGTTGCACACGCTATATAGTTATGTTTGGAAAAATTATTTGAAAGTGGTGGAATGGTAGTTATGACCTATTTGTTGCATAATTCACCTTGAGATTTGTTATCCTTGAGAGTAAATGTGCATCGTGAAATAGCCTGCATGCATGTATACAACCAATCAAGATTAATTTCTATTGATTCAACCCATGCAACATTTAAAATGTTAATTAATTTTTGTTGGATACGAAGCGACGGAGAACCTTGATCGATGAGGGTTAATTTCAAAATGATAGATGTCTCGGTGTTTTTAGTCTTGGTGCTTTTTACTTAGGGGATAATCAAATTTGGATGGAGGGAGTACTACCTAAGTACAATTTGTTTGTTTTGTGAGTTTCCAAGGGCGCAAGGAAGATTGATGCTATTCTGGTCAAAGTAGGGAAAAAAAGTTATTTATAATTTTATCAGTTATTGGCAAAACGATAAGCAAATTTATGGAATTATAAAAGGTCCTTCTCACCCTAAAAACTAGCCAGTGAAGCGAGTGGTTTTCCCTTTTAAACTAAGTTCATTGTCTTTCTACAACCAACGTGAAACTATTCAACGTGATTAAACACATTGTCCAAATTTATAGTTATTATCATCCAAAATTATATACATATGTTATGATCGTGAGATGCAAACTTCTTACCAAGTCTTTTAAATAGTTGTTCCATGTCAACAAATTTTCTCTCTTTTGAAGACAAGAAATTATTTTTAGTTGTATTAGATCCGAAAAGCCATTGACTACTGACAACACGCAAGTGGACAAGGCGTGAAATCAAATTGTGTTTTGATTATTAGTTTGTGACGGACAATCAGTATGATAGATAATTGGTTTTGATAGTTGAAGATTATTAGTGAAATGATGGTTTTGCTGTCTACAGGACCAGTCAGACCGAATGGACTAGGCCGGTCAGACCGGCGTATGTTGCGCAGTCAGACTGATCAGCCCGACGGTCTGACTGGCGGCTCTGTGTTGGTGTCGGATTCAGGTTGTTTATTTGGATACTCATGATTATGTCTTCTAGATGATTTTTATACGTATGTAATATTGTTATGTGCTAATGTTGAGTCAAATTGAAAAGAACTTGTGCTCGAATATGGTTTTTTGTTTGATTCATGTGTAGGTGTGTCTTGATGTCTCAGGAGAGTATTGCCGGTAATGGATCGGGAGTCAAACTTGGGAGAAGATGACGTTTGGACGATCAGGATATCATGCGAGATGTTTAGGCTAAAAAACAATGCATGTGGTTGGTGAAGATTCCATGCGGCATATGATAGGGAGATTGTGTGCGTATGGGATGAAAAGTCAAATTTGAAAAAATTGGAGTTTGAAAAATTTTTCACAACCATGTTTTGACCTCACCCTAATAAATACTCCCTCCATTTCAAAATATATGACACAACTACTTTTTAAAGATGTTTATGCATGCAATTAATTAGCATCACCTCTCCCTTAAATTATTATTTTTAAATCCTACACTCTCAAATTTCGAATTATATTGGGTGTATGTATTGTATTAATTGGGATGATTCAGACGAGAACGTAACAATAATTATTTCTTGATTTTGGATTAATAGCAGTTATATCTTATATTTTTTTTGGAATGAAAGAAGCACCAAGTACCAACCAGCACAGTAATTACCAAATCACCCTGTTCACCCTAGTTAAAAACAATCTTTTATTACTCGGTGTAATAAACGGTAAAACAGTCATTCCTATACTCATTAAATGCATCCTTTCCTTACAATTCCCCAAAAAACCGCACCCCCTTTCCTCCTCCTTAATTCCCTCTCCCATTTTCACCCATCACTCACTCCCACTCTTCCACTCCCCACCCCACCTCACTCCGCCGCCGCCGCCGCCGCCGCCGCCGCCTTCCCATGTCGCCGCGGCCACCGGAAACCTAGCCACCCACCCAGCAAACCCCACAATGCCGCGCTCGTCGACCTCTCGCGCCGCCGCCCCCGTCCGCCTCCGCCGCAGGCCGCTGAGAACGCCCCTCGCCGTCGCCCCCGCCGCTGCTGCTGCCGCCTCTTCGGGGCTGCCCCGGGGGGCGGGCCGGGCACCCCGCACCTGCGGTGGGGGCCGGAGAGCGGGAGGAGGAGAACGGCGGGGAGAAGGGCAATGCGGTGGGGGCACCGGGCCGCTCCGTGAGGCGGCTCGCCGCGGCGGTGTGGCGGCTGCGGCCGGCGGAGGAGGCGCCTCCGGCTTCCCGCCTAGCAGCAGATCGTGCCTGCCTCGAGGTAATACGTCTTTTCTCCGTTCGAATGCTCTCAAATTCCAGCCCAATTTAGCCGCATTTCGCTCGAATTTTGCGCCAATTCGGGCGGCGGACGGACGCGGAGGGGAGCGTCGGTGGCCGCATTGAATCCCGCACCACCTCGTGTACCGCCGCCGTTCATGCCCGTGGCGGCAGGGCAGTAGGGGCGTTTAGCCGTTGCGGCAGCTGTACGGCGCTTCCAGATCGAAGCACAGATCCCGCCATTAATGGCGTCCTATCACCACTCTCTCTCTCTCTCTCTCTACTACAGCATTTGGTGTTCCATCTTGATCGTTGGGAGTGACATTTATTGACATCCCCTCGCCATGAGCGCGTTTCTTGTGATCCACTAATCCTTTGCTCATGTGATCCATCCACTCCTACTCTTCTTTACGTGGGGACCGGCTCTGGCATTGAATCTTCGGCGCGCAGAGCAATCAGTGTGTACTTCTGTACCCTGCTTGGTTCTTGATATGGAAGTAATCCGCCTGTCCCCTGCTGCTACTGTTGCTTCTGCTGCTGCTGCTCTCTATGGATGCTGGAATTTACTGGTACCTTGTCAGCTGCTTGCTGTAAGAAGGTTGTGGGAATGTTTCTACTGCGGTTATAGGTGTCAGCTCTGTGCATCTGACAATTGGTTCCAAGAACAAACAAGGGCATTATTTGTGTGAGCTGGGTTCAGAGATGTCTAATAATTTTGTGGAGCCTGGGGGTTGCCATGTGCTTTTGGAGGATGCGATGGTGTTTCATGGTGGAACCATATGGGCATATGACCAATGAAAGTGATAGAACTGCTAGAGATTCATGGCTATTCATCTTCGGTTATCTGCACAACTGTTTTCTTTGGGAGCTTTGCTTGTTCTTACGGAGAGTGATTGTAAAATACTAAAATGTAACATCAAGAATGAGTAGATCTAACTCTCGGTGTTGTCTGAATTTGTTACCTACATAGTAACAGAGTGAATCTTGCTTCTGGGAGGAGATGAAATGAAAACATTTTTTAGTTTCTGGTTATTGACAGTTGGTCGTATATTCACTTGTTGGTTGCGTTTACTTATATGACAGCATATACCAAGACATCTGCAAGTCCAACTACTTAGGAAGGATCATTTTAGTAACCGATATGGCTTGAAGAATGAGACTTCAAGCCCCATTTCTGTCTTGGAACGACATAGTGGAGAGCTACACAAGGTAATGCTAGAAACTGCTTGCATCAAACTTGCTGGTATTTCTTCTGTTTTGTATAGTTAATTTGGCGGATTTAATTGTGTAGGGCCAATTTCTTGCTTCAGACGTGTTGCCTATCACCAGCTTGGAGAATGCAACAAAGTGGGAGCCTGACGGCATAAAGGGGATAGAATCAGATGGTGCCTATGTGATCACCAGCCAACTAAATCTCATTGAAGAACAGAAAGGGGAAAATTATGTATTGAACCTCCAGGTGGTGCTTCAACAGACACGGGATAGGGTGGGCAAGCTAGAAGCTGAGCGGATTTCAGCCAAGAAGCAACTTGACCACTTGTTCAAGAAACTGACAGAGGAGAAAGCAGCTTGGCGAAAGAGAGAGCACAAGAAGGTTCAAGCCATTCTTGAAGATATGAAGGCAGACCTTGAACATGAGAAGAGGAACCGGAGGCAACTAGAGAAGATTAACTTAAAGCTTGTTGATGAGTTGAAGGAGGTCAAAATGGCAGCAAACAATCTGTTGCAGGAGTATGACAACGAGAGGAAGACACATGAACTCACTGAGGAGGTGTGCACCAAGCTGGTGAGGGAGTTAGAGGAACACAAGGCCGAGATTGAAGGCTTGAAGCAAGACTCTCTGAAACTGCGTGTGGAGGTGGATGAGGACAGGAAATTGCTGCAGATGGCTGAGGTGTGGCGTGAAGAGCGTGTGCAGATGAAACTTGTTGATGCTAAACTCACCCTTGAAGCCAAATACGAAGAGTTGAGCAAACTGCAACAGGATGTTGAGGCAATCATCGCCTCTTTCAGTGACACCAAGGGAGACGATACCATAGTACAAACAGCAAAAAACATCATACAGTCAATTGAATCAACCAGGGAACAGGAGATCAAATTCACGTATGAACCACCACCAGCATCGGATGATATACTAGCCATCATTGAAGAGTTACGCCCTAGTGAAGAGCTCGAGACAAGGGAAACTGAACCATGCCATAAGCACAACTCTCCAGTACACAAATCAGAAAACCAGCAAGATTCCCCAATGACTGATATATTCCTGGAAAACCCAACCAAACTGTACTCAAATAGAAGCCATTACAATGAGAGTGACATGGGTGATTCCAGCAGCTGGGAAACCATAAGCAACGAAGAGATGCAGGGCTCGAGCTCTTCAAGGAATGGAAGTGAACCTTCAGTCAACAAGATATGTGACAAGATTTCCTGGACCAGTGGAGATGATTCTGAGGCTGGGCAGAATGACAACCTGAGTGGTGAGTTGAGCAATGCCTACTTCGCAGACAGAAAACCATCCAAGAAAAAAGAGTCAACCATATCGAAGCTCTGGAAGTCATCCCCTCTGAAAAATTGCGAAATCTTCAAGATAGATGTCGTGGAGATGATGAATGGGAGATCATCGAACGAAAGGCTGTCAAATGGCATGCATTCTTCGAACGAAGGCAACAATCAAGATGCAGGACTCAGCTCGCCAAGTATAGGGCAATGGAGCTCACCTGACTCGATGAACAGCCAACTCAACCGCGGGTTCAGAGGCTGCATGGAGCTGGTTCAGAAGCAGAGCTTAAAGGCGAAGCTTCTAGAAGCTCGGATGGAGAGCCAGAAGATCCAGCTCCGCCATGTGCTCAACCAGAAAACCTAGAACTGCAAGAATGGAAGAGCGACAGGCACTTGCAACCCTGCAATTTACAGCAAGAAATAAGGCCAGGCACACGATTTACTCCATTTTCTCTTGTGCATTGTAGCATGTAGCCTAGTCTCCTGTACTTTTAGTCTTTTACTCCATAGAAATGAATAGCTAGCTGGTTGTAGCCTTGTAGTGGTAGGCAAGCCTGGCACTGGCAGTAGTTGATGCTGTGCTATTGTTGTAGTATTGAATTCTGCTTGGATGCGTTACGTAGCAACATTATACAAGCAGCATTTTTCAGACAAAGTTCAGCATTGTCAATGAAGATTTGTAATCTCGCTCTCCCCATTGTTAAAGCTCTAATTCAGATCGGCTACCGTGTTTTGATGGTTGTCATATCCTAGGTTAATTACGAGTTTTCTTTATTTGATTCAGTGAGATTTAAATTTTCTGAGCCTTTTTTTAAAAATTTGAAATAAACCCAAGCAGGAAAATATCCCAATTAGGTTCAGTCTTTTTTCGGAAAAAAAATAAAGTAAAGGAGGGTCAATGTTTGATTTCTTAAAAATAATTCCAAACAATTCATAAAAAGGTTTATTTGCCATTATAGTTCAAGAGGCGAAATGTGAACAAGGAGTTTCATTTCAGATGTATATGCTACGTAAATATATGTAACAACGACAAATGGAAATTTTTCCATTTGCTCATGCGGTCATGCCTCGAAGCATGTATGAAATCTCTCTAAAAACACACAAATTATAGCCAAATGCAATGCAACAAAGACTTGAGAAATCAGTGCAAGCAATTCCAGTAACTCGTTCAGCAGCAGCCTTGTGCACCAAACATTTGCAGAAAGCACAACCAAGCCACACTGGAGTAGCCTAGCTTTGCAGGAAGTAGACAGTTTGGAGATTTCTAGAATGGTTAGCCAGGTACATAGTTCTTGAACACATGTAACTATTTTTCAACAGCTAGATTCCAAGTACAATTTCTCATTGACAGGGCATTACAAGATTATCCTGGATGGCACAGGAGTTGACATTACACGTTGCTTTGCTTGTACAGCTTCGTGTCCAGCACTTGCTTCCCGCACATTGCACACACACCTGAAACAAGTCAATATTATGGTCAGAAATCAGAACTAGGAGTAGTAAATAATGGATAGCTCTCATTATAATGAGAATGTCTCAGATAATATTCACTTGGACTGCAAGAATGCACATGTATCAGGTTGAAAAAGAAACATCATTGTTCTTGTAAGTCAATGATGCCAATTAGGCACAGGGTGTTCCTGACAGCGCGAGTTCCTTACCTTTTGAATATGCACAGGTGTGGCAGTACTTGGCGTCCTGGTGGACCTGCTGCTTGCAGATTATGCATTTAGTGTTTCCATATGGAGTCCACCTGATATTAAAATGCAGTACACAGATTAGGTTACATTCACAACAAACTATCTTTTGAATATAATTTAAAAACTTAAGATTTACAGGTAGTAGAAAAGGAACAATATACTTTAGTGAAAGGAAACAAGATTGGCTTTTTCAGGGAAACGCGCAGTAATTGTTCAGGATTGGCTAAAACAGTTGGCTATGTTCAATCTGGTTTTGGAAGGGGTTGGGCAACATGTACGTTACGTGCAAAGTATTTTTCATTCCTTGCTGGTACGCCTCCTTCTAGCCAGTGAAGTGTGAAATATGATTTCAAATGATTTGTCCAACCTGTTTTCGAACAAAGCTACCAACATTCTATGAAAAATTCAAGAGTAGCTTGCTTGAACAGCAAGATCAACTCAGCAATTTTGAATTTTAAGCTGAAGGCACCGAAAGAAAAGGACTGAACATCTGGCTACCTTCATCATATATCAATATGAAAGCCCCTACCTCTTTCTCCCGCTCCACAAAACCCTGACTCTTGGCTCCCCTTCTCTCTAAAAGGCTCAGCGGTTTTGATGGGTTGTTTTCCTTTTTGCTATGTGCAATTGAATAATGCTCTTTATAAACATTCCTCCAGTAATGGAGGATAAGCTACCATGGCCCCAAATAGTGGGATGGGTCTTTATAAACATTCCTCCAGATGGATTGAGGATAATGGTAGCCTGAATGGTGTTAAAGGAAACAAGAGCAAAAAGAAAAAAACCTTGCAGCCTTGCCCCATCTAAGTATTGGCAGTCGAGTTGACGGAGAAATGAGTATGTAGTTACAGGATGATGGTGAAAAATGACCACAGCATGATTTTCTAAAAAATCACTTGGGTGCGTTGAACTTCAAGTTCACCAACATCGTTCAACCAAAATAACAGTCATAATCATTATGGATCTTCAAGGGTGATATTCATTTTCTTGGAAGACTTATGATCCCCATTCATCGACTTCTATAGCTATTGTTTGAATCACACCCATGATCTACCCATTCCTTAGTTAACGCACTTGAAATTTCCCCCAAAAGCGATATAATCCAGGAACATAAGACACATAAGATTGGGCACAAAACGAACAACCGTCAACGATTTCTAACCTAATCAAGCAATCAATCTCTGGGGATTCGCACCATCGAATCAAACCTACGCTGTCTCAGTCCCCGATCGCTGTTACGGATGGGGACACCGAATCAAAGAAAGATCGGGTAAAGGAGCACCTGTTCTTCTTGGAGAGGAGCTTGTTCTCGTTGATCTTGCGGCCGCCGCTCTCGTGGGTGTTGCTGGCCCCCTCCTTCCACTTGTCCGGCACGATCACCTTCCCCAGCTTCTTCTCGCCTGCACAAGCCCAAACCACATCTCGCTCAGCACGCAAGGAANNNAGCCGATCCGGCGGAAAATTGATCGGGGGCAGAGATCCTTACACTTAGCGCACACCATAGCCGCCGCCGCTGCAGTTGGAGTTACGGTCGAGGAGAGAGAAGAGTCTTCTTCTTCTCGATGGGGACAGGGGAAGAGGAGGCGGAGGCGGAGGCGGAGGCGGTGTTTGGTTCGGGTCTGGATGATGTACCCGTTTATTACCGGGTAGCCCGGTCCGATTTCATTTAGTATTTGGATTGTTTTATCAGACGGCTTATTAACGATCTAAAATAATTTATAGTTAACATAAAAAATAACTTAATAGTTAAAATTGTTCTCAGAGATTTAAAAGAAAATGCTAAAAATAAACTACGACAAAAAAAACCTTAAAATTAACTATAAATTAAATTTTAAATTTTTGTTTATGCTTATAGTCTACTCTAATCAGCAAAGATAAATCCAAATTTTCTATTGTACAATCTGAACTTTAACGAAGCCTTCTTTCAAATAAATACATTCCACATGCATTTGAGAGAAGTAGATTAATTCAATGGCAATTTTATGAAAGTTTTGCTTTCTCAATAAAAGCCCTAAATTAGAAGTAGATATGCCGGTCCATTTTTCTGGTGTTCATAGGAGTAGAATGTGCGTGCGTGTTTATAAGGATAAGTGTGCGCGTGTGTGTGCGTGTTTTTCAAATAAAAACATTAAACACACCCTTTGTTAAAGTACATGAACAAGCATATTAGGTCCCGTCCAAACAACTTTATCTAGTGATTTATTAGCGCATGATTAGTTAATTAAATAATTGTCATAAAAAACTTAAAAAATTGTCACTATGATTTTTTTAGCAACTTCCCTGTAATAATTTTTGTAAAAAATACACCGTTTAGCAGTTCAGAAAATGCGCTTACGAAAAGTAAAGGAGCAGAAGATGGGAAGAGATACTAACCAACACAACCTATAAACAGTTTCCCAATTGTAGGAGGATAACAACAAATTTTGTCAATTCAGCAGTTCGATCTACTCTGTTTAGGGCTGATTTTGATTTGAAGGATTTTCAAATGATTGCTGTAGGAATTGAAACATTAGGAGTTTTTTTACATGTATTATTCGTCTTACTGGAGTAGATCCTATATAATTCTTACGATTATATTCTTACAGTCTAATTTCATAGAATTCTTAGCATAAGATTAGAGCTCTTGAAAAAACTCCTAAGGATTAGAGTGCATATGATATTTTAAATTTTTTTCTTATGATTTAAAAACCCTGTGAACCGAATAAGCTCTAAGTATTTATGGTGTTGATAATATATGCCATTCTCTTAATGTTAATGGAGAGGATTAAAAGGGCCTACACTGAAAACGTTAATCACTTTGCCTCTCCTGATTTGGACTGAAAACGGAGTTTTAGTGGTGCAGGTAATCTCAAAGAAAAAGAAAAAAGAAAAAAGATCTGCGGAAACGACCAAATTATCCCCCTCCATCGGCATGTCTCCTTCCCTCCTCCATCTCACTCTTGATTCTCTCTGCCTGCGTGATCCCGATCTGCCGCGAGCGCCGCCGGCGAGCTAAGCCCGGAGGCGCCCCCTTTCCCCGCCCTGCCCTTCTCCTCCGTGCAGCGGCCGGCCTCCTCCCGTCCCACCAGCGCCCACCGCCATCTCTGTTTCGAATTGAGGTGGAGAGCGGAGAGGTATTCGTTCTTGTTCCACTTGATGGATCGAGTCGGCTTGGATTGGAGATCCATCAGGGGCTGGATTGATTTGTTTCCCTCCAATTAAGGCATTAGTTTCTCGCGGATTTGTTTGGCGCGTACTGCAGTAGTAGTGGGTTAGTCAGTGACAGCCGTTTGTTGTTACCAAGGAAAAAAATTTGAGGGGGGTCAGTGACAGCCATTTGTTCTTGTTTGGTTTGTTTTGATCAGCAAAATTGTTCACTTTTGCATCATCAGCAGATCTGTCCATTATAACCACACTATTGATGCTCTTATCCATCAATTCCTGAATCATCTCCTTTCTCTTTTTTTTTGCAGAAAAAGTCATTTGCTTTCTGCATGCGATTTGGTACATACTGACACGTCTTGATTCTGCTCAAGAAAGGCAGTTGATTGATTGGTTGGGAGGACAAACTAAAAGGGGGTGTAATCTTTGCTAACTCGATAGGAAAGCATAGAGATTTGGTGCCAAGAATGGATTGGCTGTCCGCGAACCCGCAGGTGAACCCTCAGGTGACTGTCCATGGCGACTGGGTGTCAGCAGTCATGCCGCTGATGAAGCTGCTGTGCTTGACGGTCTTCGGCCTTGTGCTCTCCAACCCGAGGACACAGATCATCCCCAAGGCCACCTTCAAGCTCCTGAGCAAGCTCGTCTTCGCGCTGTTCCTGCCATGCCTGATCTTTGTCCACCTTGGCCAGTCGGTCACAATTCAGAACATCCTGGACTGGTGGTTCATCCCGGTCAACGTGCTCGTCAGCACGGCCATCGGGTGTGTTCTTGGGTACATCGTCGCGCTGATCTGTCGCCCGCCGCCGCAGTTTTTCAGGTTCACGGTGATCATGACTGGGTTTGGCAACACGGGTAACCTCCCGATCGCGATCATTGGGTCAGTTTGCCATACCACGGATCACCCCTTTGGTCCTGGATGCCACCGCAAGGGTGTCGCTTATGTTTCATTTGCTCAGTGGGTCGCTGTTATTCTTGTCTACACCTTGGTTTACCATATGATGGAGCCGCCAATGCAATTCTATGAGATTGTAGGCGAAGGAAACGAGATTGTGGAAGAGCCTGCACAGATCAGCAACTTCAGTAGACCTCTGCTTCATGAAGCGGAATGGCCAGGGATGGCTGACAAAGAAACGGAGCACTCAAAGACGCCATTCATTGCACGAGTTTTCATGAGTATTTCAGGCTCTTCACAGAACACATTTCCTGATATTGATTTTGCAGAAGAGGGCACTTCTGGTGCTGGGCCTAGCAGTCCAAAGTCACTAAGGTGTTTGGCGGAACCAAAGGTTGTAAGGAGGATCAGGGTTGTAGCTGAAAAGACTCCAATTCAGCATGTTCTTCAGCCACCAACCATCGCCTCCTTGCTCGCCATTATCATCGGCATGGTTCCTGTGTTCAAAGATTTTGTGTTTGGGGCCGATGCACCGCTGTCATTCTTTACAGACAGTTTGGAGATTCTAGCTCAAGCTGTTGTACCCTCGGTGATGTTAATTCTAGGGGGCATGCTTGCAGAAGGACCCAAGGACAATGCCTTGGGTATCCGCACTATCACTGGTATAATTGTGGCAAGGCTTCTGATTCTCCCTTGCATTGGCATCGGTGTTGTTCTGCTGGCAGATCGGTTGCATCTGCTTGTCGAGGAAGACCACATGTACCGCTTTGTGCTGTCGCTGCAGTACTCCACCCCTAGTGCCATCCTGCTTGGAGCGATTGCGAGCCTGAGAGGCTATGCTGTCAAGGAAGCATCAGCACTCCTATTCTGGCAGCACATTTGTGCAGTGCTATCTCTTTCCATCTACTTGATCGTATATTTCAGGTTGCTTACCATTTGAAAGATGATGGCCTGCCTTCCAAAATTGGTTTGTAGCATTCATCCTGGGAAGCGATTTCTAGGGAGAGGGGTACTTGAATGGATTTTCAACCACGTCTCCTTATGGTCAAGTGTATTTATAGTATTTTTAATTTTTTAGTGATTTATATTTCAGTTACATGTAGAACTTGAGAACATGAGATATGTTCTTGTTGTTCATTGGTGTCAATATATTGCTGTTCGCTTGCGCATATCTTGATCCGATTACCGCATTACAGTTGCTGCTCAAAAGTTGTACAAGTACTACTACATTAGAAGTCAATATATTGCTGTTTGATGCAGTGATGCTTAAATATACATGCTCTTATGGATTAAATGTATGTAATTTGTTAGTGATTGTATTTCAGTTACATGTAGAACTTGAGAACAGGATATATATATGCTCTTGTTGTTCATTAGTGTCAATATATATTGCTGTTCACTTGTGCATTTCTTGATTCGATTGCAGCATTACAGTTACTGCCCCAAGTTGTCTTTCTATCTTTGACTTTTTTTTGGCTTTATTATTTATTTATTTCATTTTGATTTTCAACAGCTACATTTGAAGTAATATATTTGTTATTTGATGCTTAAAATATAAGTGTCAGTGATAGATTTGAACGGCATTTAACAGTAGTTTTTCACTCATTGATCATCTTGTGGTGGTCAGAAGACACTGCCTTTTAAGATGATGAAAGAAATAAGATGATTCAAGTTGAAGACTAAAGCAATGAACTTAAAATTAGCATCCATTCGATCAATTTCCAAACATAGAATTCAAACCTGGAGATCCATCCTTCTGAACTGACACAACAGTAATAATAATGCACTTTGAAGTAAACTTAGGGAGTGATGATTAAGGATAGTGTGGCTAGTTGCAGAAAGGTATTTCATTTGTTCAAGGCGCTGACAGGTGGGGTCGTCTTTACTATTTTATTTCTTGGACTGGAATCCTGAAAAATGGTTTTGGTCTAGGAATCTTCTGCTTAGCTTTAACATGAACATGTAACGTTTAGATCGGATCAGAGAGGCTAATGATCTTGTTAACCCTTCTGTTCTTAGCACTACAATGCACATGGCATAATAATGTATCTATTGTCACTCCCACTGGGAAATGCAAAGGTTGGGTGGGGTCTCTGGTCTTATGGACATTCATTTTGATCAGTGCACTGATTGTCCATCAGATGGATGCACATCATCAGGACAGTGCCAGACAGATCAAGGATCAAAGATTGTTTAACGTGATCCTGCAGGAATCATCCATTGTTTAATGGCTTCAGATTTGATCTTGGTGTCGCTTCATGTCATTGTTTAATGGCTTAATGCCATGAGATCTGTCAGATACTCAGATGATGCACCATTGCACCAAATTGTATTTGCTGTCCTGTTTTATTCCTCAGTTGCTAATAACTGACACAAGTTAACTATGACAATCTAAACGAATTACTATATAATTACTTTTAAATGAATTATATGATTAACATTATGATAAATGAAAGTTATATCTATGACATTATACGCATAGATAATATAACATACTTTTAAGTATTTATAATTTTTTGAAAAAACCAAGCGATCAATGTTTATTTAACCTTACCACTGTCATACTGTTGGAGAACAGAATGTACAGTACACTTCTGACTTCTCTTATCGTACTAACCGTAAATTAGAAATGCAAGTAGGATAACTTCCTCCGTTCAAAAAAAAATTAAATTATAGCTATGATTCTGGATGTGTGTTTGTCTAGGTTTATAGTCAGGATTTGAATTTTTTTGGGACAAAGGATGTAGGGTTTTTTTTTGCTTATCACTGGTTCTAGTTAATTTTCTTCTCAAAATTTTACTAGCAAGTGAAAATAAACTATGAAGTGAGGTTTTATACCCAGTGAAATTACCAACTTACATGATACATCCCCACCGTGAATGCATCTGTTTTATTCGATAGATGTTGCTCAGTCCATAATTTTTTTCTTCACTGTTTCAAAATAAATTAATCTAATACGAGATATAACATATTTTAGTAGTACTACGAATGTAGACATACATCTATCCAAACTACATCTAACCAAACTATTCAGATCCAAACTACATCTAACCAAACTATTCAGATTGCATCCAAAGATAAGATTATAGTATAGGATATATCATATCCTATACTAAATTAACTTATTTTGAAATGTACTATATTAATTCTTAATTCTTGGACGGTAGTATCACCCTGATCGATTTTGTTTTGCCATCACTTGTCCTCTATTTTCATGAGGAACGCTGCCTGGATGGACTAATCTGAAAACTATGTGATGAAACAACCGTCCAGCCGCTACAAAACAATGTAAATGGTAGAAAAAGCAGCAAGAACTCCAGAAACCAGACAGCCGAGCAGAAACTAAACGAGGATGAATTCAGTATATTGTACGCAAGTCGCACCAAACCATGTACAACTCGTGACCTCGCCCTGTGTGTCAACAGGGCACCTGACCAAACTAACTCAATCCATGAATAAAAGGCCCTTCTCTGAACACAAGCTAGTAAGTAGGGTTCATCATCACAACTACCCAGCAGGCAAAATTGTTTGTTCCTGAACAGAGCTCACACCAGATCTCCAGGTGTGAGAGATGGTCTGGTTCTGTCTCCTGCGGCTTTATTTTTGGTTTTTATTTATATGGTGAACAAAGGGAGAGCCTGATTGTCCCAGGCGAACTTTCGACGTCGGTGCAGGCTGATCACAACAGCGGGGCAGGGGGAGGAGCCGAGCCTGCAATGCTGTTGTCATGGTTGAAATTGTGTGCACTTTCTCCTAGTTCTGCGCCAGGTTGCGGATGACATATGGGAGGATGCCTCCATGGTTGAAGTATGCCAGCTCCACCTATATAGCCAAAAAAAGAACGATGTAATATGTAAGAAAACCGGTTGGAGGACCCAACCAGCTGTAGTGAATTCGCCATACCGAACTGGCCTGGTAAATTTATCGAACAGGTGTTTGGAAAGTATGTACCTCTGTGTCGAAGCGTAGAGTACAAGTGAAGGATTTCCCATTGTCGGTTGTGACAGTAATGTCCTGCCCAGGACGGATCTCGCTGACGTTGGTCGGGAGGTCGATGGTGTACCGCTCATGTCCAGTAAGGCCAAGTGAGTCGGCATCCTCACCAGCCTTGAAGCAGAGAGGAATTATTCCCATACCCACCAGGTTGCTTCGGTGGATACGCTCAAAGCTCTTAGCGATCACAGCTTTAACACCCTGAAAAAAATGCATACTTAATAATGCTATACTTCCCCAAACAGAGTATTAAAACAAGATGATGAATCTAGATATGGGAGTTACCAGGAGCATCGGTCCCTTGGCAGCCCAGTCACGAGAACTGCCACTTCCATACTCAGCACCAGCAAGAACAATAGTGTCATGACCCTCAGACTTGTATTTCTGCATTAATGTACCAGACAAAACCAAGGATGTTAGTAGATACAACAACAGTATGACATCGTCTGTCTACATACTAGCAACGTACCATGGCAGCATCAAATACATAGAGCTTCTCCCCTGTAGGGACATGAACGGTCTTGGGTCCAACTTCTCCATTCAAAAACTTGTTCACAATCCTGATGTTCGCAAATGTTCCTCTTGCCATTACTTCATCATTGCCACGACGGCTACCATATGAATTGAAGTCCTTCCGGTCCACACCACGCTCAAGCAAGTACTTGGCAGCAGGGCTGTCTTTGTGAATGCTACCTGCTGGTGAAATATGATCTGTGGTAATGCTGTCCCCAAAGTTCAGTAAACAGTAGGCATTCTTCACCCCATGGGGGCCAGGTGGGGACATGGTCATGTCCTTAAAGTATGGAGGCTCATGGATGTAGGTGGAGTTCAGATCCCACGAATAGAGCGACGCTTCGGGCACAGTCAGCTGATTCCACATCGGGTTGCCTTTTGTAATAGCCTCATATGTACTTTTGAACATGTCAGGCAGTACGCTAGATTGGACCACCTGTCAAGTAGCATTTTATTGCCAATATTAAGCAAGACTCAAGAGAGAAATATCTCCAATAAATGAAACCCACACTTACAGATGAAAATCTGAAACATATTAAAATAACAACACAGAACACATACTTCCGCAATTTCTTCAGTTGAGGGCCATATGTCCCTGAAGAAGACTTCTTTACCATCCTTTCCAACTCCAATCGGCTCTTTCTCAAAATCAATGTCAACCTGAAAAGTACAAGTTCTAATGTTAGCAGGCTCCCTGAAACAAAAGCAAAGATAGGCAAAATTTTAATGCCATGCCAACCCTTCCAACAGAATCAAGTATTATGAGTATCAAGGAGGAGAAAACAACACAAACTTACAGTGCCAGCAAGTGCATATGCAACCACAAGAGGCGGTGAAGCAAGGTAATTAGCCCGAGTCAATGGGTGCACACGACCCTCGAAGTTACGGTTGCCCGACAAAACAGCAGCAGCAACAACATCTATAAAAAGGAAACCTTAAGTTACCCAAAGAGAAAGTCATTGGCTCATTGCAGCTAAATATTCAACATTCATAGAATCTAGATGTACCATTTTCTGCAATAGCAGCTGATACAGATTCATCTAGATCACCAGAGTTGCCAATGCAAGTGGTACAACCATATCCAACAACATGGAAACCTTGCTTGTTCAAGTATTCTTGAAGGCCACTGCACACAGAAATTACCATGTTTGGTTGAGATTGGTCCAGATATGACACTGGAATTTCATCTTTACTAAAATTAGTTATTCAATGACACAAAGGTACCTCTGTAACAAGTATTTAGTGACAACCCCAGATCCAGGGGCAAGGCTTGTCTTTACCCATGGTTTCACCTGAAGAGAAATGACGTTGCACAGTCAACGGAGAGCAGATAAAAGAAGGCAATGCAACAATCTGTGAAAACATGATGAAGATCAAACCTCAAGACCCAGTTCACAGGCTTTCTTTGCCACAAGGGCAGCACCAAGCATAACACTAGGATTTGATGTGTTTGTGCAGCTAGTGATTGCTGCTATGACAACACTGCCATGTTTGAGTTCAGCGGGTTGTCCATGGAAGTCAAATTTCACAACTTTATCTTGTTGTTCCTTTGGCACAGCAAAACCCTGGAATATTGCACGTGTATTGTATTAGTAAGTTAGAATGTCAGATACTGAACAGTAGTGCAAAAAGACATATCCTACAAAACTCTGTGCTTACCTTGAAACCAACTTTGTTGTCCAGGCAAGAATGCCAGTCAGATTTCATTTCCTTCAAAGGGACACGATCATGAGGCCTACAAGTTAGAAAATCAAACAGTAAAACATTATGCACCTCCTCAGCTGAACAATCCAACAAGAACATAATCAAGACCACACAATTGTACCTCTTTGGGCCTGAAATGCAAGGTTCCACCTCATTAAGATCCAACTCAAGATATGAAGAGTAAACTCGTTCTGTTTGAGGCTGCCATCATGAATTCAAATATGTCTGTATTATGTTTCACAAATTATTAAAATCAAGTGCTATAACAACAAATAAAAAAGGCATACCTCATTGTAGTCTACAAACATCTTGTTAGCTCGCAGATATGCTTCAATCATTGCCACCTAAATCAAAACGCAAGATTTAGTTTACAGAACGCTGAGCAGGTGAAACTCATCAGCATACAATATTTTACAAGTGAATAAGTCATTATATGTGTAACCAATACAATTCCAAGGGGTGTTAAAAAAAACCCTGCAAGGCCACATTAGGCCTTGTTCAGTTAATCCCAGTCACAAGGGGATTGGGGGGATTTGGAATTCCACACCTATCGAGGTGTGGAATTAATCCCCCTCCAATCCCTCCCCCATGGGGATTAACTGAACTAGGCCTTAGGGAAATGAAATCCCATGGATATTTTTACCATTGCAAACAAGTGTATGTCACAGGATTGTTATGTTTTTGCGAAATTTCCAATTCAACCTCCTATTTCATGCTTATTTGGTCTATCAAAGCAATAGAATGGAGAGAAAGTTTGCAGATAATAAAACATACAGTTTCATCACTCCGGCCGGTCAATTTAAGATAATCTAGTGTCACATGGTCTACAGGGAAGAAACCCATTGTGGCTCCATATTCAGGTGACATGTTTGCGATTGTGGCTCTGTCAGCCAAAGAAAGCTTTCCCATGCCTTCGCCTGAATACAACAGAGAAAGGAAAAATATCAACAAGATGCAACTAAATCAAGGCAACTTTGCTCCCTTGCAAACATGAATACTGACCATAGAATTCAACAAATTTGCCAACAACGCCGTGCTTCCTTAACATTTGGGTGACAGTAAGAACAAGGTCAGTAGCAGTGACACCACTCTGTAACTTCCCAGTCAGCTTGAACCCAACAACACCAGGCAAAACCATGCTCATTGGCTGTGTAAATAATAATTTGTGGGTTAAATGGAGATACATCAAATGGTGATAAAACAAGACATAAAGAACAATACCATACTTTGTTGTTGAACTATATAAGAATAGTATTTAATGTGCTATTTCCGCAATATATATTTTGTAGTGAATTGAATGAAAGAAATAGCACTGCATTTTCAACTATAGGGAAAGATTAAAGCGAAATAGTTATGTTCCTAATAAATTAGGATCAGTACATTTCTTCCTCTCAGTGCAAGATTTCAATAGATTAATTAGAGGTGAGGCTCCACTGAGATTTACCTGACCAAGCATTGTGGCCTCTGCTTCAATGCCACCAACTCCCCAACCAGCAACACCCAAACCATCAATCATAGTGGTGTGCGAATCGGTCCCAACCACACTGTCAGGATACATAATTCCATCTGTGTTGAAAACAACTCGACCAAGATACTCAAGATTGACCTGAAATATGAATACAAAATGAAGAGTTGTCCAGATAATAAACATGATCAACACAACATTTCCTTCGATCCAGAGTATTACCTGGTGCACAATACCTGAACCAGGGGGGACAACCAGCATATTGTGGAAAGCAGTAGAACCCCATTTAAGGAAACCAAATCTTTCATTGTTACGCTTAAACTCCAGCTCCATGTTTGATTGCACTGCATTTGGTGACCTTGCAACATCCACCTGCACTGAGTGGTCAATTACAAGATCCACTGGAACCTGCAGTGCAAATGAGAACATGGAATTTTAGATAGAAAAAAGTATGCCAAGGAGATAAGCGATGTCGATCAGATGTATTAGGACCTAACTTCTGGCCAACCTGAAAATGTTCTTCAGTGAAAACTGAAGAACATTTCAGATGGCCAGAACAAACTGATGGAAAATTTCAGATAACAAGAAGAAATGATATAGGTACCAGTGGATTGATCTTGTTGGCATCACTGCCCAACTTGGCCATCGCGTCACGCATAGCTGCAAGATCTACGACAGCTGGAACTCCAGTGAAGTCCTAGAGTGTAACACCACTCATAAGCAAATAGGCATTTAGAAACAGAAAAAACCGTATGTGGCGTTTCAGTATCGAACCTGAAGAAGAACTCGGGCTGGCTTAAAAGGTATCTCAGCCAACTTCGGAGATGTATTCTCCCAATCAATAATTTTCTCAACATCATTTTGGTTGACTTGGAAGTTATCACAGTTGCGGATAGCTGACTCTAGAAGAATACGGATAGAGTAGGGCAGCTTATCTGATACAATAAAAATAGAATCATTGTTAGGTAACGATACCAAATTTAATATGCAGACATAATGTTACAAACTATAGCATTGCAGCTGCTAGAACACACACAAAGAGTATGTGTACAGGTCTAAATGGATCTTACATGGTACATAACATTTGACATATTCTAATGCAAAATCAATTCATAAGACAATTTAAAGTGAAAATCTAGCTTTCTAAAGATAAAAAATTAAATTGCTTTGTTTCAAAAACATGGAGAGCTAAGTAGTGCAAAAACACTAAAAACTTGGCAGGTCAACCCTCTTTCTCAATGGAAGACTGATGATGGATGCCCGGTTGTATTCCACAGAAAGGAATACAAGAATCATGCTCAATATACACAGCCCAGATAAGAATTGAAAATGTAATATAAAAACAACGAAAAGAGGATAAAATTTAGAACTCCAAGAGCAAGCAGAGCAATTACCAATCCTGGGATCGTTTAGTGCAGGAAGGCTGTAGAATTTCCCATATTCACCACCCCCAGGCTTGGGGAGAGTGGTCAAAATATTCTTGAAGGGATGCTCAGCAGCTGTAGGCAAAGACAAGCAACAGGACTAATTATTAACATAATGAAAGGGTAACACATAAACAAACCATTACATTATTGCCAAAGCTGAATATGCATAGCACAAGACGCTTAAATGTCAAGGAGAAGTAATAGATAATACAGAAACGTCTACAGAGTCAACTGGGTAAGTCAGTCGTCATATCTTAGTGACGTGCTGATCAGTCTTCTGGGAACTCTAACCGAGAAGAATATGGGCAACCAGATATTGTAGTTTGGTGTGAGTGACAGGAATTCTTGTGGGCAGGTATTATTGTCCAATACACAATCCTCGAAAGCACATTCTCGATCTACCTCTGCCCTTTTGAATAAATATGCAATATAGAGCTTCCAAAGGGCACCAATTCTAGTTTTTTTTAACACAGTAAGGACCCAGAATGACATCACCTGAACTACCAGGAGATTTAAAAAAAAAACTCTTCCAGAGAAAAAAGTGGTCAGTGACCAACTGAGAGCATTAGCACGACCTCCTCCAGCTCCATCAAATCTGGACATCGAGCTCTGCTTCGAGCTTGCAGCATGACGATTTAAGGCCGGAGATGGAATCACTCCAGCCAGAGAAAGAGAAAAGCTGGAAGCATCCATGTCGAATCTACTAGGAATTTATTCCTGCCGATCCCTAAACCCCTAGGCCCTAAAATTCCAACCGAATCCATCCGACTTGTAAAGAGATCCTTGCGGCGCTCCAACACGAGCTCAATTTGAATTCATTAAAGTCGAATCTGCAGATGCAAACGCAATTACAAATGGATCGGCTCCCGGCCGCGAGCCGCCATCACACCATCAGCTTAAACCTCCTCCCCAAAAGCATATCCACACCAAAATCCAAAAGGGCATCCGTCACATAATTCCAAATTCCGTTCTCGCGAGGAAGAAAAATTCCAAACCATACAGATGCATCTCGAAATCCACACGAGAGGGAGATCGAGAGAGCAGTAGCCGCAGCACAGAGGCATCATCACCATTCGAATCTCACGTGACCACCCCCACCACCCGCAACCAGACGCCACCGCTGAATCAATCAATCCCAACGCCATATGCCCATATCTCGCTGAGACACTCGCTCACCTGCGGTGGCGGCCATCCTGCGCTGGAACCGCTCGACGGCAGGAGCGACGGCCCCGATCTGCGCCCTGACGACCGGCGACGACGCTCTCCCGGACCAACCACCCGCAGCGCGTGCCGCCCACGCGCCGCACGACGGCCGCGAGAACGCGCGGGTCCTGGAGAGGAGACGCGACGGCGAGGAGCACGAGGAGGATGCGGATGGGGGACGGGGAGCGTGAGAGGGGAGGGATCTGAAGCGGAGGAGGGAGGAGAGGCGGGCGGAGGAGGCCGCTTTATACATGGGGCGGCGACGCGAGGTCGGTCGGGGGGTCGCGGGCGCCGGAGGAGGACGGGGTTGGTGAGGAGATTGGCCGATGGAACTGCGAAAAATTCATTCATCAGAAAATAAAAATAAAAATATTGTCACTACTCCGCTTACTACTGCCTGACACGGGGGTGGGGTTGGGTTGGGTTGGGTTAGTATCAAGGCCGTGTTTTTTTTCACCTTTTTTAACTCACATTATTTTTTTTATACGTACGTTTTTCAAAGTTAATGATATTTTTTAAAAAAATTTATACGAAAGTTATTTTAAAATTTTATATTAATTTATTTTTAAAAAATAAATTAATATTTAATTAATTATACGTTAATAAATAGTTTCGTTTTGCGTGTGAAGAAAGAAATTCTCATTTCATGCTACCAAACTCGGCCTAAGTTGTTAATCATGGTTAATTGGTTAGGCTGGAGCTGGCGGGCGTGGCGGCCACGCGGGCGCTTGGGTTGGGTCCATGGCAGGTTGGGCCGGATGGGGGTTTGGGGTTTGGGGACACTTGGCTCGTGAGGTTGGTTGATTCCTGGTTGGGTTCAGGTGCGGTGGTTTGTTTGGGCTCCATCGCAACAGTGGATGATGCTACGATAGAAGCATGAGATATTCGACTCGGAAAACGATCTGGTCCACTCTATGCGTGTTCGTAGTACTGAGCTGATGATGTGATTTTTCTTTTTTTTCCTCATTTTGTTACTTGCGTCAGCACAACTGTGTCTTTGCAAGGGCTATTAATTGGTTCAACCTACACTTTGTTATATATATATATATATATATATATATATATATATATATATATATATATATATATATATATATATATATATGGAGTTTCAGAGTTTGACAATCTATGACGGTTATTTGACTAGAGACATCTCGTGTATCGTATAGTGCTAACGTGTTGTTCATATTAGTAAGGAAAAAGTAAAAATTATCCCCTGAACTTCTGAACTATCACGGTCGACCGAATTACCCCTGAATTTGAAAACTAAACATTTGACACCCTTAACTTTACAAACCGGACAACTTACACCTCCTCCCCTACTGTTTTGAACGGTTTTGGGATAGACTTGCTGACGTGTCATTCCAACGTAGCAAAATATTTTAAAAAGTAATGAACCCGCCTGTCAGTCTTTATATCTCCTCTCTTTCTCTTCTACCTCCTTCTTCCATCTCTCTCTCATATATATATATATATATATGGAGTTTCAGAGTTTGACAATCTATGACGGTTATTTGACTAGAGACATCTCGTGTATCGTACAGTGCTAACGTGTTGTTCATATTAGTAAGGAAAAAGTAAAAATTATCCCCTGAACTTCTGAACTATCACGGTCGACCGAATTACCCCTGAATTTGAAAACTAAACATTTGACACCCTTAACTATACAAACCGGACAACTTACACCTCATCCCCTACTGTTTTGAACGGTTTTGGGATAGACTTGCTGACGTGTCATTCCAACGTAGCAAAATATTTTAAAAAGTAATGAACCCGCCTGTCAGTCTCTATATCTCCTCTCTTTCTCTTCTACCTCCTTCTTCCATCTCTCTCACCCTTGAATCGAGAAGAGAGGAGACGGCGACAGAAGAAGCCTAGGGCGGCGGCGAAGAGTGGTCTCCTGGGGCGCCGGCGGTGGAGCGTGGTCACCTAGTTGGACGGAGAAGCCTAGGGCGATGACAACGCGCGGTCGGCTGAAAAAGCCCAGGGCGGTAGCGGCAAAGACTAATCCACGGGGCGCTGGCAGTGGAGCGTGGTCGGCCGCAAAAACACAACGTAAGAGCTCACCGCCTCATCGGTCGCCAACAACAGTAGTCATCACCATGTCCGCCGTGGCGGGCGGTTGGCTCTAGGTCACGAACATGACGGCGGCGGGGCGGCTGGTGCTATCCGCGGGGAAGGTTGAGCGCCACCTTGTCGCGCAGACGGACCTGGAGCCCGAGGATAGCCCCGGCCTCGCATCGTCCCTCATCTTCCTCGTGCTCACCTCCCACCGTCTCATTTTCCTCCACGAGGCCTCCCGCTCCGTGCGCGCTCCCGCGCCGTCATCCACGCCTACCCACCCCACCGCAAGCACAACCACAACCCCTTCCGCTCCATCTTCTCCTCCTCCTCTTCCTCCTCGTCATCCTCATCGCACCACCCCCGCGTCCACCTCCAAATCTCCCTACCCCCGTCACAATCGGAGGTCGTCGTCGTCATCGTCAGCAAAGGGGACACGGATGTGTTCTACGGGAGGTTGCTCGAGGCTATCCGCGCGAGGGCATGGGAGGTGGTCGTCGTCGTGGCTGTCGCCTTCGTGCGATCTCCGGCTTCGCCACTGCTGCCCGCCTCCCCAGCTGCCTTCAACCCCGCCTGTTGCCCCCAGCTACCTCCGTTGAAAGGAGAGAGATAGAGAGAGGGGAGAGGGAGCTCCTCTGCCCCATCACTGTGCAACACCGCCCCTTGGAGGTCGCCGACCAGGATTCGTCGCCTCCTCCCCGCTCAGCTCGGTGAGAGAGAGAGGATGGGGATTTGAGGAAGAGAGGGATAGAGTAGAGAGAGATGAGAGGGAGAGAGTATGACATGTGGGCCCCATCGATTTTTGAAAAAAAAATGCTGACTGGACTGTCATGTAGGACCGAAACCACTCTAGATTAAGTTAGGGGGATTATTTGTCTAGTTTATATAGTTGAGAGTGTAAAATATATGGTTTTCAAGTTCAGGAGGTAATTCGATTGACCGCGATAGTTCAGGTGGTAATTCGTATTTTTTCCTATTAGTAATTACTTGTACGTTTTTTATAGTCACGGACTCATGGTATCATATTTTATGTATAAACTTAACATAACTTTCTAATATTATTATATTATTACAATATTCATCATTGAAAATATATACTCCAGATAAATGATGATAATGACGATGACAACCACCATGTAAAAAAGGCAATGATATAATAGAGTATTGGGCACGATAGACGTTATCAATAATATAAGTTGTTTCAAAAACAACCAAACGGTTATATATAGGAGTAAGACATATAGAGTACATGCATAAACCTTTTTGTGGAAGAAATATAAGTAGCGACATGTTGTGTCAACATACTGATCAACCCTCGTACGTTGAGCTCCGATCCGTGGTTCTCGACACGACGAAACCTCCTTTTGTTACAGTCCAAAGTTTTAAATATTAAAGTTTGATTTTTATAATAGATAAATTCTGTCTTTTTTAATTATCAAATGGGAGACCAAAAGAAATCCAAAAAAGGATTCAAAGCCAGTTTTAGGCTGACAAACAACACCAAACCAGAAGCTTCCTAGCTACTAGCAACTCGATCCGTTCCGTCACGTCATCATCCGTAGAGAAGTAGTAGGGCGTGCGTGCGCGAAACTACTGCTACGGAGGGATAAGACCGACCGACTGGTACACGCATGCATGGCAGCATGGAAGCGCTACGTACGTACGTAAACTCCACGCTTGCAACCGGTGAGATGATCGATCGATCATTCGATCCTAACACGGCAACGTACCTCATCATGCCTCGTGACGATCGAGGAGAGGACGACACGCTACTAAAGAACCATTTTTCAGAAGATCAAAATAAATTTATACATTTGATCGGGCTCCACATGTGAAGATCTACGTCCATCTAACCCTCACCAACATAGTGACCTAAAATATGGTCCGTCTGTCAAGATCTACGTGACTCATAATAAAAAGTTGTTTTTTATCAGTAATTAATAGGACACGACAATCATGTGGTTATATTCTCTCGTTCTCGTCTCATTCACCGGTTTATTGTATTCTTCAAATAAATTTTTGAAAATTTACTTTTAAAAAATTTAATATATAGGTAGTGGATAATTTGTGATAATAATTTAGTGAATAATTTTTAAAAAAGATCTACGCCAAACAACCGATCTTGAAAAAAATTAGGGTGTCCTTGCCAGCCACTCATTTAATCATTTCTCTCTCCCTTATCTCTCTCACATCTCTCTTCCTTATCAAGCTATCTCCTGCTCGTGTCCTCTCCACTCTCTACCACATTGAGATCTTGATGTGATGATGACGGCGTGTCCCTGTAGCGGTGACAACTACGATCGATGCCGATGGAGATGAAAAGAATGAGTACAGCGATGGCAGAGAGAAGGAAGGTGGTAGTATAGGCGGGCAGATTGTCATGGCTAAGTGGCGGACAGAGTAGGATGTGATCGTCGCTGTCACTGATGACGACGAGGAAGTCGAGGTCGTCGACGGAAAGGATCACTGGACGTCGTGTTGCATTACTCGAGGTCATCGAAAGAGACCCGGTCCGACCATCGGAAAGGAGAAAGAAGTTAGATCTAGCCAATACAGTTCTGTTAAATTTCCAGTGTTTCAGATAATATGTTTTTTATGTTTCTTGTGTTGGATCGAAATGTTACGTTAGGTATTTTACTGTTATTTCATATTTTTGTCTTCGATTTACTGTGGATGCGATGATGTCTTTCGATGTTTCATATGCGAGACCAAAATATTTCAATCATAATCGAATATGTTTTAGCATTTTAATAGATTGAAACTTTTTTTATTTAATGGTGAAACATTTCTCTTGAAGGATGAAATACTCTCTATTTCTATTTCTAGAGCGCCTAATTTATAATAGTTCAGCATAATTTGTTTAAAATGCTGACTCATCTTGGGTTCCTAGTAGAGTTTTTTTTTAACTTTTAATTTTTAATTTTAAAAATAAACCTTTTCAAAACTTATTTTCAAAATCTGAATCTTTTGTCACGTCAGCCCGTCTGATGTGACAAAACAACACTGACACGCCACGTGACAATTTTGTCCTGCCACACCAGCCACGAGACCAGCGTGACAGTATTGGCCAAGAGGCTCAAATCTTGAAAATAATTTTTGAAAAGGTTTGTTTTTAAAATTAAAAAGGTTTAAAAAATAATAAAAATCTCAAGTAGATGCGTGTGGACTGTGGAGACGTGTGGCCCTGTAGAACGGAGTCGTGTGTGCATCTTCCAAACTCACCCAGTATGCCCTGCCTGATACCTAAACCCCATATGCTGACCTCGGTAGTAGTAGTATGTTTTAGATTAAGCTAGTTAACGATGCTAGTTATCTTAATTAACACACCGGTCGTAAAAAAAAGTTATACCTTCGTTTCAAAATATAAGGATTTTTAATTAAATGTGATGTATTTAGTATTATGAATCTGAACAACGTTATGTAGATTCATATATACAAAACTGTATATAATTTTTGCAGCTGCTCATACAAATGTTACGCTGATAATTAAACATAATTAAACAGAATCCGTCCGTCGCCCAGAAGCCTTTTGTTTTTCGCACGAGACGTTTCTAGCTACTACTTTCTAGGACGATCGAAATCCTTAATAAAACCAACTAGCCATTTTCGGTTTCCAGTATTCCTGCGTAGTGCGTACGATGGGCAAGACGTGGATGGCTCAGCGTGCGATAATGTGGGCGCCCAACGGAAAGAATTGGACAGATGCGTATATATGATGGGGGTGCCATGCCAATAATGTGATGGCGCCTGCGGCTCTAGACGGTATGAAGTTTAATCAGGAGAAAAGGGAAAAGTTAAACTAAAGAACACGGCCAGCTAGACAACCACACGCAGCACCTGCGTTTTTCGCTGCTGGGCTAGCTGTTGGCTGGTCCATTCCATATGTTTAGTAGTACTAAAATATATTCAATTTAATGCTAGATCGTAATACTACCTTCGTTCTTTTAAAATAAATTTGTTTTTCACACATCTTATACATACCAATAAAAATAAAAAGACTATAATACCACTACTTTATTAATCCTAATGCATCTATATTTCTCACTTTATCTATTCTCAATACAATTATTCATTATTTTCATCAGGGGCGAAGCCAAGATTTTAGGTAGATGGTATCATAGTCGAACCTACACAATAATATGTTTCTAATGATGCATGCAGAAAGCATAAAAAATAGTGATAATTAATAAAGTTAAAGAGACCAACCAATTTTGATGAACTTGTGTATTAGTCCACACTCTCTAGTAATATTGATGTTTGATACATGATATCTGTAATAGTCTCTTCATTAACAACATGTGGTAATTTTTTTTCAAGAATTGTTTCCATCATACTCATACTACGTGTCCAATTGTTTCCATCTGTACTAATTTTGGGCTATAAATAACAAGCCTGTTAGCTGCTGTTGTGTTAGCTACTCGGATGTTGTTTATGGGTTAAGCAATTGTGCAAAGAATGGACCAATTATGACTGAGTATTGATGTCAAAAGACAACATTCACTGATGCCATCCATGGAAAAATAAAAGGGAGTACATGGATTAGGCCAAACTGCTATAACGTTAGCTTCATCCCTGATTTTCACAAAAAAATATTTTAAGATAAATAAAAAAATAAATTTATTATGAGAAGAAGGAAATATTTTTGAAAGGAAAGAAGTCTTACCTTAGCAGATTTGCTAGGTGCAGGTGCAGTGGGAATGGGCGTGCCGCGTGCGATATTCCTCCTCTCATTTTCCAGGAACCTGCAAATCCACCAGCTCACCAGGTGTCCAGGTCAGCAGGACGGAGCTAGAGTATATGAGAGAGGTGCTCAGGAATTCAATCAAAATTATTTTAGCTATACCTATTTTCATCATATGTGTATCCTCGACAGTCGCATCAGCTTAAACTTGATCTAAAATAAAATAAATTAAGCAAGTGACATTTCCTTAATTTTATTTTAGCTCTGCCTATGCAGGTCAGTGTTTCTACTACCTCTCGTAGAGCTTTCTTTGTCACGGGAAAGAGGAGATATCTTTTCCACGTATGATGCGGAATTGCAGACCGGGGAGATATTTTGTGACAGAAGTGGATATACGTGGATATACTGTTCTAGGAAAACAGATAGTAGAATATATGACCGGTCTATAAATTTGGACCGAGGTGTCAATGTGTCATCCATATCTATAATTTGTGAAATGTGTGTTTGGATTTGTAATCTTTAATGTGTCATCCGAGGTCAAAGTGAAAATAGCGTAGCTCGGGCTCTGACACAGCTATCCACAATGGTGAGAAATTTAATCTCTTGGTTTACCGTGTGTCCTCATGTCGACTCCCACCACCCTAAGACCCTATTTAGATCCTCCGCCAAATTTTTACACTCCGTCACATCGAATATTTGAACACATGCATGGAGTACTAAATATAAATGAAAAAAATAACTAATTACATAGATTGCGACTAATTTGCGAGACGAATCTTTTAAGTTTAATTGCTCTCTGTTTTGACAATGTGGTGCTACAGTAAACATTTGCTAATGATTGATTAATTAGGCTTAATAAATTCGTCTCGCTGTTTACAGACGGATTCTGTAATTTGTTTTGTTATTAGAGTACGTTTAATACTTCAAATGTGTGTCCGTATATCCGATGTGACACGTCAAAATTTTACACCCCTGAATCTAAACACACCCTAAATCTGACAATATCAACAAGTATACGTTTCTCGTAGTTAAAGCCATGCTTAAAGAAAATAAAAAATGGTGGGAGTCCATTTAATAAAGGCATATTATAGTGGAGGAAATATTATAGTGGAGGAACCTAATGCAGAAATTATCCTCTCGTGGTGGGCGACTGGACGGCCATGCCAGGTGGGCCAGTCTATGGTATCTGGGCCTTCATCGAAAGCAATCCGGCCCAGCCCAACGCTGCTTGCTTCCCCATCAACGCGGACGCGGTTCCCTCCTCACGCCGCCGCCGCCGCCGCCGCTCCAGTCGCGTCGCCCCCCGCCTCTTCTGGCCTCCGCCTCCTCGCCGGCGAGCCGTGCCTCGACGCCCTCTGTTGCTCTGCGACCACCAGCATGCCGCTCTGTTGCTGCCCCCGCTAGCTCCCGCCGCCGTCCCTACTGAGACCGTTGAGGCGGTGGTGCGCACCATTCCGGCAGTTCCCGCCGCTTCATCACCGCCGGCAAGGTTCGCGCGTCTCCTACTAGCTAGTTCGTGCTACTTCGTATCGCAGAGAGGTGAGCCCCTTGCAACTTCTTGCCACTGAATCGATGGTTTCTTGGTAGGTCAGCTTGGGCTTCCGGATAAGCGAGAACCATGGCGTATGCTGCTGCTGCTTACGGCGTCGGGGCTCCTCTCAAGCTCGCCGCAAGGCGGCATGGGGCACTCGCGCTGGCCAGTAGCCATCGCTGCAGTGGATGGAAGTATTCATTGTTTTACCCTGTTGCAATGTGCCATGTCGCCTCTGGTTCTCGATTGATTGTTCAGGCTTCAAAGAGTGGGGGCTCAAGCTTGAAGGCATCGTTGGCTGATGCTAGCCTGCTTGCTGGTAAAGTACTATTGAACTAGCTCAGTTCATTTTGTTATTTCAGGTGGTTTATGTTTATGGAGAACAAAAATCCAAAGTCCGAAAGCGCTATGAGATGAGACTTTGTCGTGCCAAGTTAGTCGAGAGAACTAAATATTAGATGCAAAGCCAGGGGCACTGGTTTAATTTTCTGTTTCCTGTTTTATTTCAGAAGAGAGGATAACTGTTTTGGTCATTGGAGGTGGAGGAAGGGAGCATGCTCTCTGTTACGCCTTGAATCGCTCTCCATCTTGTGATGCGGTCCTATGCGCCCCTGGGAACACAGGTATTGCTCAGTCTGGAGATGCGACCTGTATATCGGACTTAGACATCTCCGATAGCGATGCCGTTATCGCGTTCTGCCGCAAGAGGGGAGTGGGAATGGTTGTAGTAGGTCCTGAAGCTCCTCTTGTTGCCGGTCTTGTGAATGACCTCGTGAAAGCTGAGATACCAGCATTCGGTCCTTCCTCAGAAGCAGCAGCTTTAGAAGGATCAAAGGATTTTATGAAGAAATTGTGTGATAAGTACAATATTCCAACAGCTAAGGTACCTTCTTTTTACATTAGTTTTCAGCCCTGTAATCTTTCTTGGACAATGGACATTTGTTCCAATGAGACTATGGGGTGCCTAAATTTGGTTGATGTGATATCCATGTTTAAGAAAAGAACCAAAGATGCATCATTTCAGGCATAATCATACTGATATTTCCTTTTGTATTGATACAAGGTTGCTACCCAAGTTCATATTCAACTTGCTTCATACTATATCAGTTATAGACAATATAAGTAATCATCTGAGAGTTAATGGTATATCTTCAGCTTTCTAGGTGAACACTCTAAGCATTGCCCATAAGTCCTGAAATTTCCCTTGAGATCACCTGAGTTTTGAAATAAATTCATCATGTTGTAAAGTAACCATGACAGAAAAGACAGGAAAAAAACAGCGCTCCTGTACGTAAATCTATATGTATAATTTGAGATATTAATAATAAGGGTTACATAAATACTTATATTTCTTTTATAGTATCGCACATTCGCAGATCCTGCAGAAGCTAAACAATACGTCAAGGATCAAGGTGCCCCTATTGTTGTCAAAGCTGATGGATTGGCAGCTGGAAAAGGCGTGGTTGTTGCTATGACTTTGGATGAGGCATTTGAAGCCATAGACTCTATGTTGGTTCAAGGGTCATTTGGTTCTGCTGGTTCACGGGTTATCATTGAAGAATATCTGGAGGGTGAAGAAGCCTCTTTCTTTGCATTAGTGGATGGTGAAAATGCATTGCCACTTGAATCGGCACAAGATCACAAAAGAGTTGGTGATGGTGATGTAGGCCCAAATACTGGTGGTATGGGTGCATATTCCCCTGCACCAATAGTGACAGAAGAGCTTAAGCACACAATTATGGATAGTATAATAATCCCAACAGTTCAAGGTATGGCAGCTGAAGGATGCAAGTTTGTTGGTGTATTATATGCTGGACTTATGATTGAAAAGAAATCTGGTCTGCCTAAGCTTATTGAGTACAATGTACGATTCGGTGACCCAGAATGCCAGGTTAGTGATTCTCTATCTATAAACTCTAACCTTCAATGATGCACTATCTATTAGGAAACTATGTATATGCATAATTAAAATTTAGATTTTGGTTTATCTGATCACGCTTTGGCCAAGGTGTTCTTGTTGGACATTAGAATAAAACAAAATTTCATGACTAATTTGGATTCTGGTTCCTCTGATCCCACTATGGCTAAGATGTTCTTGTTGGACAATAGAATGAAACAAGCATGCATGTCTTATCATCAGAATTTTTTTGTTCTACAGTTTTGACACCCTGGTCTGCATCTAGCAGTTCATACTCTACAGGAGATCTAGTAAGAAGCTGAGTATATTTCATTCCTGTAGTGCAATGAGTGGTGTATTTTTGTGCCATTTTAGTGATGGTCAAATTTCAAATTTTATCTGCTTTGGCATGTTTGTTAGCGATGGCCAACCGTTCGATGTATGTGCTCTAGAAAATTTCGAATTTATATCAGTGCAGATTAAACAATTCTGACTGGCTACTAAAATGTTTATCTTTGAAGTAAATTTGCTTTCAGAGTATATAATTTCAAAATTATTGGCAAATAAAATAACAAAGGCAAAATGTTAAAATCATGAAGATTGTCAATAGAAAAGGTATATTATATTTTTATGGCCAGAGGTAGTAGCTGTTTACCTCAGCCTGAATTGTTCATCCAGCATCTGGCCCAATAATCCAAGATACCCTTGTGGGTGCATTTTCATGAATAAATTGATAGTCCTGTGGCATATTCGTTCTGCTTGTCTGGTACATATCTCAACTATAGTATACAATTTTCCAGATAAGATCGGGTGTTTGTTCTTTTGCTATCTAAGCTAGCTAGTTGAACTGTTCACCACTTCTACCATCAAATTTCGATTATACTTTTCTCTACTGATATATTTTCCTTTCTTGCCCCTCAGGTTCTTATGATGCGATTAGAATCCGATCTGGCGCAGGTTCTGATGTCTGCATGCAGAGGGGAACTGGGCGATGTTTCGCTAACCTGGTCACCTGAAATGGCAATGGTGGTTGTGATGGCAAGCGAAGGATACCCCGGATCTTATAAGAAGGGGACTGTAATAAGAAATCTCGAGAAGGCCGAGCAGGTCTCGCCCGCGGTAAAAATATTCCATGCTGGAACAGCACTGGATGGGGATGGAAATCTTGTCGCTGTTGGAGGCCGGGTGCTTGGGATCACGGCTAAAGGCAGAGACATTGAAGAAGCAAGGGCAAGAGCATATGATGCAGTAGATGTTGTCGACTGGCCTGAAGGATTCTTCAGGCGTGATATTGGTTGGAGAGCACTGAAGAACAAGCAAGTGGCCAATTACTGATGTGGATTTTCCTAAGACAACCATAACTACGGTGAGCATGTAATTTTAAGAACAATAAAGAAAAAATTGTCACTTCTGTGATTGAGGAAAGGCAAAACCATAGCTCAAATTTGAGTTTTTTTTTGTAGCAACTGTTAAATTTGAGCTGGGCTTGTATTTTGAGGAACATTCAGATGAACAATAGAGAATTTGATCCATTCCAAATAGCAAGAATTAGGATTCTTGATCCCTCTCAATCTCTCTTTCAATTCGAGGATCCAAAGAGGTGTTTTCATAGTCATCTCCGAATATTTGTCATCTCCAAATATTTTCGATTTCATCTTTCCATGATATGTCTTTCTATATGAAAATTAGTTATTTACGATGTACGATAATCCCTATTAAGTATGCATGGCTGAATGGTTAAAAGCGTCAAACTCATAATTGGTAAATTTGCGGCTGAGTTCTGAGCAGCTTTCTTTTACAGGTTCCCCACAAGTAGAGAGAGCATTGTTCGGTGCTTGATTATCTACTTCATTGGTTAGTGGTATCAAGGGATTCCAAATGTAAGTCGTTTTAGACTCGTGCACAAGAAATTAAGATAACAATCTCAATTATTTTGTTACCCTTCGTTTAAACTACTCCCTCTGTCCTAAATTATAAGACCTATATTTTTTTACACGATCTTCAGTGACATATTTTGATCATTAGTTTATTTCATATTATATCATCAACAACTATAAAATTAATATCATATAAAAGTATTTTAAAATATGAATCCAATGATATAACATATATAATGCTTGGCGTAGATATTGTTAGTGTAATTGTTAGTAAAAAATTATCGAGTTTGATTTTCTTAAAAAATAAGAGCGCCAATTTAGGACGGATGGAGTACATCAAAAAAGATTACTCATTTATTGGAAAGCATCTAATAGTTGTAAAATAATTTGCATTTTGGAAAGAGTGGAGAAAGGGTAAAATGACTTTCATTTAAGGCATGTAAGTCAAGAAATGTAGAGGTTTGAGACCTTACCAAAATTTTGGTGTGTGTAGAAGATTTTGGAATTACCGAATTTTGGTTTGCTTTAGTCTGGTTACGATTTCAATAGTTTGTTTTGTTCGTCACATTACTAAAATTTGGTAATGTTAAAATTAGTAAGTTTTTTTTAACAAAATAAACATATGCCATTAGAACCGAAGGGAGAAAAAGTTAAACAACATTATATGAATGTGGAATTACCAAATGATACATATTTTGTAACAGAACTAGAAAATCAACACGCCAATTGGCGCACCTCCTTGATAGCCTGTGCATATTGTTTTTATTAAGAAGTATATTTTTTTATTGAATTAGCCCACAACCTTCTTAAGAGGTATATCAAGAAGACATGAGGGCTAGAGGGTGGTCTTGGAGCAAGAAAAGTGTTGAGTTTTTATAAGAATTACTTTTATTTACTTAAAATTGATGCAGAAGTTGTCTATTCGAATAAACTTTTTTATGAAGCTTTAAGTTTCAATTTAACATAGAAGAATATGTTATCACAAAACTCTTAAAGTTTCTCCTGTTTTTCGTCCCTAATATTTCAGGTTTCTTCATATGTGAAAATTATAATTGAATGTTGGCGGACCTTCTAGTTTATCACATAGTTTTTTGCCCTCTACGTTTCATGCCCATGCTCTTTGCAAGATTTTTATTTATCAGAGCTAATTCAATGTCTATAAAATTTCTGCTGAAATTTTAGATTTGAATAAACCTTTTTGTTTGTTTCTAATTTTAAAGAATGAATCAAAGTTGAATGGTGTATTTAGTATTTTAATTTGAAAATATGAACTTGTATAAAGAAATTAAAATTGATAATGGATTTTTTTACATAAAGGATTGATTATGGATTTGAATCTATGTTTCAGTTGTGAGGTGTACAGATATAAGTTACTTTAATTAAAAAATATTTATTTTAAAAGAGATACAATATATCTATACCTTATATATAATTGGTACTCACTACTTTTAATGCTCAATATACAAGTATGACGCATCATCATCTACTAGCACGTGTTATCAAAAATATTTTAAATCTCATACAACCATGGCACATCATCACAATTTATTATTCCAAGCATGTCAAATCATGTTAATCATCATACTCACATCATTTTTGTATTATTTCGGCATATATATTCATCATTTTTATAACATATAGCATGCAATCATCCATATATTTCGCAGTAAAGCATGGGGTTTCAACTAGTTTTATTTATAAAAAGAACACTCAATGCATTATGAGTGTCTCAATCATCAATAAAAGCTAACTGCCAATGTCTTAAATCTTTTTGTCTATCATGTCCTCTCAATTTATGCCATAAGATCATATCAGGCCAAAATTCTCTGGGCATTGTGTTCATAGAAATCCATAGATTTAATTTTTCTTTCATTATTTTTTCTTGCATCACTTATGGTAGGAGATCCATTACCCATGCTGTTAGGGAGAAAAAGAGGGAAAAGTAACACGTGTCAGCATTTTATTGAGCACCACAACAACCAATCAGTTGCTAGGAAACCTGCCAGCTTTAGGGTAAAATGACTTTCACTTAGGGCATGTAAGTCAATAAATATAGAGGTTTGAGACCTTACCAAAATTTTGGTGTGTGTAGAAGATTTTGGAATTACCGAATTTTGGTATGCTTTAGTCTTGTTACGATTTCAACAGTTTGTTTGTTTTGTTCGTCACATTACTAAAAGTTGGTACTGTTAAAATTAGTAAGTTTTTTTACCAACAAAACAAACACATGCCATTAGAACTGGAGGGAGAAAAAGTTAAACAACAGTATATGATATGGAATTGCCAAATGGGACATATTTTGTAACAAAATTGAATGGACAATGCCTCTAAAATCGGATGCCCAAAAAACACATGGAAGTATCGGGCACTGCGCCACAGCATGTGAGGACTGCACTCTCAGTCTCACTCTCACCCTGCGTCCCTCCCTCTCTCCTCGCATGTCCTTCTCTCTCTCTGCTATACACGCTCTATGCATGGATGCACAAAAACAACTAGTAGTATCCATTAAGTTTTAAAACGGTTTTTCTACTAAATTCTTTATCAAATCTATGATTAAATTATACCATTTTATTCGTTGTAATTAAATATTAATAACAAGATCTTATATGGTTGCATTCCAATAAAAACAATATATATTTTTCACATCATTAAAATGGTTGTTTCATGTGTGAAACAAATGTTTCAGTTTGTATTAGACTATGTTGCATATTCAAGTTTTTTTCAATATATCTTTTTAATTGTTGCACAGTGTATTATTTGGATGTTTCAATAAGTATGTTATAATGTTTCACTAGTTAATGTGTAAATGTTGCACGTGTTGTTCTTCACGTGTTTCACTAAGTATTTTATGATGTTTCAGTAGTTACAATTTGATGTTTCTGGTACGGTATAAAGATGTTTCAATTAGAAATGTAATCATATGTTTCATAAAAAATAATCATATGAGATTTTGTATTGAAGATTTAAGTATAACGAGTATAACGATGTAATTAGATAGCAGATTTGATAAATAGTTTAATAGCAAAATTATTTTAAAACTTATTTATGTTGCATGTCCTCTTTGCATGCATGCGACAGATCATTTGTTCCTAAGGGAGAAAAATATGTGTGTTTGTGTATAGAAAAAGAGATGGACATATAAGTCGAAAGATACATGCGATCGGTATCGAGTAGTACTAGTCACCACTAGTGCATGTAACAGATGGAATGGGAAAGGGCTTCCGATTTTTCCTAAAACAATCGAGCGCCGACGCGTAATATTTCCGTAATTGGATATACTGTTCTAAGAAATACAAAGTGCATGTCTTAATTTAATATATCTATATCAAAGTTAAGATTTTTTTTCAGATGCAACCTGCACTTTTGCACATAAAAAAACTTTAGATATAGTGTACTAGTAGCGAATAGCACTGTAGCTGGCCTTAATTGGGCCCAATTCTTCTCAGGTGGTCCAATCTGGGCCGTAGTACTTCCGATTGGGCCGCAGTCGCTAGGCGGTCCCCGGACTTCCGCCGGCTCAGTCGCCGGCTGGTCATCAGCGGCGGCGGTGACAAAAGGGTGAAGCGTCAGCTCCTTGATGACGGTGCACTTGGCGCGCAGGGCGGTGACGTCTACGGCGGCGAGGCCGGGGTATTCACTGACATAGAGGACCTCCAGGTGAGGACAGCCGCCGTCGACGATCGCCGCCAGCTCCTCGTTGCCGACGAGCGTCAGGTGACGCAGCTCGCGCATCGCCGCGATCCTGACCTGAAGGCTGAAATTATGGCGTTGGTGAAGATTGATTTAGGCCTCCATATTTATAGGCCGGCAAGATCAATTGATTGGTAAATTTGAATGCAATCCTGTTTCCATTCACATGCATTAAATTTTTTTCAAGTAAATTTTACAAAACTATATATACTTCAACCAAAGCATAACAAAATTATAGATTTAAGATTTTGTATCAGAAAACTATAAATTTAACATTAAATTTATCATAAAATAACAGATTTAAGACTAAGTAGTATCACAAAACTATAGATTTGATGTTAAAGTTATTATAAAACTACATATTTTAAATCTTAAATCTCTATTACTATAGTTTTGTGATTAAATTGACACTAACTCTATAGTCTTAGGATGAATTTGCTATCTACTCTGTAATAGTTGTATGATATCTTATCTTAAATTTATTTTATAATAAATTTGCTGTTAAATCTATAGTTTGTGATATATTATTTAAATATGTAGGTTTACGATATTTTTATCAAAGTATTAAGTTGTGAAATTTGAGATCAGTGTCCCAGAACCCGAGAGGCCGAAGCACACGAAGCGACATTTTCTCGTCTTCTTCTCTTTGGTTCACGTCGATCGATTGGTCACGGTCAGCATTCTTCCTGCTGCATGCATGCCGGCGCGGGAAGCGAAAGGTTTTCATCTCACAGCTCATGCTCATTGGCCCTAAGAAATGGCGTTCGATCAAGGAGGACAAGAAATTCAGACCACTGATCTTTCCAATCTCCCGGCATCTTAACGGCATCAGGCTGAGTTCGGTACTATCTTCTCCTAACTTTTACTCGCGCTCCTTTGTTGTTCACGTTGTATACTTTTTAAATTGTTAAACAATACGTTTTTTTAAAAAATTATAGTAAATTTATTTTAAAAAATTATATTAATCCATGTTTCAAAGTTTTTTAAGTTAATACTTAATTAATCACGTGCTAATGAGTTGCTTTGTTTTATGTGTGTGGAGGATTAGTTTCTAACCAGTGATATCGAACATGGCCTAAGGCATGAGAGCAAGTTTAACGGTATAGCCAACTAGAACCTGTTCCAAAAATTGGCATGTTATATATAACCAATCTAATAGTTAACCCATCTAAAAGTTACGTGTAAATATCATCCCTCATACACATACAACGTCTTTGAGTCCATGTTACAGCTACCTACAAACTTGTAGCTCGTTTTTTCTCTCTTATCTCTTCTCTCATCGACCTAAGCACTGATATGATGTGGCGATTTTCGGAACCCGTTTTTTGGAGTAAGGAACCCCTCTAGTGTCGACCCCTGTTTTCACAACAGGAATCATTCGTGTAGACTGTACCATTTTCCTGAATCAAGTAGTCTGGTACACACGAACTCATAGTTAAAATACCAAGTGCGCATACACAAGCGTCAAGTGCGAATTATTACAACAATAGACCCAAAGGCATAGTCTTAGAACAAGGGACCAAACGGTCCGGAATACATCCAAAAAAACAGAAATAGATAAGGTAGCGGATTGAGGCGGCGGCAACGCCATTGCCACAGGCAACGACCGTAATTAAGACCTATTGAGCGCCATCGTCATCAGCAACCTCCTTATAGTAAGCATATGGATCCTTCGAAACGTCATCTCCGTCTTCTAGTTGAGTTGTAAATTGCAAGGGTGAGTACCAACCGTACTCAGTAAGCCACCACAACAACAATACATATGATAGAAGGTATTTCAAGAAATGGCTTCAGGTTCTTTTGCGTAAAGCAAGTATTGTAAATCTTTTCACAAGCCTAAGATTTAGCATAGACTGATCAAATTTTAATAACATAGTTCATTAATCAATGGCGGTTCTGTCCATCATCCATTGTGATCCCAAGGATGGTTTTCTGTCATTGGGTCGTCATGGTTTTCTGGGGTCTACCCCTTCTCGCTTCCCGAAAAGTGGATCCACTAGCATAAAAAAATCATCATGCAATATCCCATCCCAATCAGTTTAAGAATTAGAGTCTAGCCAAGTGTAATGCACGTTCCGGTGCTCAATAACCGCGAGCACGGCTATTCGAATAGATTTGATTTACTCACACTGCAGTGGATGTACACTTACCCGTACTCCGCGACTGCCCAACGCATGAGCCTCGTCCCAACACATGGGACGTGTCCTGGCAAAGCATTTCAATAATCTCACATTGGCAGTATCCGCTCCATGAACTTGTATCCTCATACACTCTAGGCGTTACAAGTTTCTAGCAGTGAGAGGAGTTCTGGCGCTCCCGGGGAGGGAAGACTTACACATGTATTAAATTATAATTAAGTTTAGGTTTACACATGACGGTCCTACTGGTGGCGACCTCACCGTAGGCCCCCGCCTCTCATACACATCAAGAAGACCACTATGCATAGATACTGCCTCTGCTCGGCCATTTACTCTGCTAGGTCTATACCCATTCGAGAAGTATGGTTGTACGGGGGTCGTTTCATGCTTAGCTTCATGGCTCGGTCTTTAACTGACTAGGGTCGGCACTTGCCTTTACCGGACACCACCCAAGTCCTCCAGCCGCCCCAGCGAAAACAGTCGTATAGTTTTTTTCCCTTTCACAAATCATGTCATCATTGTCATGGCAATGTGGCGCTCATGTCTTCACATGCCGCATCTCAACCACCTCCCCAAAGGTAGTTGCCCGAGCATAAAACATTTTGATAAATATGAGTATGCATGATTCTAAAGTAGCATGGCTGAGCATTGTCAAGTATTGACTAAAAATACACGATATCGTGGATGACAAAGACTTGCATCGATAATCAATATCAAAGGCATGATATATAGCAAGGTAGGGCATTCACATATATTCATATAGCATGCAAATTTTATTTTAAATCCAAAATAAGTTCGCAATTGATTCAACATGCTTAAGGTTTAGTGATGACTTGCCTTGCTCGTAGTCCTGCGGATCTTGATCCTCATTCGGAATTGCAACTCCCTTGGGGTCTAGAATTACGTGCGAAAGAATTGATTTGAATTCAATTAGAATTCAAATAAAATCCAATAAAATCCAAATAAAAAGCGAGCGCGAGCGTTGAATTTCTATATCGATTCTATTATTTGCGAAAGAGTACTATTCTGATTTCAATCCATTTTGTCCTAAAGTATTGGCGCTAGTCAATTAAAGTATTTTACTCATTTTAATTTACGCGATTCTGAATAAATCCACCCTATAATTAGATTCCTATAATAATTAACCCACAATTTCTACCATACTTCTATCATTCTAAAAATAAATGAATAAATAAATAAATAAATAAATAACTAAATAAATAAATAACCTCTCACAATCTATAATTAATTCCCTAACCTCAATCTATTTTCTAGAAATTTCCAAAAATAACCTACGATTAATTCTCCGGCTATTATATATATTTTATTTTCCCCCTTTCTTCTTTTCTTTTTCTTTTTTTTCTTTTTCTTTTCTGCTTCTCTCTCTGCCTCTCTCTTTATCTCCTCTCTGCCTCTCTCTCTTTCTGCGTAGGTGGCTGTGGCACGGCGGAAGGAGGAAAGAGGAGACTTACCCGACAGCGGCGAGGCGGTGACGAGCAAGGCGGCGGTGACGGGAGCGGCGACCGGCACTGAGCTCGGCGGAGAGGGGAAGGACAAGGGGAAAGCGGGGGAAGGGGAGAGGGAGTGAGGGTGGGGCGGGGAAGAAGGGGAGGCTGGGGGGGGGGTTATAGGGGCGGGAATGGGGAGGCACGGCGGCCGGCGCGACGACGGGACGGCTAGGGGACCAAATCGAACACCTAGGGGGCTATGAACAGTGCTATTTCTTATTTTTGCCTATTTGATTGATTTTCCTTTTTAAAACTTGTCCCATAAATTCCAATTTTCGCACAATTGAATTCTACTCGATATTTGTATTATTCTAATTTAAAGATTCACCCGAGATTTTATATCACCCATATTTATCTATATATATATATATATATATATATATATAATTTCCTATTTTAAGGTACGAATTTATCCTAAACCAAAAATTATAAATCGCTAAGCCATCCATATGTAATTTTACTGAATTCAACCTTGCCTAATTTTTGTTTTAACTATATTTTAATTATTCATTTTGTCAATTTCTATTTAGGGTTTATACCTAATTAATTCTTATTTATACCACGATTAATTAAACCCCGCAATTAAAGATCCATATGGAGGAGCAATTAAATTCGGCATGATGCAAATTTGATTAAAAGTTTTTGAAATTACGAGTTTTAGGGTTTCGTTTTCGTCGATCAAATTTTCAGGGTGTTACATCTAGTGGGAAGGTTTGGCACTCCCCCTAAGAAAGTTAGGCTAGGGTGCAGAGCTTAAGCTCGGGTCCTGCTTTCGCGCGTGAAAGAGCATCTATGCCCCTAGTGAGTTTTGGTTAATTGATGACAAATGATTAATGGACTAATGCGCTTATTGAATGTATAAGCAAGAGACTAGTCCGATGAAGATGTGATAAAGATGATGAAAAAAATTATGTAATACAACGAGATTTCATTGTGATCCAAGGCTACAAGTGTCGGAAGATGGTTAGATGCGGTGAAGGGTTGGCAATACTTGGCTACGTGATGGACCATGCATGGGAGAAGGGCAAGCGGAGGCTTGACGCCAAAGGACATGACACAGTGGTGAAGGAGCAAGTGCTTGGCCGGACACCGACGGACCGATCGAGGCCATAGAAAGTCATAAGTTGCTAAGGATCAACCATATTAGTATTGATCAAGGCAAAGAAAAAAGATGGCGTGAAGGTATTTGTATCGGTATAGCTTTTTTATTTGCTCTTAAGTTAGTATAGAAGTTGTACTATAAAGGGGATGTTGCTTTGAGTTCTAGGAATGAATTTGGTGCTCAAAAATCCTTTTGAAGTGTTTCTCATTACTGGATTTTACATTCTAGTGACTTTCAGAATTTCGAAAAGGTTACGCCATGAAAAATGCTCTCTGGTAATTTTCAGAAAAATCCAAAATCTTTTTTTGGAATTTATGAAATTGACATGGCCAGCAAATTACTCTTTGGTGTTTTTCGGAATTTTTTGAAAATGGTTTTCAGAATTTCTGAAAGTTGATTTTTCTCTCTGGTGATTTTCGGAAATTTCCAAAAATGGTTTTCGGTATTTTTGAAATGGCAAAAATTGTGAAAAAGTTCTCCGGTGATTTTCGGATTTTTCCGAAATGCTATTTTTCCCTTTTTTTTCTGAGTTCATGCTGAAATGTACACTTTTTGGAATTTTCAAAAGTACTGTAGCAAATTCCGAAATTGGCTGCTCAAATGAAATTGCTTTCTGGTCATTTTAGGATATTTCCGAAAATGCATTTCAGAACTTCTAAAAAATGAAATCTTTGTCTCCAACGGACAAATCGGAGGTTGTGGCTATAAATAGCCTCCTCCACCCCCAAGTCAGGGTTGCTGACTCCATTGCTTATCCTTTGTCCTTGGCCTGTGTTGATTTGAGATTCACTTTGAGCCTTGCCTTCTCACTTTGTCCTCTCCATCGATCTTCAATCTCGGATTTCATGTGTGTGTGAGAGTGGTTGATTTAAGTTTGTTTGAGTGCTTGGTGTTAACTTCATGAAGATTTGTTGCGCACTCGATTCATCCCCAAGAAATCTTCGTTGCATTTGTTATTCTTGGTGGTTGGGGATACCTAGACGGCTAGGAGTCAACCTCGAGACACTGATTTGTTTGTGGTGTGCCGAGGGAGTTTGTGAAGGTCGGATCTCATCTCGGAAAGAGAAGAAATACTCTTAGTGAAAGGAGTGCATTTGTGTAACTTTATAAGGATAGGGTTGGAAAAGACCTGGCTCATTGTGAGCTTCTCAACGGAGAGTAGAATCCTCTCAAGAATTTGAACCTCGGCAACACATCGACTTGAAAGAATCCCAGTGATATCTTTCTCTCACTCCTCTAGCTTTGCTATTTGGTACCACTAGTAGTTTAGTCGTTGTTTGTGCAAACACATCTCCTACTTGTGTCGCTATCCCCTTTTTGGCTTGCCTTGCTAGCTTGCTTGAAAATCTGAGATTTTCAGAATATCCGAAAATATTTTGAAATATCCGAAAATATTATGAAATATCCAAAAAATTTAGTTTCCGCATTTTCTTAAAAGTTTTAAACGCCTATTTATCCCTCTCTAGGCGACATCAAGGTCTTTTCAGTGCGTAAGGAAAGATGATGAAAGCGATCGAGTATACAGGTTTGGGCCACATAGATACATAATACCCTACTCCTGTAATGTGGACTATGGTGTGGACTATGAATGGTGGGAATGAATTATATGTGGGATGCGAAAACTCTTAAGTCCAGAGGCTCGGAGCCTTGCGCACTTAGCTTTTAGGTGAGTAATCCTCTAGAATGTGAACCCTTCTTCCGATGGCATATATCCTTCTTTTATACGTGAAAGAGAGTCCACAATGTCAATGCATGCATGTAGGAGTAAGACTCACTCTACTAATTTTGGTGTGCTTAGTCTTGTCGATGTCTCTCCAAGCAAGCTGACTGGATGTGACTGCCTCACCTACTGGTTGACAAGTGGAGCAGGATGTAGAAAAGTCTTTCCCCAGCTGTCACGGACCCACTAGTTAGCCTTTGTAGCATGCCGAGGTGGGATGGAGCATCGAACACAAAGGCATGCCACGTTACACCCCTTCTTTTTCTCCGGGTGACATGGGCATGCAAAGGGCGCTGTGCAGTGCCACGTTTCCCATAATGCGGGTGAGCTGTACACCAAATGGCTCTGCCCTATAGTTAATGTATTGTGTTGGTTAAAGCAACTCTTCCGGGCCTGCCAACTTCCAATTAATGGGGTCGAGTCCTCCAAGGAGAGTTGGGGGCCCCGAGATCGAAAGCGCTAATGTGCGGCTGACCGCGCGCCCTTCTCCCCGCCCGACGTAGCCACGTGGCGCGCGCAGAGAGGGGGGGTGCGGGAGATTGACAAGTAACGCGATTTTTTTGGTTTTTTTCTTAGTTTTATCCAGTTTTTTCTCTTGGTTTTTTCTCCCATTTTTTCTCTCAGTTTTTTCTCCCATTTTTTCGCCCGGTTTTTCTAATATGTACTTATACAAACTTTGTATACGTACATATATGTATACAAACTTTATATACGTATATACAAAGTTTGTATATATACGTATATAAACTTTGCATACGTAAGTATACAAACTTTGTATACATACGTATATGTATACAAAGTTTGTATATCCTTTTTTCTCCCGATTCTTTTTCTCGGTTTTCTAATATGTATGTATACAAACTTTGTATACATACGTATATATATACAAACTTTGTATATATAAAGTTTGTATACATGTACATACGTATACAAAGTTTGTACATATACGTATACAAACTTTGCATACATACGTACATATACATATACAAAGTTTGTATACGTATGTTACAAAGTTTTGTATACATGTATATATATTTTTATACATCAAAAGTGTATACGCATACATAAATTATATATATATATATTATATGTATATATATACTTTATATATATATGAAGTATATACATACCTATATATGTATTGAGAAGAGTATAGAGATGAGAGAGAGAGAAGAGACTAGTAGGGGACGGACTGACTGCGCCGGCGCGTGTTCAGCCGCGAATCAGCCGCCCCCCTGAGATACCCAAGTCTTGTTCCTAGGTGGCCGCTGTGCTTGGGTCACCCACGTGTCCGGGACACCCTGGCGCACCCAGGTCTGCTTCCATTGCTTAATATATGTTTTCTTGTTGGATTGAACAAGTTTCTCGAAAATGTCGATGACGAAGGAGTTCATGATGGATGTGGCTTGAAAAAGATGTCAAAGTCTGCATATGACATCTCCAACACTTTCAAGATATAGATCTTATAGGTCTCAACATTCTTCTTGACACATTGAAGATGTATATCTTGTAGGTGTTGATAAGACCCATGGTACCCCGAGCACTCAAAAAAATAAAAACCTCAGTCCACACATTTGCATTACTTAGGCTGTGTTTTTCTTCCTTCTTTACCAACTCATCTCTCTTGTTTTTCACACGCACGTTTTTAAAACCACTAAATGGTACGTTTTTTACAAAAATTTTTTTTTAGAAAAGTTACTTTAAAAATTATATTAATCTATTTTTAAAATTTTTTAGGCTAATATTTAATTAATTATGTGTTAATAAGGCACACTGTTTTTTTATGTGAGGAGGTGAAGTTCTAGAATACTGTACTGCCTTATTGTGCACTCTTCAGGTGTCACATTAGATATTTTCTAGTGTGCTCGGAATAACTAATATCCGTTTATTGGCTTGAGAGGAAGAGACGTGGCATACGGGATTAGATGGGGGTAGTTGAAGGGCCCACAAAACATGTTTTTACCGCCTACATCGGCTGCATGCTATTTGTGTGTCTGTCTGTGCTAGCGCCCGGCGCTAGATAATCGCACGTTTCGTTCTCTCTCTCCACATCTCCCTCCTTCAGGTTGACGAGAAATATTTTGGAGCATACCAATTCAACTTGCCTCTTACCCATTATTGGAGTTCACTCACTCTCTCTCTTCCCACTTCTCTTCTTCGTATGAACATTTAATTTTACGGGACATTTTTATAACTAACACTCTTAGGGTCTGTTCGGCAACGTTAACTCCAAACACGCACAGTAAACACGGAAAACGGAGCGGTCATTAGCGCGTGATTAATTAAGTATTAGCTAAATTTTTTTTCAAAAATGGATTAATTTGATTTTTTTAAGCAACTTTTGTATAAAAATTTTTTACAAAAAAGTTCACCGTGTAGTAGTTTGAAAAGCGTGCGCGGGAGGAAAAACACTGTGCACTGTGCGTGTTCGCCTCCTGCCGAACAAAGCCTAATTAGGCTTTGTGCTGCACTGTACGCGTTCGCCTCCTGCCGAAGCTTGTTCTCAGAACGCGCACAGTAAACACGGAAAACGGAGCGGTCATTAGCGCGTGATTAATTAAGTATTAGCTAAATTTTTTTTCAAAAATGGATTAATTTGATTTTTTTAAGCAACTTTTGTATAGAAACTTTTTGCAAAAAAGTTCACCGTGTAGTAGTTTGAAAAGCGTGCGCGGGAAAAAAACACGGTGCGCGTTCCGAACCTACGTTTTGCTTTCCGAAATGTATCAGCCGAACAGACCCTTACTCTTATTATACTTGCTCATGTAGAGGTCGGACGGCAAGATTGATTTGGTAGTACACTAGAAATTTTGCATAATAAATGCTTACTCCCTTCGTTTTAAATTAAGTTATTTTCTATACGAATATGGAGATAGGTATTGAAAAATTTGGTTATCTCATTTATATATACAAAAGTAAGCTTAATTTAGAACGGAAGTAATATTATGCAGGGATGCAGTATTGTTTATATTCACGCGCATTTGAAATGAGTGTCGAGAGGCCGAAGGCAATCACTCTCTCACATTTCAAATTAGAACGGACGGACGGTCAGCATGAAGGGCTGGTTTGGGTTGAAGCAAAGGCTGTATTTATTTCATTATTTAAAAATATCTGGAAAAATATTATCGGCGAGGAGAGGAACAATTTTTGTCAACAATTTTTTTCTAAAAAATTCACGAATATAAATATAAATACGATCACAATGTAATTATATTATAACTTACATATGACTACAATGTAACTTGCATGTAATTATAATATAATTTTATAATGTAATTTTGAATCGTTTGATTTGCTTTAAAATTTGTACAACGTAGGTAAGAAAAAATCACGGTCCACACACATGTAAGAGGATTCAGGATCATTATCTCCATTTTTACGAAAATAGCATGTCACCTAGGATTTTTAAAAGTAAGATACAAGTTACAGTTACATTATAGTTACATGCAAATTACAATATAAATACGTCACTATTATACTGTATTTATATTTGTCAAATTTTTTAATTAAAATTTGACGACGTATAGCTAGTAGTAAAGCCGGAAATGGCCGGATGTTCTGCTAATAACTGGCCTCCTTAGGCAAACTCAGGCCCACCAATACTAGGCCCACCTTAGGCAAACTCAGCCACCACCAAATCGACGCGCACATCTCGGATCCTCGCCGGCCGCCGTCCCCCTTGGTCCTTCACCGCCGCCGCCGTCGCCGCGATCTTCGCNCCCCCCCCCCCCCCCCCCCCCCCGCTTCCTGCTACATCATCCCCATCGACCGGCGCCGCTCCACTCCCACCGCATGCTTCGCCGCCGCTCGTCTCCACGCGAGCACTTCACCGCCGCCGACCTGCCTGGCTCTGATATGCGCCTGTGTGTTGATGTCGGGCGCCAGATTCTCGGCGTCACAACTGACTGCGGTTAATTTTTTTGGCTACATTGGTAATCTATTCATGACATGGGAAATTTTGTTATTACTGGATTTGGGGCTTTGTGGATGAACAGTTGAGAAAATTTTTTTGACGAAAAGCAATTTATTTTCTTGCTTTGTTGAGTGTCTGATGTAGTGAATTATTATTGATGCATGTGACACGCTGCAATGGAGATGACTGGAGATCTTGGAGTTGGGAGGACCCTTCAAACTGGAGCTGCCCAACATGGTTTACCAGTTTGGTATGGTTTTCATTGATTCCAATGATCTAGTTTCGTTGGCAAGTCTATGAAGTCTTGTGAAAGTTGTCTTGATTCTATGTGCTTCGATTAGTATTGCAAACAACTATCAAAATGCCATATTTTAACGTCAGTCTGTTGATGCATTTCTGATGATAGCCATTCAGGACTGAAAACATGAAATTTGTGAAGAAACTGCTCTAAGGGGTTTCATCATGCTAATCTTCAAGATAGGCTATGAAGTATTTCTGTACTTTGATGCCTTATTTCCACATTTTGGTGTCTCATTAAGACACACTTACTACACCTACACAAGAATTGGTTCTCTTGACACATTGTCTAGAAATTTAAGACTGGGATAATTACATTCCCATTCTCATACGCTTACGCATGGGCTTGTGTGTGCACATAATGGCTAGAACGTGACTCCGCCACCCACCAAAATGGCTTCTAGCTATATTTTGTTTGACAGCTTGATTTCTGGAAAATTAAACGTAACGGCATCTCCTTCTGCGCTGGAATCAAACAGCCAAGGCTACTGTTGGAACTCACGCAACCAATTTCAACTTGCCTCTCTTGTCGTATGTAAATGGTACTACGAGCATGATCACACTAAGGATTATGTAAGCTAACCATCCTTAGGGGTTAAATATGCTTTTTCAAAAATAAAACACAAAAGAATAAATAAAAATAGGATTTTCGCTGCTTCACATGAAACTTAAGAAGGTGAGGGCCTGCGCGTACCTATGAATTCTCAATGGAAAACATTTGTGAAATAGGGGATTTCTAGAAGAACTATGAGAGACATTCCAAAAAAGACCACATAGGAAACTTTGTATCAGGTTTAAATCCTTTATAATCCCTACTGTTTTTTGTATTGTTCTAAATGAGGTTCAAATGACAAATTGACCATAACTACTTGTAGTAAAGAAAAATTCTTGCAGGCAAAGTCAAAATAAACGAGAGTAATGTTAACGTACCTGGCAATGTGACAACAATCTCCACTTACCATCTTGATTATGTATCTACAAATGTGAACTACCTAGACAGAAAACAAATACTCAATTGGGTTTATCTCAACATTCACATATGGGTAAATGGTTTTCCAAAATAGGTTCGGCGGTTTTGAAACATGTCCATAATTTTACGTATAACTTCAGTGATAAGTTGCTTGAATTGTTGGCATGTGACACATGGAATGTTCCAGAACAGCACACAATTCACAAGACCACTACTGTCTACACTCCTTATGCCTCTCATGAGCAACCAGGTGGCCCACGGGGCCCACAGTATGCCACTTACATATTCCTTGTGTGCACACAAAAAAACAAACAGCAGAGGAAAACTAACTACAGGGTAGAAGCCAAGACGAAAAGTAAGGATCATAATTAGTTTAATAAAAAAGTTAAGAAAAACAAGGTTCTCAGTGTGGTGTTTGGCAGGACAGTGCAAAACTCCAATAAAGATGTGCTCATGTGCTGTACCTCTGTTCTATATTTAGTTCTTCTTGAGAGATAAAGATCAAGCAAAGGAGGCACCGCGAGGTGGTGTGTTCAGCGGGCTTTAGGAGGTTTTGGCAATGGAGATGGCTCTCCGGCCTCAAAGCCTTCTATGCCCTCGGAGCAGGCCGAAGCTCGTCATCCGGCCAGCCAGCAGTGGTGGCCTTGCGCAGGTATGATTCAGTTCCAAGAAGTTCATGATTCCTGCTGCTCTTGTTTTTCTTGATTTGCTTGATCCACCAAGTGTTCGTCCTTTTGAAGGGGCATGCAAGATTATTTACTCAGTTTCATGATCTCAAATATTAATATTTTTGGTTGTGTTTCTTGTGGTTTTGATTCATTTCATCTAGGGAACATTTCTTCTCTGGGGATCAAGGGGAATTTTGTGTTATGGGGAGTTCTTTCCTGGACTTTCTTACAGTTGTGGATAGTTTTGATTGAAATGTTTTGGGAAATGTTTCTGTGGTCAATGATCTTAATTCTCAAATTTAGATTAACGGGACTGAAAGTTCTTTTTGGAGATCGAAAGGTAGTTAATTCTACTCAATTTGTTAAAATTTCCCCATGTACTTGTATATTTAGGTTTGCATAATCATTGAAAGATTTCCTCATCTGGGCTAATTCTGATCAGTTTTGAAGTGAAGCCTAAAACACCTTGTCCTTGTGTTTTGATTGTTGGGTTCTTTGTTTGTAAGGAAAAATACCCCTCATTATGTACCCCCATTTTTATCTACAGTTGAACATTATGCATTTACTATGTGCGAGGGTATCATCCATTCTAAACCAACATGCTAAGAAATATGGTTTCGGAGTGCAATTCAGTATAAAAATTTTAATATTTTTTTGATAGAAATTCTTCTAATAGTTTTATATTGAGCATCTGAGAGGCATAGAGTTTTATAGTAAAATAACCTACATATTTCAAAACAGCAATTTTGATTCAAATAGTTCAATAAGTTCTTTTTATTGAAACATCTTGAGCTACGTTATTTACTTTCTTTTTTCTCCAGTATTTCTTAATGACCAGGAGATATACTGGAAGCAGAATTGTTCGATGCATGGTTTCAAGTTCAGGTTTGTGTAGGATAGCTTTGTAAAAGCTTTATTAATTTTCTTATTTGCTATGCTAAGGTCATGTTTGTTAAAATTATATCATGCAGACTGTCCTAATAGGAAACCAAAGAGGACGATTTCCCTTCATACGGAAGTCACTTCTTCTAGGGGATATGCTCCGAGAATTGCTGCTGAATCAAGTATTCAGGAGCGAGAACATATTAATAGTGATGAAGAAACATTTGATACATACAACAGGTTGCTACATACCGAGTCAACAGAGTGGAAAAAATTAGAAACTACTGAAGTGGGTTTGTCACAAGATGTTTCAAGCAGTTCAATGAGGAAAGTGGATGCGGTGGGTGAAGCTAAGCTAGATATACTTGAGGACGATTTGCCCAGAAATTTATTGAATGGTGTAAAAATTGGGGAAGTAGATGTGGTGGATGAAGCTGGGGCAGAAGATGATGTATTTGAGGTGGACTTGTCAGCCTTGCATAATTCTACAGTGGGTAAAATGGATGCAGTAAATAAAGTTGAGACTGAAAATGAATTATTTGAGGTTGATCTGTCAGCATTGCATAGTGCTGCAGTGGGGAAGGTGGATGTAGTAGATGGAGCTAAAGGTAAAGAAGATTTGTTTGAGATGGATTCATTAGCATTGCACAATGTTACAATTGGGGAGGTAGATGCAGTAGATGCAGCTGGAGCTGAAGGAGACATATTTGAGGTGGATCTATCTGCGCTTGCGTCGAACAATTCAATGATAGAGGCAGTTAATGTGATGGATGAAGCTAAGGCTATAGAAGACACACTCGAGGTGGATTTGTTAGGAAATGCTACAAGCAGTTCAACATATGGTGAAGTTAAATTTGAGGTGGATTCATTAGGAAATACTTCGAGCACTGCAATGTATGGGTCAGTTGGTGGAGCGTATGAACCTTGGTCTGATGAAGTCACCTTTAAGGTGGATTCATCAGAAAATGCGTCAAATAATGCAACGTATGGGAGAACAGATGTGGTGGATGAATCTTGGGCTGATGAAGACATATTTGAGGTGGATTTTCTTAGAAATGCTTCAGTCGGTGCAGAATATGAGAAAGTGGATGTGGTGGATGAAGCTCAAACTGATGATTTCACATTTGAGGTGGATTCATTAGAAAAAGATTCAAACAATAAAATGCACGGGAAAGTTCATATGGTGGATGAAGCTTGGGACGATGAAGCCATATTTGAGGTTGATTTGTTTGGAAATGCTTCAAGCAATCCGATATATGGGGAGGTGAATGTGTTGGATGAAGCTCTGGCTGATGATGCCACATTTGAGGTTGACTTATTAGAGAATACTTCGAGCAATTCAACACATGAGGAAGTGAATGTGGTAGATGAAGCTCAAACAGGTGAAGCCACATTTGAGGTGGATTTGCTTGGAAATCCTTTAAGCAGTGCCATATATAAAGAAGTGCCTGTCATGGGTGGAACTCAGGATGATGAAGTTGGTGTAGATTTCTCAAGAAATGCACCTGTCATGGGTGGAGCTCAGGATGATGAAGTTGATGTAGATTTCTCAAGAAATGCGCCTGTGATGGGTGGAGCTCAGGATGATGAAGTTGATGTAGATTTCTCAAGAAATGCTTCAATTACCAAAACAGAAAAGGAAGCAGATGCATTTGATGAAGCTAGAGTTGAAGATGAGACATTTGATATGGATTTCTTAGGTAAACAGATAACAATGAATGATGATATAGTTGAAGAAGGGACTAAACATCACAAATATCCAATGTTGTCTTCAGCATTCATAGAAGTCAAGACCATTGATGAAACACCCGTAAGTTTAAAGCCTGAACTTATGTCAGTTGTCATGGATCAGGAACAAGACAAACCAATTTCCAGTGTTTATCAACAAGAAGGATCAATTTTTAATTTACATGCAGAGAACCAATCAATGGTAGATTTGCATGAAGAGGAGCAAATGGCTTTTACTTTTGATAAACAAAAGGAGTCAGTTGCTAAACTCTCTAAAGAAAACCAACAGACTGCTGGTTTACCTGAGCAAAACATGTCCATTGATGGTTTCCATAGGAAAAACCAGTCAATTATTGGGCTCCCATTTCAACACCAATCAATTGTTAGTTCCCCTGAAAAAGACCGATCAATTGTGAGTTTTCATGGACAAAATCAATCAATCATCAGCTCTCATAAACAAGACAAATCAATTGTTGGTGTTCCTAAAAAAGTTCAATCCGTTGTTGGTTCCACTAAGCATGACCATTCAGTTGTTGGTTTCCACAAACAAGAAAGATCAATTGTTAGTGTGCCTGAGCAAAAACAATCAATAGTTGGTTTTCATAAACAAGATCTATCAATTGTTGCTGTCAGCGAACAAAATCTATCAATTGTTGCTATATCTAGAGAGAGTCAATCAAAGCAAGTGTCTATTGTTCAGAGACATGATCCACTACATTTGAAGGAAGTGGAAACAAAGGATAGAGATGACATATCTCAAAAATCTGGTGGAGATGATGATTTGCCACATATGCTCTTCAAAGAAGAGCTTTCACAGGTTGAAGATGAAGCAAGGGCAATCACCTATAAGAAACAGCATGAAGTTGATGTGTTCTCTTTGTCTCCAGATATCCAGGAGTCACCACAGGACAATATTGACCCACAAGAACTCCGAAGGATGCTCCAAGAACTTGCTGACCAGAATTGTTCAATGGGTAACAAGCTTTTCGTTTTTCCAGAGGTAGTGAAGGCTAATTCAACAATTGATGTATATTTGAATCGCAACCTATCAGCTTTGGCGAACGAGCCTGATGTCCACATCAAAGGAGCATTCAATAGTTGGAGATGGAGACCTTTCACTGAAAGACTGCACAAGAGTGAGTTGAGTGGGGATTGGTGGTCTTGCAAACTGAATATACCCAAGGAAGCTTATAGATTAGACTTTGTGTTCTTCAATGGTCGTTTAGTCTATGATAACAATGATAGTAATGATTTTGTGCTACAAGTAGAAAGTACAATGGATGAAGATTCCTTTGAGGATTTCTTGGTTGAAGAAAAGAAAAGGGAACTTGAGAGAGTTGCCATTGAAGAAGCTGAAAGGAGGAGGCATGCTGAAGAGCAGCAGCGGATGGGAGAACAAAGGGTTGCAGAACAAGCTGCCAGGGAACAAGCTAAGAAGGAGATAGAGTTGAAGAAGAACAAATTGCAAAATCTGTTGAGTTCAGCCAGAACACATGTTGATAATTTGTGGCACATAGAGCCTAGCACATATGAACAAGGGGACACTGTCAGATTGTACTATAACAGAAACTCAAGGCCGCTTATGCATAGTACTGAGATCTGGATGCATGGTGGTTGCAATAGTTGGACTGATGGACTATCTATTGTTGAAAGACTTGTCGAATGTGATGACGAAAATGGTGATTGGTGGTATGCTAATGGTATGATATTACCAATTTTGCCCGTACTTGGGTAGGAATATTTTAGAGCATCAGAACATACTTTGCCACATTAGCGTAGGGCTTCTAGAAAAAAAATCCTTGCTCTACTATTGCCATGTAGAAAAAGTACAGCGACATGATTGATTTTTTTTGTTTAAAGTACAAATCTGATAAGAGGGATATAAAGTTATCTTGTATTCTTAATTTTTTGGTTTACTTCAGTAAGAATATATGTAACACGTTGCTTTTTGTTATAAACAGTTAATATACCTGAAAAGGCCTTTGTATTGGACTGGGTTTTTGCTGACGGTCCACCTGGAAATGCAAGGAATTATGACAACAATGACCGACAAGATTTTCATGCTATTCTTCCGAATGTCATGACTACTGAAGAATATTGGGTTGAAGAGGAAAACTGTATCTATACAAGGCTTCTCCACGAGATCAGAGAACGGGAAGAAGCTATTAAAAGAAAGGTCAGTCAAAATAGAATCTTTAAATATAGACCTGGTTATTTGATCCAGAGTTTTACAACATGGTTCTGATGTATTTTGTTGGCTGACGAATTCTCTAGCAACTGTTCTATTTGTAATTAACTTGCCTAGAGCTAATGAACTTCACATGTGAAATCAAGTTTTTGGCCAACCGATTACTATTTTGTTCTGTTGCGGGGAAGTTTTTGACCAAATAAGTTACTATTTTCACATCCAAATACATGTTATGAAAATTCATCCAAACCCAGTACTCTTTCAAATATACCATAATTAATTTGACCAGTTAGATCATTCTTCACTTCGAACTTGTGCCTTAAGCTGACTGTTTTGACCAAATGAATTGATGGCCCACCCAATTAGCACTGTTTATTGGAACTTCTGTTATATCACATTATATTATTCAAGGAAAAATGTAATTGTTCACTGTCGTGGATATATCTTGATGTTTTGAACATCAGATATATGTTGTGAAGTCCTTCGGCTTACTATTCCCACCTTTTGCTTGTACAGGTTGAAAAAAGAGCAAAAATGAAATCTGAGATGAAGGAAAAGACTATGAGAATGTTTCTACTTTCTCAGAAACACATTGTTTATACTGAACCGCTTGAAATACGTGCTGGAACAACTGTGGATGTTCTATACAATCCTTCTAATACGGTGCTAAATGGAAAGCCAGAGGTTTGGTTTAGGTGGTCCTTTAACCGATGGATGCATCCAAGTGGTGTTTTACCACCCAAGAAGATGGTGAAAGCAGAAGATGGTTGTCACTTAAAAGCGACAGGTTTGAGCTTGACTTGTTACATTGTTCCTTCTAATGCTGATAGATTTATATGATACATGTACTGATGTGCACTTTTATCCATTAATATATACGATCAAGTGCTACTGGACCATTAATTGATCAAGCACTGTTGAAGTATATGTCTAGCAGCGTTCCAAATTTGATCCATAAATGGATATCTAGTACCTAATTTTGAAACCTGAATCGCAAGTTGACATAATTATACTATTCTGAAGAGCTAGCTAGTTTAGTGCCTAAATGAGCTACTACAATCCTGTAACTGGAGTTTTCTAGATGTTATAACTGCAAAAAAATATAGCTGGTTTACTGTAGACATAATTCACTATAATATCTATTATTACTCAACTCTTGGTAAAAGGTGGCACTTTGGTGATTAAACTCAATAATATCTTGTCAAAATTTACCTTTTCTGTTTAACTTATTTTGGGACTTTGGTTGGTATATCCTTCAATGTACTCAATATTACAGTGCAATACATTTTTTCCTTCCATATTCATTAGTCTCTGTTATGTTCCTTCTCCAGTTAGTGTTCCATCGGACGCTTATATGATGGACTTTGTTTTCTCTGAGTCGGAAGAAGGTGGAATCTATGACAACAGGAATGGGACAGACTATCATATTCCTGTTTCTGGTTCCAATGCAAAGGAGCCTCCCATTCATATTGTCCATATAGCGGTTGAGATGGCACCCATTGCAAAGGTAAGCCATATTTCCATGTAAAATTTCTGTGGTTAGCAACAGTGCTAGACATCAACACTTGCCAAGTTATCCCTTATTTCTATGTGCATAAAGTAATGCCATACTCTGTAATCGCCAATCACAGGTTGGGGGCCTTGCTGACGTTGTCACAAGTCTTTCACGTGCTATTCAAGAGTTAGGCCATCATGTTGAGGTTATTCTCCCGAAATATAATTTTATGAATCAAAGCAATGTAAGTTCAACTAGCACAACAGCCTATGTTTTCACCTATTATATAATGTTCTTTTTTTTTTGTTTCTGTGGTGGCTTTGTCGCTAAGAAACTCAAATTGAAGAGCTGTCTATTTTAAGAGAGTCTATTATGACACTGTATATGGATGTGCTCCCTGTTTGTCCTTCCTTTCTCAGTTAGTTAGGATTTGTGTTAGATATGAGGATTGCCGTTGAATATTTGAAATGTAACTCAGTATATCATATGCAGTTTTAGTTTTAAATTTTGTATTATTTAAACAAACAACTTTTCCATGTCTTGTCGTTGATGCGCAAGAACTATGGAGGCAAAGAGGATTTGCCAAGTGTAGCAGAGAACTCAAGAACATAGAAAAGTGGGTTTTATGTCTTGTATGAACCATGTTTCATCCGTTCCAATGCAGGTGAAGAATTTGCATGTACGTCAAAGCTTTTCTTTGGGTGGTACAGAAATTAAAGTGTGGTTTGGACTAGTTGAAGACCTGTCTGTTTACTTCTTGGAACCTCAAAATGGGTATGCTGCATCTCATTCTTCACACAAAAGCATAGCTATTACTCTTTATTCACAAAAACCATCATCCCTAATCCTTATACTAGCTTCTAATTCACACTTCACTAAGCCTAAGATGCAGGGTATGATATCCTTCTAAAAATCAATGATTGGTTCCTGCCGAATACAAGAGCTAACTTAGTACCAGTTATTCAAACCTTGGCCTGTTTAGGCCCTTGCTTCTTTTGATCCCTTCTTCCACTACAGTATGCATATTAAGTATGTGATCACAAATCTGAAATCTAAATATAAGAATTAAAGGCACAATCACCAAATGTAACCCACCAGAATTATGGTGATTTCAATTTTTTTCCCTTTTTACTCTTCAATATCATTCTCTCTTCTTTTGTTTCCATGTTTTTCCTCAGCTGGTAGTCTGAGCAGAATAGTTCTGTTCTAAGCTTAGGTTGCAAAATTGTTTGTGAGGAGTCCGTGTAATGTCAAAGTATGTATTAAACCCGGTGCAAAGTAAAGCAAGGTACACTCTACCTGGTGCAAAGTGCAATTTACTCTGCATTCAGCATTGTTTTAGGAATGTTATGCACCGATCATGATTCTACTTCAGTTCTTAGAACTGGGTATCCTCAGTCATCTAACCTTGGACAAACAATTGTGACCTATTCAGGGCTTTGACTAGGCATAAGACCTAGCCAAGGTAAGTGTTTGCTGGTTCAAGCTCAAATCAGGAGATCTGAGAACAATCTGGCCTTGCCTTTCTCAGCATATATTGGCCTTTACTGGCCTACTGGGAACAGAAATTGCTTGGGTAGCGTTAGTATTTAGCGAGTTTATCTTTATTTAGATTTTTTACTCTACCATATCCATGAACTGCAAGTTCTCTGCACAACTTTATGGCACTGAATTGACAGAAGAACATATGTAAGATGCATCAGGGCTTAGGTGACTACACCACACTGTACTATATTCTTCATACATATGCTAGTATAATTATTTACTCCTGACTGGTTCAGTTCCTGTATGATGATTTCAGTTACGCACGAACTGTTTCGGAGATTTTTTTTTCTTGTAGGAGGCTTCACAGAATAATCCATTTGGCATATCTTGTTACAGGATGTTTGGGGGTGGATGGGTATATGGAGGGAACGATGCTGGTAGATTTGGCTTGTTCTGTCAGTCTGCTCTGGAGTTCCTCCTTCAGAGTGGATCTTCTCCGGTAAGTATTTTCTCTAATTGGAAACTTCCAAGTCCAAAAACAGTGGTAAAAGAGAATGATATTGGTTTTTTCTCATGATATTTTCTTTACGCTCTTGTTTTCCATCCATGCATTTCATTATGTTAATCATGTCTAATTCTGCTTTTTTTTCACTGACTTATTTGCTACATTAGCCTTTCCTTTCTCATAGTCACTTTTTCCCCTTACATTCACTTCACTCATTTTTTCAAAAAGAGTGATATTTTATCATCCTGACAGCATATAATACACTGCCATGATTGGTCAAGTGCACCAGTTGCCTGGCTATACAAGGAACACTACGCAGAATCCAGGTTGGCAAATGCCCGGATTATATTTACCATCCATAATCTTGAATTTGGAGCACATTTTATTGGAAAAGCAATGACATACTGCGACAAAGCCACAACTGTGAGTGCTTGATTGTCTTGAAGAGTTTTATCATCTAGTTGGTACATTTTCATGTTATATGAAAAATAAAATTCATTCCATATGTTTAATCATGTTCATGTCTTCTTGCCATTCCTTGCAGGTTTCTCACACATATTCAAAGGAAGTAGCAGGTCATGGTGCCATAGCTCCTCATCGTGGAAAATTCTATGGAATTCTCAATGGAATTGATCCAGATATCTGGGATCCATATACTGATAACTTCATCCCGGTACAGTCATGATAGTCTAATACATTTTTATATTACTACCGGTCCTTACGTATTTGATCTTGGTAAACTGAAAGTTCTGAAACAAAGTTTGCTTGGGTTGCCAATTATGCGCACTCATAAGATTATCACTTTAACTAATACTTTTGTGATGGTTGCCCTAATATGTAATTATTGAAAGTGCAAATGCATACTAATGCCACAATATCACCCCAAACATTTTTCATGTTTTGCTTATTTCATCCTATATCAGATGCATTATACTTCTGAAAATGTGGTTGAAGGCAAGAATGCTGCAAAGAGAGCATTGCAGCAGAGGTTTGGACTGCAGCAAACTGATGTCCCCATTGTTGGAATCATCACTCGCTTGACAGCCCAGAAGGGAATCCACCTCATTAAACATGCACTTCATCGGACACTTGATAGCAATGGACAGGTTAATCACTCGATGACAATTTTCTCGGCAGTCTTCTAGTCTCTCCCTAGAACTTGCTTTTCCCTTTCGCAATTATTTTTGCTGACTTATCTGAAACAAGTGATGTGTTTGCTTTTTAGGTGGTTTTGCTTGGTTCAGCTCCAGATCCTCGGATACAGAGTGATTTCTGCAGATTGGCTGATAGTCTTCATGGTGAAAACCATGGCAGGGTTAGACTGTGTTTAACTTATGATGAGCCTCTTTCACACCTGGTTAGTTCCAACATCGTACACCACCAAATTAGTGGTCTGAAAGAAAAAAAAATTGTTGCTGGCTAATAATTTCAGTGATTATGCTACAGATATATGCTGGCTCTGACTTCATCCTTGTTCCATCGATCTTTGAACCTTGTGGTTTGACTCAACTTGTTGCCATGCGCTATGGATCCATCCCTATTGTTCGGAAAACCGGAGGTGAGTGTACATAATAACATGTATATGTATGAGCTTTCTTAAGGACCTCCTCAAGGACCATTAAAACGCTTAACATATATACTTTCCACATATACTAGATAGCTTACTGGTACTCCTATGATTCATTATCTCCTTTCTTTGCACATTGTGAACTGAACGCAAATCCTATCTTCCTCATGCACAGGACTTTACGACACTGTTTTCGACGTAGACCATGACAAAGACCGGGCTCGAGTTCTAGGCCTTGAACCAAATGGGTTCAGCTTTGATGGAGCTGACAGTAATGGTGTGGATTACGCCCTGAACAGGCAAGTACCTCCACACCTCACAATTGTGTGAATGCACAATTGAGCTGAACATAATCCTACAGAACCCTGTGCCATATTCATCATGTGACATCCATGTGGTTTGCGTGCTTGGTGGTCTATATTTTTATATGTGTCTTCCATGTAATCGCAAAAAAAAAAGAATTGTCTTCCCTAATTCAATAATACTATCTTATTCATGCAATGTTTGCTACCCTTATGCAGAGCAATCTCTTCTTGGTTTGAAGCCCGTGGTTGGTTCCACTCCCTCTGCAAAAGGGTCATGGAGCAAGACTGGTCCTGGAACCGACCTGCCCTGGACTACATTGAGCTGTACCATTCAGCTCACAAATTTTGAGGCCCATCCAACGGTGGCAAGAGAAAGCAAAGCATTGCATTGGCAGATACAAATTGAACCGAACATGGCTCAAAGTTAAATCTTTTTATTCGAGCTGCACATATATATGCAGAATAAGGACTCTTTACAGCATCCATAAACAATTGAGGGAGTATGTAACACCTATGTTTCCTAGTCTCAGTTTTAATTATGAATACTTAATTTGATACCAGCACCGTGTATATATGTTTGCACAATTGCAAGTAAAATGGAGATGTAGAACTATAGTAATGTTTTTCTATGGTTCCCTTTGCCTACATGGCTACATCTGTAGCTATGGGCTATTTGCATGGTTGTGTGTGACTTGCAAGAGAAATATTCCCAATGCATCTGTAGTTTGGAAGAGAAATTCTTCTGGGTTACTGGGTATGGCAATATATGGCTGCTGAAGTGTTCTCTCAGCAGGGCTCTGTTTCAGGTTCTTTGCCAGAATTTCAAGCTGTGATTCCTGGAATTTGCATAAGTTTTTGAGACAATTTGGCAGTACAGTACAATAGTACATTCATGTGTGACCAATGCATTTCAAAAAAGAAATTCCGAAAGTTTTCGTGAGAGTTGAGAGAGATTTTAGCTTAAACATACTTCTTAGGCGGTGTTCGGCAGCACCGACAGTCGGTGCTGGAAACGCGTACAGTAAACACAAAAAACGGAACGATCCATTAACGCGTGATTAATTAAGTATTAGCTAATTTTTTTTTTAAAAATGAATTAATTTGATTTTTTAAAGCAACTTTTGTATAGAAACTTTTTGTAAAAAATTACACCGTGCAGTAGTTTGAAAAAAACGGAACGGTCCATTAACGCGTGATTAATTAAGTATTAGCTAATTTTTTTTTCAAAAATGGATTAATTTGATTTTTTAAAGCAACTTTTGTATAGAAACTTTTTGCAAAAAATTACACCGTACAGTAGTTTGAAAAGCGTGCGCAGGCAGTACTGTGCGCGCTGGGAAGTTCAGCTGCAGAAATTCTGCTTGCATGTGCGTGGTTGACCTGAATGTGGCGCTTGCTTGCTTGAGATGCTATTGAATCACTTGATTATATTTGGATCACATTTTGTTACGTAGACGTTTTTTTTCGTAATATTGTTTTGGCAAAAACCATGTTTCAGAATTATTTTAAAGCACGACTTTTACGAGGTTTTCGTAAAAAATAGTTTAATTCCTGTAGAAAAAAGAATCCCTTCGGATATATAAAAAAAGACCAAATTCATTCACGTTTTACTTCATGCTACAATTTCATCTTGAGATCCGAAACATTGTCCGTCTCATTGTAATTTATGTTAACAACATTCACTCTCTCCTTAAAAACTAATACTAATCATAATAAAATTCTTGCTAGCACTAATTAACCAACCAATTACTTACTATTTAATTTAACAATCAAATCGAATAAAATAGGTTTTGGGGTCGAGAAATATTCCTGCAACTACATTATACCTACTCCAGTTATTAATTATTCCATTAATTAATCAAATCAAATCAAATGGAATTGGAGTTTGGATGGTGAGAAGTTAGCTTGCTTGGGGCAACCCAAGAGGTAGACCTGGTTTGCTTGCTTTTAAGTTTCCCAGTGCAATACGTTGCGTGCGCGTAGCAATTTAACCAACCCCAACCCTTTCCCCTCATCCTCCCTATCTCTTTCTTCCTCCGCTCCTCGCCGCAAACAACCAACCACTTCCTCCTCCTCTTCCCCCGCGATCCCCAATCCGATCTCGTAAGTGGCCTTCTTCTTCTTCTTCCCCCACCCGATCCGCCCCTAGCTTTCGATCGATTAATCGAATTTGTTGGTGTTTTTGCCTACTCGTCGATCTGAGCCGTGAGGGTTTGTTGCGAGATTGGCGTGCTGTGTTTGGGTGGGTTTGGTGGTGGGGGGGGGGGGGTTCGATTAGAGTGTCTTGGGGCTGATTTTTGTGGTGGTGGTTTGTTGGTTTGCAGGAAAGGTAGGAAGGCAAGGCGCGTGATGGCGAGGAGCTCGTTCAAGCTGGAGCACCCACTCGGTTCGTCTCACCTCTTCTCGTTACTTTTTTTTTTTTGTCGATGCCGATGCATCTGTCTGCTGTTTGATGGATTGTTGTAGCTGACTTGCGTGAATACTTAGGACTTGGGAGGAGTGCCGTTATGGTGTTGCTATTGTTTAGTTTTGTAGCTAGATGATAATCAGTTTGCTTGTTAGGTTTTGGTGTCACTTTTGTTTGTAGAATCTCAATCTATCCACTTCTATGGTTGCTTTCTACATATACGTATGTAGAGGAGAAGTAATGATATGTGGTTGATTGATGGCTAATTTATTGAATGATACTGTCTTTTATCAGTTCTTAGCGCATAATATCTTACCGTGATCTGTTTATTTTACCCTGCCCATTGGCAATGGAGCACAAATTTTTCATTTGTTCAACAGAATTACTTGGTTTATGTGTGGTATAATTGAAAATCTCATTTCTGTTTATGCCATGTGTTGTGTCGCAGAAAGGAGGCAGGCCGAGGCCAACCGCATCAGAGAGAAGTATCCTGACAGAATTCCTGTCAGTTGGATGAATTCTTGTTGCTTGTGGTGTTTGTTTACTTTGTCATGATTATTTTGTTCTTATGTGAAGCAACTTCCTGTGATTAAATATAGGTCATTGTTGAGAAGGCTGAGAGGAGTGACATTCCTGACATTGACAAAAAGAAGTCAGTTCTCAATCATTTTACTTTTAAGAATATATCTAGTGCCACTTTATCTCTATTTGTTTTAGCAAGTTATGTTGACACTTTACTTTGTACGCTGCTGAAAATAGTTTTAGCAAATTATATCAGGTGCCAGAATTTTGAATTTACCAATAGGTTGATTGTTTTTAGTTTTCAATAATTCCATTGCCAAGCATGTTCTCCAGTCCTATTGCTTCAAGTCTTCAAAGACTAAAAAAAGTCTATCAAGATTATTTTTTCTTTTGGTGTGTGTGCAAGTTCTCAATGAAAGCTAATTATTTACTCCACTTGGGCATATTCTTTTCTTGTACCAGTACCCAAATCCCAATACTGATGATAAATGATTTTAGTCCTGTCTACTTGATAACTCTTGCATCCTGTAATGGCAGCAAATCCACTGTTGACCAACCACCATATGTTCTTTTTTATCTATATGCAGGTACCTTGTTCCCGCTGACCTCACGGTTGGACAGTTTGTATATGTTGTTCGGAAGCGGATCAAGCTCAGTGCTGAGAAGGCAATCTTCATCTTCGTAAAGAACACGCTTCCACCAACAGGTATGGCAATATGAGCTCTTGGAGCACTCAGTTCAACATCAACATAAAAAAATAATAACGGTGTGATCCCTAAAATTCCTTGTTGCATTGCTCCTGCAGCTGCCCTGATGTCCACCATCTACGAGGAGAACAAGGATGAGGACGGCTTCCTCTACATGACCTACAGTGGGGAGAACACCTTCGGCCTGTTCGTCTGAGTGGCGGCAATCATCAATTCGACAATGCCTCGTGTAAATAGGCATCTAAAAGATCCTCTGTATATAATATGGTCTAGCAGCATGTTCCAAATCCCTTAGCATCTTATTGTCAAAAACCTATCCTGTGATCATCAAAGCACACGGTGCTCTTAGTACATTAACAACTGTCTGGTCTGTTCTTTCTGTTCAACAAGTTGCATAATTGCATTGCTTCAGTGTTCTCTCTGAAGCTGCTATTCTAACAAACTGAAATCCATACTTATGTGTTCTGTGCCATACTCTGTCCCTGAAAAATCAACTCTTAGCTACGAACTGGACGTAGACAAAAAATCAACTTCTGGCTACGAACCTGATATAGGCAAAAACTAACTTTTAGCTTACATCCAGGTTCATTTTTTATGGGACGGAGGGATGTGTTTTTGTTGAGATGCCTGATTCCTGTGACGATGCCAACGGAGAATCTGGAGTTGGTCAGGAAACTTGTCCAGGGCCCTGTGATGCAGTGGCGTTCAGCCTTCAGCTCCACATGTTGGATCGAATCTACTACTCCGTAATTGGGAATTTGGCATCATCAAATCAGTGCATTGCATTGCATTTGGCTCCTGTTTAGACCTGGAGTGGCAGCAACATTTTCCCAGGCATTGTGATGTCTGATATGACACCAGATGCTACGTTTGAGCTGGCATAGGGTGACTACTACCAACCCTGTATGCTTATTTAAATCGCTTATTAATAATTAAAAAAAATATTTGTGAGTAAAATTTTTTCACGACTCAAGAAAATATTGTAAAATAAACTATGATAAAAAACAAATTCAAAATTAAGTTCTAAAATTAAATTTTAGCTTATAAACATAAGCCAACCAATAAGAACCTATTATATTTGAGCAAGCATAGGATGAGCACTATGTACTATCACCTTCCTTAACCCAAGACCAGATTATATACTACGAAAAATTTATTCTTAACTCTGTATGTATTAGGTTGTTATATTTTTTTAACAGAGAGTAATATCGATTCAAAGTGAGTTAATTACTTAAAATATAGCAACTTCTAACATTCAAAATTTATCCTCATATTACTCTTTCTGTCTTAAAATATAACAGCTTCTAACATTCAAAATTTATCCTTATATTACTCTTTCCGTCTTAAAATATAACAGCTTCTAACATTCAAAATTTATCCCCAAACATAACAATTAACAATTTTTTCACCTACATTTTATTCTCAACCAACTACAATCTTCTACTTCACATATTTTTTTCTTAACCAATCGTGTCTTCTTTCATTTAACTTCAACTACTCTTTTATAAAACTTAAAACTTGTTATATTTTGATACGGAGGTAGTTACAAAATTTCTGGTCGCTTGATGTGCAGGGGCAAAAGAGCTCATTAGACAGGCCACCGCACAGACAATCTGGGCCTTCTTACATGGGCCGGCACAGTCTAACCTATTCCAAGCTGGGCCTGGGTGGGCGCCCCGACGGAGAGCAGCGCCGGCGAGAAGGACGGCGAGTCGGAGACGGCGGCGCACCAGCCATCCATCCTCCATGGCGACGCCGACGCGGATCGGAGGTCCCCAGCAATGGCGTTCATCTGTGGATCAGTAATTAATCACCATCTGACTAAACAAGAATAAGCATATCTCATTTGCAGAGGTAATCAAACTGAAAACGACGATCGAAATTGCAGGTATTTTTTTTAAAAACAAATCTTCTTATTTTCAGGATCCATACATAAGCGAAGTGTACTGAATTTTATACTAGTATATCGGTTCCATTTATTTGCATCATCCGATCATCATGTCGCAGTGCGATCAAGAGCTACAGTAGCATGCAGTTACTGGTGTCAAATGAACAAAGCACTTATGGTTAAAGCATATTCTTATAATATCTGAAGAATCATCAGCCCAAATTATAATTAGAGACAAAATTATAATTAATCAGATAGGCTAACTTAGCTTAGCTTACCATGGCAGTGCTACTGACTTATTACTGCAGCTCCAGAACAAACAACAATGCAGGGTACACAGTTCACTGCTGATCTGAAATTCTGAATAGGGAGAGCAAACATCCCATGCTGTACCTGCAGACTGTAAATGCAGTGCATTGATTCACACAAGCATCCACACTGCATCCGCATTAACACTGCTGCTCACATTATCACACTCCCTCACTCACTCGAGGCATCTCATATTATTATCATCACCATCTCTTTCTTGAATGCTCTCTCTCTCTCTCTGAACTCTGATCAAGAACAGCAGTCTCCTTTTTCCTTGAATGTCGCCAATAAATATCCCAACCCCCTCTTTGTTCGGTTGTTGGCTCATTCACTCCATCACCCTTTGCATTTCAATTGCATTTCACCATGCTCTCTTCCCCTCTCTCCTCTCTCTAATTCTAAGGAGCTTATTAAAGAAGGCTAGCTATGCTTCACTCATACCAGCTGCGCCATCTTCTCTTCTTCTCCTTCTTCTTCCATCTCCTCCTGCATTCAGCAAAAGAGTAGCTCTGCATGATAGCTCTTTTATCTGTTCTTCGTGTCCATGTTCGAGGGTGGGTGCCTGTCGTTGCAACATTGCAGCTACGTGTTGTGTGTGTGTGTGTTTTTTTGTGATATTAAGGTTGGTCGATTAGACGGCCTTGCGGAGACGGGATATTGGGACGGTTCAATCGGAAAGCTTGTGCTCCGGAGGCGAGGAGCTCCGGTCTTTTGATTGAGCCGTGCCAATATCACGTCGCATCCATCACTTGATGTCTCTTGCTGTTTCTTTCATGCAGGTATTGATTCCCTTGTTTTTCGCCAGTATTGTAGGCTTATTTGTTACTGTATTTCTGAGTTTAGTTACGATTAATGATAATCTGGATTTGTATATATATACAGTGAGGCTGATCTGTTTCACTTGTAGTTTGTATTTATTTTACATGTCTATATGTGATTAGCAAGCATGGAATTTTATGTTATTAATTTGTTCTTTGGAGTAACAATGCTACCTGTTATTGATACCATTACTTTAAGTTGCACTGGTACGTATAAATGTTTTCTTTATATCTGAATAAGACTGAAATGCACACAGTGAGATCCTTCAAGTCTTCAAGTTTATCAGTTGTTTTCAATTTTTACAATGTGGATGTGTTCAAAGGTATATATTTCATTACATTCTAAGATCTAAGTTGGAGACAATAGATGGTTCAGTATCTAAGGCCTTAGAATGCAGACATATATACTAAGTACTAATTAATTGTTTTTCGACGGTGTCAAGTATCAATAATAGAATAACTGGGTGACATTCAACAATATATCTAGGTTCAACCTGGAATGCAGGTATATGGTTTCACTATCTGCAACAGAATTATGACACAAGAGCTAATTAATTAAGTTGCTTCATTAATTCCTTACATCTTCATCCATTTAGTTCTTGGAAGATGCAATGGATCTGCCATATTCAAATAGAGCATGCATGGAGAAGGTAATGCCAGCAGCAGCAGGAATCTAAGTCAAGATCTGAAAATTTTTCAGGCTACAGAAGATGACTTCCATGGGTGCAGCACTATGCAGCAATGTCGAAAAAAAATAGAAACAGAAAAATTGTAGTAGAGACAAAGGAATCAGTCACAATGCCGTGGCTGAAAACACAGTAAAAGCCTGATCATGAAATGTTCATGGTATGGCCAACTGATGGACATTACAAAGCTTTGAGTGATTAATAAATGTTCATGATAGGGCCAACTGATGGACATTGCAAAGCTTTGAGTGATTAACTATATGATCCTCTCTTGAGAAAGAATATATATGCAAAAGGATAATTGGGATAGGTTCTGTTTAGTCTATTGTACCTTCTTTTCAATGCCTTTTTATTTTGATGAAAAAGCTAATATTGCTTCATGACTACATTTTGTTTCTTACTGTCACCTCTTTCAGTAAATTTGCTGCTACTGTTTGCACACATACTGTGTACATGTTATCTTTTTCCTTGGACAATTTAAAAGGGCTCAGATATCTTGTATTCCTAATATTTGATTTGTGAAATGAACTACAATTAATTGCTAAATCTTGTGCAATGCAATCACCCATGGTTCATGAAGTGCTAGCTAAATAGGTGCAAAATAATGCAGTAAAATTCAGTATTACACTATGTGTGGGACAATAATATTTCCTTCTGGGGGACCAAAAGAGGATGTGATGGTCAAGGGTATATAGCAGATAAGTACAGGGACACTGGTCCTTTGGTGACCATGGAATGATGCAGAATCTTGCAGAAAACTGAAGCCAACAAGAACAACAGTACAACGACACCATCAAATCAATTCACATTTACAGTAACAAATTTTGTTGTTTGCATCGAGCCTCTGAGGATCATTGCACAGGAGGTTATCAACGTAACCGACATCGATTAGAGCGTGATACTGTTCTCTCTGAAGAACCAACAGTGACATTTCTCAGGGACATGACAGGAGAGGTCATGTGCAAAACTCTGCATCTCAGGCATGAAACCCCCACAGCTCCAATGGATCAAAATGTTCCGGGTTTCTTCCTGTTTGAAATGCAGATGAAACAGTTCAATTCATCATGACTGAATGATATGACTTTTGATAGATTGTCAGGTATTCCAACAGCGAATCGCGACTATTCGGTACGACTGAGTTTTATGTGCCAGATAGCTCAACCTAAAAGCTTAAACTGATAAGATAGCTCAACCTAAAAGCTTAAACTGATAAGGAAAGATAAACAAGGTACACTTGGATAGGTACTCCAATAGAGAATTGCAACTATTCGGTACAATTTAGTTCTATGTACCAGACAATTTGTCTAAAAGCTTCACCTCATTAGGAAAGACAGACACGGTACACTAAAATGGGTATTCCGACAACGAATTGTAACTATTCGGTACAATCGAGTTCTACGTGTCAAACTGTCCATTTAAAAGCTTAAGCTGATGAGGAAAGACGGACACGGCACGCTTAAGTAGGTCCGAGGAAGGAGACAGCAAGGAGCAGAATATCATACAGCTTAATTTGTGTGCATGCATGAACAAGACAAGCTGCCAGATATATCTGCTTGACAGCGAGGGCGAGGGCGTTGTCGTCAACCGTCAGCGCTGCTTCTTCCCCAGGGAATCAACGTGACCCAACAGAACCTGCGGTGGACGGTGTGAGCTGCCTGCATCTGTTCAAGCCTGAACATTTTGCAGTATGCTTCTTCTTTTGGATTCATCTACCTAAGCTGAGAATCACAGAATAAGGGCATTCATGTGAGTGATCAATGTCCTTATAGTTATGGTAATTGGTAGCTTCATGTTTCTATTTTGATGAATTTTGTGCTAATTGTGAATTTTTCATAGTTTTGGTGCAACTGCCATACTAAGGTTCAGTTAGTCAAAAGCATTATTATCATTTTTTGGGTGATACGTAAGAGAGTTGCGTATCTTTTGGGGTCAAAAGCATTATGAGGTCTAATGAAGGAACTTAAACTCAATTCGAAAGTCAAAGTTCAAATAACCGAATGTCTGTCATACTTACTCTAAATAACTTTTATGTAAGCAAAATCAATATTAGTTCTAGCGCAACTGTGCAAGTTCCAAATAATATAATTCCAGCCCAACTCTGAAGCCAAGGGAGGCATGTCTGGTCCTTACTCTCAGGAACATATTTTTCCTTCATACTCCCTCAAATAAAAAAAATTGGCATTTAGGACAAGATTTGGTCAAACTTTACAATTGACCATCAATAATTTCTCATATGCTTAGTGTAAAAATAAAAGAAATAATTTACGTAGATTTGCCTCAAAAAGTATTTTCATAATATCACAAACTTATTAGATTTTATAAAGTTATTCTAATATAAAATTGATTATCAAAATTTTAAAAGTTTGTTCAAATCTTGTTCTAAACGTCAAAACATTTATGAAGGGAGGAGTAACATTGTTCGAGTAATATATTGAGATGAGATTTTGGAAGATCAGGTAAGGGTAATAAGCAGTAAGTACAACAGAAGAACAGTGCTTGACAGGCAAGAGGTAGAGAAGGCTAGCTCCCCTTGAGATCCAGCAAAGAGAATCACCAATAGTACATCACCCAAATTCCAGCAAGGAGCATATTTATCTTTCTTCTGGACTGCAAGTTCTTTCTGTTCACATCAAGAAAAGTATTGCTTCTAGCCTACTTGCAATGAACCTGCAGCCGACTCGTTCTGTTCCACAAATATATGAACTGTAGCAGCCAGCAGATTGGAAATTCGCCGACCGACTCGTCGGTTAGCAACTCTGCAGGTCTGAAGGTTCATCATAGTTTAGTTCAGATGATCAATAACAAAATTGCCAAGCAATGGTTAATCCTTAAAACGTCAAGATTTCAAGTGAACTTGTCAGCATTTTCAAACAGTAAGTTGTAGCAACTTAAGCTTAGTTGTAACTCAATGTTTATTGGTAGTTCTCAGGCAAAATGCATTCCAAGTGACAAACCTGGTGCCATTTAAACTGTAATGCAATGCAATGCCAATGCAAGGCATATTGGCAAGCAGCAAACTTATTTGCAGCATGAATGCACAAATTGAACAAAACATCATCAGAAAAGAACCACCACCAGGCTATGAGAACATATCAGGAAACTCAGCTCAACTGCACAAACTGGTCCTTGTTATCAACAACACTCCAACAGTCATGTTGCTACAGGTAGCAACGCATAGCGGATTTACAACCAAACCCAGACAATACTAGCATAAGGACAACGCATGTGCCAGAATTTATTCTTGTTCATGGAGTGGAAACCACTTGTTTATTACATTGCACTGGCATTACTATGAGGTTTGCGCTTCGCCTCCTAGAGCAGCACTTGGGCCATCTCATCTTCACTGGAGTTCCTTCAGGAAGTCGGCGTTATCAACCAAAACCTAAAGTGAAGAATATCATTAGTCACAATGTTATTGCCTTTGAAAAACTATGCTCTAAGCAGATCTGACAGATACATGAATGCTTGCAAATGTATTAAAAAATTTTAGTGTTCAAATAAAAACATCAGTATTGGTGTTTCGTCAAGTGTCCTATTTTTATCTTATTAGATCCTTTTAAATCCATCCAGAAGAAAACTGGCCAGCATTTCTAGTATATTGGACCAAAGATGTCTATATCCTCTGTTTTGCACATTATGACAGACTCATGATCAGCAAATGTTAAATGAAAATATATACAGCCATGGAAGAGGGATCTTTTTTCACAAGTAAATGTCTTGCTTCTCAAGTGCCAAACCTTATCAACAGTAGAGTTCAGACCTATATACTAACTGGTAATGACTAAGCACTAGCACTTGTACTTTGGCACTTTGTGACTGTATGGTTTCATTTCAGTTTTGTGTCTGCACTAAAAATTATGTTTTGTGTAAGCAAAGTGGTTTGCTTTCCATTTTGACAAGGCTTTCTTCAGCAAGAACTGCCAAAAGCTCTAGGCTTAAATAAAACTATATGTACACATGTACAGATCATTCAATGGTTAACAGTAGTAAAACACAGCGACACACACAGAAGGGAGCCATACCACTTTCCAGCCATCAGGGTCAAGGAAAGAGGCAATCTTTGTGTTGAGCCCTGGTAGTGGACCTGGCTGCCGTAAAATCTTTCCCCCTAGTTCTTTTGAAACTAGCTCGACAGCCTCAGTGCTCTTGTAGACATCCTCGGTGCCAATAGCAACCTGCACTTGCATCCGACATCATCAAGAAATGCCAACATCTCTTAGGATATCTCCGAAGAAAAAAAGGATTGTGCAAAACCTGAGCATATGCGTTTCCCTTGCTATATTCTGTGACACCATAGTTGTATGTCAACTCAATAACAGTTGTCTTATCCTCATCAGCATAGCCCAACATGGCAATGGTATACTGTGCATGCCAAAAGTTATTCAGTCAATGGAAGTTAGCATGGGCCTCAGAACTTTCAGTCACAATAACAGAATTATTGCATCTTTTTCATGATAAGTAGAGGTACCTTATAGTCAGGTACATCCTTCTTCCTCAGCAGCTTCATACCAAGGGCCTTCATTAAGCATAAACACCAATACACATATGAGCCCACTATTCTAGAAATTAAAGAATATATAGAAGAGATACTTCAGCATTTCTAACTCTTGGAATAGCCTGTAGTTATGCCATGAATGAGAATACCTTCTCATAGAACTTGATAGAGCGATCAAGGTCACCCACACGAAGCATAACTTGGCAAAGAGGCTCAGGTGTTGGACCCCTCTGGATAAGCTCAAACATGTAACCGTCAGGATCCTGTGCAAAGGCAATCACAGTGGATCCTCCCTTGACAGGACCAGGTTCACGAGTGATCTTGCAGCAACAACTGGATTTAATTTTCTCAGCCAATTTGTACACCTATATTTGCATCCGATATCATGTTAAGACAATCATGAGACCAACCTATATTTGCAGCATGATGTCAAGTATTCATGTTAACATAATCATGAGACCGCATGATAAATAATAAGTTGTCACAGAAACAATACATACGTCCTCAGTTGCAATAGCGAAATGCCCAAATCCTGCTCCAATGTCATACTTATCAACACCATAATCTATCAAAAAACAAAAAACATATAGGCACATTAGAGCGTAGAAATGGGTGACAGTACACTCAAAATAAAAACAAGAGCTGACTTGTTTGAGTTAAGAGAGAAGAAAAACAGAATAATTCTCCAGTTGTTTTGTTAGGTTAACACATACTTCAAAAAAACATTAACTACAATATCTAATTCTATGGAGAAACAAAATATCTTAGGATCAATAACATACTGTATGTCAATTCAAGTGCAAAGTTGGTGTCCTCAGGTCCAAACCCAAGAAATGCATTCGTATATTTCTCTTCAGGTACATCTCTTTTCCTCAGCAATTTCATTCCAAAGCATTCTGTGTAACACCTGCCACAATCACATCTTAGCAGACATGTACTAGGTATGGGGAATATTACTGAAAGCACAAAACCATACTTAATGGTGCGATCCAAATCTCCAACACGGTAAACAGCATGTAGAAGCCTCTTCTTGTCCTTCTTAGGCCACTCCAGCACAACCTCAGGTGACTTCTCAGCTTCACTACCGCTTGCCATTCCTAAAGTGAGAAAGTGTAAATTTGATAAGAAGAATAAACAAGCTAATTATAATAAAATCAAAGGACTAAGAATAATCTCAGCGTCCATACAATGACAGTAAATTACTTGGACAGAACTCTGGTCGAAAGCAAAAAGGATGCCTCAAAGCTATAATTTCAAAAAAAAAAAAACCCCAAAATAATCCATGAAGCGGCAGTTGTAAGATAAGATGGAAGTTTCATATCCCCAGGAAGAAAATCCTTTATGGCCCATGGTTCACAACATGCAGGGGCGGATCCAACTTGGAACATGGGGGTTCAGTTGAACCCCCAAACTTTTGGGGGAACAAACAACAAACTGTTACTTGTATTAAGGTTAAGGCGCTGAAATTAAGAGAAGAGCTTCTTCCAGACAAAAGCACTCCCGGTGGGAGAGAGAGATGAATCAGGAAGAGGATGTGGATGCTCACCACCAGGATCCCCTTCCCTCCCCTGCTCTGCTCTGCTCGCCAGATGGAGATCGGCTCCCCTCCCCTGTTCGGCCGCGACTCGTCTTGGCGCAAGGAGCGGAGGAGACGACGAGACGCGAGATTTCTCGGGAAGATATCGGGGCTGAGCCGCTGAGGTGTCTCTTTTTTTCCTCTCTTTTCTTTTTTCTTTATTTGAAAGGCTCTTTTCTTTTCTTTAAAATACTTTCCTTTTTCTTTCAAAGAATGCTCCAGAACACCACAAACCGACAAAAATATCGGGATATCATCACATCGGACTTCTCTCAAATGTAAACAAAAACTCAATATACTTCTTTCTGATTTGTATGTTGCCATTAACTTTTTAACATATATTTATTTTTTTTAAAATAATCACGCAATTATTTTTTTTATTTATTTTATCTTTTTAAGCATGATTTTCTTTTTCTATTTTTGCATATTATTTTAATAAAATGAAATACATAAAATTCAGAGGAAGTACATCGAAATGCACAAAGAGAAGCATCCATGATCTATAACCTAAAGAGGTGATATTGATGCTACAAGACACAACTGTATATGTCGTCGATCGGCGCAGATAGGAACTTTATCGCTGCCATTATAAACTCGGTGCACCAAACTTTGTTTCTACCTCCAAAGGAAGTTTAGGGCAATCTCATAGGGGTTGAATTAGTTTCTGAAAAAATCATGTAAGGGGAATCTCATAGGGGTTGAATTAGTTTCTGAAAAAATCATGTAAGGTCCTTATATTTCGAGCTTCTTTGAAACACCGGATTCTAAAAAAACAAAGAAACATAGGATTAAAAAGATTAAATCATAACAACTCAAATCATATGGATTAAAAAAACACATAAAAACTACAAAAATAGTCATTTGGATAGAGTGCAGGAATTAGAAAAGAGATAGACACAAATGATTTTTTTTTCTAAGAGGTTGAAGCTCATGTTAAAACTTCTCCAAAATTCTTATATTTTGAGGCAATCGAAAGAAATTTCATAGGATTTTGGGTAGCTATTTCTATTATCTAAATGATCACATAGGAAAATTTTTTATAGGATTGAATTTCTCTAAACTTCCTTAAAAATCCTTTGCTCCAAAGGAAACCTTCATGTGTTCAAGTTTTCCTCCCTCCGTTTTTTTTCTTACTCCACCATAGGATTGCACCAGAGTTCTCCACGTGTTTAATGTACTGATATTTAAACGACAAACATTACTGCTGATTCTGAGACAAGCAGAACCTTACAGAAAGCATCAATGATTGAGACCTTAATCAACTAAATAGTACAGGTGTCACTCTCACAGTGTCAGAGTAGCGGATGCGCTTCTCACCTGCAGAGTGTACATGTGAACAGTCACAGGCAAAGCTAGTAAGTTTAGAAACAACCACAAACTCAAAAGGGTCACAATACAGGTATGAGTTGTGAGCATCTCTGCCTGAAGCTGACATCCATATTTCTCATCTCCACAAATTTCATACTGTCCTAGAGCCTACAAATGGGCTTCACAAGTCCAATTACGACACTTCAATCATAGAGCAAAGTACTATAGTAGAATAGTTGGTATTCTGCATTAACTTAAAAAAATCAAATCAAACAGCTGTTCCCTATCTAATATTCAAATATTCATCTACATATACATCTATAACTATATATCTATATGACTATGTCTAGATCTAATCTTCAGTTTGAATTTATCATATTACACATTTCTCTCACCTAAAATTAGCTGCTTTGCATTGAAATCAGTAAAGTTATCTATAAGAGGAGTGTATTTAAGCAAGGCCCTTGTACAATTCTAGGTGAAGTATATACAACTCTTAACTTCCTACTAAAAGTGCGCCAATCAGCTGAGTCAGCCCATCAGTTTAGGTGTCGTTTGCCTGCTCAATCGATTTCTTATGTAGCCTCCACGTGAGACACGTTCTATAATTTAGCATTTAGCTTCCTCTTCACTATCTTCCTTTTTCGGAAGACCTTCTTCATTATTGACCTCGCTGTAACCCTGCAAAGGATAATTATTTCCGTCATTGTAACTCGCAGTTGATTAGTATTGGCAAAGAAGAGATGAACTTATGACCAACAGACATAAAAAAATGCAGTTCAAGTCATTTATTTAACTATTAGTAGCACATATTTCTGTTTTCTTGTATGAATGTTTTGAGCAGATTCGAGCAGGGATACCTATTCAAAACAAAGTGGCTGACAGCGCACAAGGTGCAAGTAGATATTACTACATACTGTCATAATCTAAAAAGATGTACTGTAGCTCAGGACTAACTACTACTCTACTAGTGCCATGCCAAGTAAATCAGTAAATCTGGAATCACTTTCCGAATCACAACGGTGCACCAAGACAATCACGTGACATCAAGATGGAAGGATGAATTTTCCTAAACTCAAAGAGATATTAGAGGACAGGGAAGGCAACTGGGTATCCTCAGCCAAAACTAGACCTTACAAAAGTGAAAGCCAGTGCAAAGAAGAGAAAATATATTATAACACCATTGAAAAAGCAAAATTTCTACAATATGCCACTGATGAAGTCAAGCTCTACAATGTGCCATCAATTAACTCATTTCCTTACTTATATGTCATCGCCATTGGTCAACAGTTAGTCAACATCAGTTAGATAAGGAAAGGGTCAACTTCGCCTCTAGGATACCATGTGTACTTACGAGATCAAGATTGAACCCATTGCCAATATATTTTCTGATACTATCAGCCAACAATTCTCTTCTTGTTTCCAGAAATAAAACAAGGCTATTGTAGGCATTATGGAAAAAATGGAATCAGGAGTTCACCACGGAGATGGCATATAATGAAGAAAACGGATTAACCAATAGCACATTGTAGAATTCAACTTCGTCAATGACATACAATAGAATCTTTCAAGAAAAAACAACAGAATCTAGGCAGTTAACCTTGTAAATGAATCTTGGTCGACCTATCTCTTTCCAACTAGATCACAGTAAAATTGTAACTAAGAGTTCTGAGTTCTGACCAACATGTAGCTATCCATGATTAAGTGTGATTCTGATTTAATGTCAAATAGAGTGGACAAGATATTACCTTAACTGTATCATGCAAGAATTTGGCTTCCTTGTTGCTTTCAAAGTGCTCACGGACAGGCTGAAATAGACATTTCGCAAGTTATCATTAAACATATCATGGATGCTATCCTTAAACACAGCATGGATGTCTAATGGAAAACCACATTGCCTACTATAGACAAAAAACATCCAACCAACAAAGTTTGGGTAGAACCGCATGTAGTTCACAGGGGATGGAAAAGAAACATTACTTTCAATATTTGGTTTATTGCTTCTTTCAGAGCAGGCTTTACATCAGCAGGATGCAAGGAACCACTCTCATAGTCCATGACTAGCTCTTCCACGCTCATAAATGTCCTGTAGAATAGAAAGTGTTACATATTTACAAATTATACACTCTTATTAAATAACAAACGTTTAACAGACTTTTTTTCCCTGAACGACAGTAGTTGAGTTTTAAAAAAGGATTATTACTTGTTTCCACCATTTTTAGCCTTCCGGACCACCTCAAATTTGCCAAACCAAGGAAAAATGATGTATTTTATGTACTCAATACATGGATTTCCCTTGACAATCTTTGGAGGACAGAAAGCCTGCTTTATTTTTAAATCTATCTCAGCCTGCAACACGTTTAAGTCTGTTAGTAAGCAGCAGATTTTTGTTGACAATGAATTAATGTCAGTTTAACAGAAGGATGAATGTACCGTGCTATATAGTGACGGAAACATCAAAGAAAACAGGAACTGAATTATACAGCAAAACAGCATATGCAGAAGCTTACTAGTAAGCAGAACATTCTTGTAGCGCATGCAGCATCAGCCCATTAGAATGGTAACTAAATAATATTAATTGCAAGCTTGTTTGTAAAGAGTTAATAATAGTGAAATTAATTGTTCCATGCCTACAAGTAGACTCAACTCAACCAGCCAAAGCCAAAGTAAACACAAAGCTGTCGATATTATCATAATATTTTTCTTTTGTTGAAGAATTAATATCTTCAAGATCTGAATGGCAAAATATGTGGAGTGTTTTGATTTGGCACTTCCATCAAAATTAGACTCTGGCCATTAATTTCTCATACAACATATTTGTCAATAGATACAAAACCATGTAAAAGCACTTTGAAATATGGTATTGGTACTTTACTAATTGGTTAAGACATACAAAGTTTGAATTTTTTAAATACATGCATACATTATAAATTGGACAGAGTGAGTTCCTATATAAGTAATGTCCACAGTCTACTGCATTTCATCATCCACCCCCTAATCTTGGACATTCTTTGTTGCATAAACACCTTCAAAAATTTACTTTAGTTTGACAGGACAGATATACAAAATCCCATTGCATGATCATATTGATGTAGTATGTTTTATTTACATATAATTTGGGGAAAATGGCTTTACAGGTACTACTAAATGTATATCAGGTCTGACACTGCAAAATAAGACCTTTGTTTTGTTTTTGTGTTTTTTGAGGACTCCAAGAGAGGAACATCTGCATAAAGCGGAAACTAGCACTATATATAAAGAAAGACTATTTGGTAATGGCAAGATTAAAACCTTATCATCATCCATGAAGACGGCTGATGCTGGATCACTTGCAGACATCTTGTTCTGCCCTTTCAAGCCAGGGAGCAAGTTTATGATTCGTTAAGAAAAGAAAAATCAAAACACCATGACCAAATCTCTATGAATCTGTGAGAATTATGCTGTAGCTCTTGTTGGTGTGAGTATTATGTTCCATGGTACCCTTGTAGTTGTAGATGCCTTATTACAAACTTGGTAAACGGAAGGTAAATGTGTAGGTAATACACAAATCCTCATTTTGGCAAATTCACAAAACTAAATAAAAACAGGACGAAATAAGGATACGGTGTGACAGAATAATTGGCTTCTTTTCCTGTCTGTTATCAGAATTCGTTGTTGCTAGCTTGTTGACCTCATGCTGATCCATGCCCATCTGACAAATGTCTGCCTAGAAAAGGAAAGATTCAACCAGAATCACAATTATATAGACTGCATGTGGGTTTAACCTAAACAGAACCGTTGGGAAAATTCCTATTACTAAAAAGAATATGTTGTAATATTCAGTGCAGACAAATCAAATTTAATCTGGAAATATCATAACTAAATACATATCTGCAAGTACCATATGGCCTAGAAACATCTTATCAACATCATAGCAAGAGACATCACTCTGCTTGTCCATGACTTCCCACAAACTGATTTAATTAACAGCGGTATGTTAAACAATGGTTTAACCGTTAATTTTCCATTTTCTATAATAGAACCTGGAAATTCTCTCATATGGAAAGAATTTAACAGTGATATGCATTCTTATACTTGTTTATCTGGCTTTTCTTTGGTCGTACGTAATCCTTTGAAATGACTTGACATATATAACAGATTTGTTTAGATTCTCTTACTAAAAGAACTGCACAAGACCAACACGGGTAGTAGCGTCCATGATTCCCAAATGAATGAACCATTGAAGATTCTTACCTCTAGGAAGAATATGCCAGCACACTGCATGCAAGGGGAGAAGAACTGGGCAGTAGGCTTTTTGCATTCCCTGAGCTCCCTTTGACCCATAATTTGAAAACATATGCATACAATAAGTAAGAAGGTAAACTGACTTGCATTGTAAAATAATAGGAACTCAATCAATCGCCTAAGCTATCATCATCAGATTCAAGATTTTCTAGCGGATAAATGTCATGTAATTATCGTTATTCTTAAAAGTGCATGTAATTCAAATAAGAAAAATACCTCACAATTCCAATCTTGCGGTGTGTGCTAATACCCATGACATGTGGCCAATATTCATCTGCCCGACTATTGATCTCAGCTGATGAACAAAGAAATTCTACCCCATTATGGTTCATACCAATGGATTTCCAGACCTCTATCATGTAGCGGCCCAGAGTCTGGATTTTTTCCATGTCACCTCCCAGCTTGTTGTTCAGGAAGGCAGACCAATCATCTATCCAGATTTTTACTTTGCATCCAGCTTCTACTATTTTTCTCACATGTATTGCTTTCAGAACACACTGCCAGGTGGTAACAATAAGATGCACAGCCAAAAATTTAGGAGTACTTAGTAAAAAAAAATCACCCTTCCAGCATCTAAAAAGAATTCGGCAACTAGCTCCATCCGCCACAAAATTCTCCAAATTGAACGAGGCACCCTGGAGGTATGAACAAATGCAACCACCCGGGAGATTGAACACGCAAGCAAGCAAGCACACTCACCTGGGCAATGGTCATGCGGTCGCAGGGCTGGAAGCTGTCGTAGCAGACGGGGTGGGGATTCCCCCGCAGCAGCAGCCGGAGCTCGTCCTCCGTGTCGCACTCCTCCGAGATTCCTAGCAACGTCGCAAGCCTCTCCTCCTCCTCCTCGCCGCCGCCGCCTCGCCCCTGCGGACCAGCAAGCCAACAAACAGCAACACATCGCTAGTCAATTACCACAACCACTCCAAAAGTAACCGCTAGGGTTAGGGCTCGATCGAGAGAGCCGAGCCGCTTGCTCACCCTGGGAGGCCGCCGGAATCGGCATCGCCGGCCATCACGGCGGAAGATAGATAGCTAGTGTAGGGTTTTGGCTTGGGCTTAGGCGATCAAGCAAGGGAAGAAACAGCAATGGCGCACGGATAACCTTCCCGCGCGAGCTCCCTCGCCGCCGGTCTGTAGCTTCGCCGACGCCGCTGCCGCTCGCCGCCGTGACAATGGAGGACTAGAGGGGAAAAAAAAAGGCCGGGAACGGAACGGCTTTTATACCATTGCTTTTAGATTCGTGCTCACACGTGCCTCGAATCCGAGAGGGACAGCGTCCTGATGAGGACTTTTTTGTATTTTTAGATTTTCTTTTTTTAATATTTACAGAAATATTATAGCGGCAAAAAAATTTACAGAAATAGACCCTGCCGCCCTTCGCAAGGGCGGCAAGCCGACGTGGCACACGCCGTGCGACACGCCGTGGGACTGCCGTGGGACGGCCGTCCTCCTGCCCTCTTGCCGCCCTGGCAAAGGGCGGCAGGACCTTGCCGCCCTTACAGAGGGCGGCAGGCCTGGCCACCTATCAAGCCCAGCCGGCTCCTTTGAGGAGCCCATTCCCTCCTAACCTCTCAAGAATTTTTTTTGTTTTTAGATTTTTTTTTTAATATTTACAGAAATATTATAGCGCCGAAAAAATTTGCAAAACTAGACCCTGCCGCCCTTTGAAAGGGCGGCAAGCCGACGTGGCACACGGCGCCGTGTGCGTCTTGACGGCGCGCACGGGCCGCGGTGTGCCGAGGGCTTGCCGCCCTCTGCAAGGGTGTGCCGAGGGTTTCAATTACCGCGGTAAACCGCGCGGTTACCGCGGTTACCGCGCTTACCGCGGGGGTACGGTAAGGGGTAAACCGCGGTAACCGCGTCAAATTCAAATAAATTTGAAAAATAATTTGAATTTTTGATAAATTTTGTACGGTTTGTCGCGGTTTGTCACGGTTACCGCGGTTACCGTGCGGTAACCGTGCTTACCGCCGGGGCGCGGTAACCGCGGCCCCGGCGGTAATTGAAACCCTGAGCTCATGTGGCAACAGACTGTGCATCATCAGTACGGTATGTGTGTGTACGTGTACGTGCATATCTTCTAGATGGATCAACGTTGAGTTCGAAAGAAAGAAAGAAGAAACTTCCTGAAAAAATACGTGTCCCATGACCAAACCAAAGCTAGCTAGAAGCAACTGATCATCGAGCAAGATCAGATTAAGATGAGAAGTAAATAAGGACATGTAAAAAAATATTAGTATATGATAATTAGGTTTTATTTATTTTAAATTTGCACTGCAACTTCCCGAGTTTACACGCGTTTTTCAAAAATTCCAAAAGAGAACTACTCCGAAAAATTTCATAAACTTAATGACTACACTATCATTTTCGAAAGTTTCGAAAAATATTTTCGGACAACTCCAAAAATATACAGAATCTTATTTTGCTTCTCGAATTCCGAAAATCTTTCGGATAGCTCCGAAAATTTGCAGAAACCTAAATTTGTAGTGTATCTATACCATATTAAAAAGAAAGAAACCGTGGTGTCCGTTCTCACTAAAGCCGCTCCAAATAAAAACGCCTCCCTCTCTCTCGCTCTCTCTTATCTTCTCTCGCCTCAGCGCCTCACCGAAGCCGCCCGCGCCAGCCTCAGCGCCACATTTGGATTCTTCCAATGTGGCAACATGGATCGGGTATGACTTATGTGCTCCAATTTCTAGTACCAATTCTGAATACGCAGAACGCTAACTTGATCGTACATAATGATAACATGTTACATAGGCATATCGTTGGGTCTGCAAATTCGTTGAGTGGATAGATATGGAGATCCCACGAACCGATGGAACACGTTCCTACCCACTTAGCGAAACAAGGCCGGCCTAAACCCTAACACCATACAACTACCAACTCGTGCATACTACTGAGTGCAACGAGGCCACTTTCCCTTCCTCTGTGCATCGGGGTTCTCCTCCATTGCTGCCTTCACTCGCCGCGCACGCTCAAGCTTCCGCTCCCGCTCCTCCCTGTACGCAGCAACACGCCTCCTTTCCGCCTCAGCCTTGTGCTCTTTTTCTGCGGCCTCCTCCTTGCGTCTCTGCTCTATCTTCTCCTTGCGCTCTGCATCCCATTGCCGCATGTACTCCAAACGCTCCTTGTTTTGCGGCTTGATCTCGGTGTCGATCCACTGCTCAAAATCACATAGCGGTGGAGGGGTCTACAACAAATGTAATGTTTACTAACCAAATAAGTTGTTGAAGACTACTTCATACACCAAATAATCATTACAAAACATCAGTTCCTCACCATTAAGTTAATGCGGCGTATGTCAGGTGTTGGCTCAAACTCAAAATTGGCACACATCCAGTATCTCTGCATGTACGTCTCCTCTTCATCGGACTTGGCTACCTTGCAAGGATCACCGCACCAGCACATGGGCACTGGAACACCGCTAGGCAAAGGCAATGGGTTGAAGGCATTTCCAGTCTTCGGGCGACTACAAGTGAACAATAAATGAAACACCCTAACCCGTTAATCTAGGATTCCTCATTTCATGCACAACGAATAACACATAATATCACAAAAACGATTTATGTTACCTTGAGTTGGTAGCTTTTCCACGCCTTGGCATCCTACAGTTTAAAAATACAACTATAAAATATTGTAAACACCCTTAACACTTCTCATTGTACGGTCAAATATAGTACTACTACAAACCAAACGTGTGCACAACAAATCTAGTCTAAAATTATTCACACTTCTAAGTGCTACAGATCTACTCACAAATTTCAACATAACTACTAACAGTGCTACAGATCTACTCGCAAATAAACTAGGGTCCGTATCTAAGTGCTACAAATCTACTCACAAATTTCAAATACATGGTAATTACACTAGTATGCGACACAAAATATAACCATACGTCGGAATATTGTACTAACCTGCGCTCGAATAAGCACAGCAACAATGCTTCGCAGCTCTTCTCCTTCTTACTCACCTCTCTTTTTTTTCCTTCAGTTGGACCGGTTGAAATGAGCACCCTGCCACTCTATATATGGGCGGAGTAAGGCCTTCCGCCCTTATAGAGGGCGGAATTCTCGCCGAAAGTAAGATTGGACATATGCTGATGTGACATGTAAGGGCATGAGAAGCCATTCCGCAGTCGTATCGCACGCGAATAAAGAAAGCTGCATCGGCTCGACCGAAAGTACTCGTCCATGTGGCGAAAGGGACTCCTGTTTTTGGAAAACGTAACAGCGAAGTGTAGGAATGCGAGTCCCGAATATAAACAACAACATATTCAGTCTACAACCATATAGTACAAGAATGTAAAGAAAAATAAAGAGATGTCTGCTCTACTGGCCGTGACTCGCGCCGCGACCCCGCTTGGTCCTCCGGGCCTGTGCTCGCACGTGGTCCTGGGAGTACGTGAAGCGATCCGGTGGGACAGCACGGGTAGCGCGAGGGTCTGGGAGTGGGGTGGAGGGCGACTGCTCCTGCGTGTGCACCGGCGGTGCGCCTCCAAGCTGTGAGGGACCGATAATGTCCGGGAAGTCGAAGTCACTAAGGTCGAAGTGCGTGGCGGAAGCCCACCCGTGCTCGGACGAAGTCCCGGTAGGACCCTGCCAAGACGTGCCGGGCGGCTGAGACGAAGTCCCGGCGTCCTGCCAGAACTGCGCAGACAGCGAGGCCGACGCAACAGACGTGCCGCCCGGCTGTGACGAAGTCCCGGCGTCCTGCCAAAACTGTGTAGACAGCGAGGCCGACGCACCTGCCTGTGACGATGACCCCGCAGCCTGCCAGGAGTGGGCGCCCGGCGTCGTCCCAGGCTGAGCGAAGCCTACACATCGACGACGCGACACTTGTAAGCTTACACATAAATTGAGTATCAATTGATTGATGATGTACAAATAGACCTTGAATATACGTACCTCCGAAGGGAGGGGGTGTCGGCCTAGGAACGTGCGCAGCTGGACGAGGAGCAGTCGGTCGGGGACGCACCTGTGGTGCTGCGTCTGCCTGAGCAACGTCGGCAGCACGACAGGTCAGCGCACGGAGAACCGAGCGCATCGAGTCCCGTATCCGCGTGTACGTCGACAGGTGCTCGTCTGCCCCCACCTCAATCCCCGCGCCTAACCGTTGGATCGCCGTTGTAGCATCAACGACGACCCTGTTGCACTCAACGGCCTGCACGGTTAATTACAACGTAAATATTCGTAGCCTTTGTCCAACAGAAAGGATGATGAGACGATGGTGCGATGCAAGGTACTCACCGCACGAGCGAAGTCCTGGTCGCGGTGCCTGGCGTAGAGGTCTCTGGCGCTCGCGGCGTGGGCCTGTTGCTCCGTCGGAGCGTAGGTGACTCTAGTACGGGTGCGTGGCTGGTACCAACGTAGGTACGCCTCATACCCCTCCTCCGTGTGTGGCTCTCCCGCGTGGTCCACGACCTCCTCGGTAGCAAGCAACCAGTCGTCGAGAAAAGGCCCCAACTTGGCAGGCCAGTGACCAGCTGAGTGCTGACCCTTGCGCGAGTACCTGCAAATTAATGTATTGTATTAGGGCGAACGACAAACAAAGCAAATTATTATGGACAGCCCGATGTTAATGCAACATATTAAATCGTAGTAAAACGGCTTACCGGTGAACGGCAGCCGTGACGCCCGCCGGAAACGGGACTGGAAAGGACTGACGGAAGCCGAACTGCCGCATCACGCGGTAAGGTGCGTGCGGCTCGACACAGATGTCGAACACCATCGGAACCGTAGTCATCCAGTACGCCTGGTCCCTCGTGCAGAGTGTGGACAGGCCTAGCGGCGCCCGACTGTGGGTAAGCAAGGCACTGTAGGGCTCCCACACTACGTCCGTCGGCAGAAGGCGGTCGAACTCCATCACAAACTCCGCGTACGACCGCCTAACCTGCACGTGAGCCCATCGGCGCTGCAATACAATAAGGTCAGTGTGACGTAGGATGAAGTTAACAATAGTAGGACAATATTACCAAGTACTAGCGACGTACCTGACGCCGGCACCACAGAGTACCCATCGTTGGGTAGTCGACCGCCGGTCTGTTCTCGTACAGCGACGCGTCGTAAGGGTGGTGCTCCACAAGGGGGCGGCCGATCGCAAACCTCTCAGCCGCCCAAAGAGAAATGAAGAGAGGGCACCCACCGAAGATCGCGCCAGGGTCCGTCCTGGTACAAGCCTCGCAGAGGCCACGGTACTGAGCCGCCAGCAACGCGGAGCCCCAACTCCACTGAGGCACCTCACCGACCGCGGCGTCGGCGATGCTCCTGGCGTAGTGCACGAGACCCCGGTCGACCGAGTGTCCGTGACTACCACAGAACATCACCCACCCAAAAAGCCACAACAAGTACGCCTCCAAACAACGGCTGAAGGAGTACTCGTCGGCCTCCTCCGGTAGCTGGTCAACCTGCAAGCGTTGGATGAAATGTTAGGCACTTTACAAGTTACGTACATAATACACGTCAGTTTAGGTAGAAAGAACTTACAGTGAACTGAAGCAGCCACCTCTTCGTAGGCCCGGTGTTGCGGTGCTGCTGCAACGGCTCGAGCGGTAGACCTGGTAGGCGCTGCACGGGTGCGAAACGTGCCGTCAGCTCGTCCTTCCAGTCCACACCCATGTCAACTGGCCCGACAGCGTCTCCCGCGAGCGGTAGCCCCAACAAGTACGAGACATCCTGCAGGGTAGGGGCTACCTCACCGCACGGCAGGTGAAAAGTGTGCGTCTCCGGCCTCCACCGGTCGACCAACGCTGCTAGGAGGGACCTGTCCGGGTCCCAACGTCTCGTCACGTCAGCGTCGCCGGTGGCGGCCTCAACTAGCCGAGCCAACGGTAAGAGACCGGCCTCACGCAACCTGCGAAAGCGAAATAATACCAGACGTTAAAATGAACACATTGCTAAGCCCCCTCCACCGTAGTAAGGTAAGACCGGTGTCGTGAACACAGTAAAACCATACCTCTCGACGAAGGAGTCGTGAACCAAAAGTCGCTCGCGTGACGACCGTGGACGGAACGTCCCAAGCTGAGCCCCCTCCACCGCAGTAAGGTACGACCGGTGGCGCTGATCTATCGCCGGATCCAACAACTCAGGATGTGCCATCTCTGCAAATAACGTGTTACATGTTAGGGTAAATAAGAAGGTAATAATATAATTGTAAAAACAAGTTATCTGAAACGGAAGAATACTTATAGAGACATGCAAGAGTGCAGATTATTGAGAACATAACTTTCGTTACACAAAGGCACGTAACGAGAATGAAATAACATAAAACAAAATTACAAGCCGTAAAACATAAAGACATTACATGCGGAAGTCTAACAAGTGGTTCGCAACACAACACAATGCGAACATATCGATAAGTTCGAACGAAATTACAAGCAAAGCCTTTTGCCAACATACAACACACGAACTACACCACGTAACCGGACGTTCCACGAGAACGTCTAGGACGGGGTCGCCTTGAAGTAGTGCCTTCACCCGTAGGGCGAGCTCCATCTGCTGCTGATCCTGATAGACCTGCCTCTGCCGCACTTGGTTTTTCCTTGTCTTCAGGACAATACTTGTAGGTGTGGCCACGTTCATCGCATTTGCTGCACCGCTTCACCCTGCCTGCCTCCGACTCGTCCATATCGTTGCGGATGCGCCGAGTCTTCCTCCGTCCCGCCTTGTCTCGGAGTTTCGTTGGGTCAGGAATATAGATTATCGGATCGTTAATCTTTGTGAACTCCCCAGCTACACCGAAGCCAAAAATCTCGCCACTCCATGTGTGATATATTGCTTGCTTGGAGAAGTATTGTGACACATATACTGCATCTTGGATGCCACACTCAGATGCCGCGGAAATGACATGGGTGCATGGCCTGTGGAGCAGCGTCGGCTTTCTACAGGAGCAGTGACATGTGCCGTCGTCTTTGAGAACGCACTCCTGCTTTACTCTCTTGCGGTAGATACCCCTGCCTGCCTTGTCTTGGCAGAGTACCTCAAACCTGTGTTGTTGGGTACCTTGCACTAGAGCTCGATGTTTCATGGCCTTTGCACGCCACTCCGCTAGTTTTTTCTCCATGAAAGTTCCAAATAAAATGTTGTTGTTCGGCATAGAGGGAAAAACTGCTTGGAACCGCTCCCTGAAATACTTGCATGTCCCATGTAAAATGAACTCCACTATACCAACTAGTGGGAGTCCACGGACACCGCGCATCACCCAGTTGTAAACTTCCGCCAAATTTGTTGTCATTATACCATATCTAGCACCACCTGTGTCATAAGTCTTTGCCCATTTCTCTTTTGGCTCATTCTCAATCCACTGAGAAAATTTTCGAATTTGCTCCCCAGTTCTTCTAACCAATGTTACACTGTCTGTTGGGAGAGCTCCGAGTGCTTGAGGAGGGTCAGGTACAGCGGCCGCTGGTCTTGTTGCACGCTGGTCACTACATTTGCCTGTCAACTCATCTAATCTCTTCCAAAGCTCATTGAATTTTTTCTCCTGGTTCTGATTGCATAGCCTCTTGAACATGTTCATCAACTCCTTGTTCTTAAATTGCTTGAAGAAATTAGCTCCCATATGACGCATGCACCACCTGCTTTGTACATCTTCCCACTGGCCAGGGTATCCTCTTTCCATACTCCCAAACTTTAACTCTTCTATCGCTCGAAGCATACCGGCGTGCCTGTCATGTATTAGACACACATTGGGCCTCATACCAACAACTTCTGTCTTAACCAGATGGAGGAACCAGTACCAGCTGTCGGTGTTCTCGCTCTCGACAAAAGCAAATGCCAACGGCAATACCTGATTGTTCCCATCTACCCCAATTGCCGTTAGTATCTGGCCCCGATACTTCCCGGTCAAAAATGTGCCATCAATACAAAGAACTGGACGACAGTGCACGAATGCCATCTTGCATGCATGTAGAGCTAAGAACGCTCTTTGCAGCACAGTCTTGCCAGGATGTTCAATTGAGGGGAATGTCTTGAGTGCACAAGAGGTCCCAGGGTTTCTTTGTTGGATAACAGATAGCAGACGTGGCAAATTGTCATATGAGGCTTCATAAGTTCCAAATCTCATCTCTATTATTTTCTGTTTGGCCCTCCACGCCTTGGCATAGCTAATTGTATACTTGAAAGTCTGTTCGATATGTCGGATTATTGACTTCGGTTCATATGCCAGATTGTCCACGACATGCGCATACATCTCAGATGCAACAAATGCACATGTAATGTTCCTGTGGTATTTCTGAACACCAGGTAGATAACAAGTATGTTTCGTAACGACCGACACTGTCCAGTAGTCCTTCCATTTCCCCTTATAGGCGTGCACTCTCCACGGACACCCATCTTTTTCATTAACACACCTAACTTCATATTGTGTCCGGTTAGACTTGGCAACCCAAAACTCCCTATGAAGTGACACTGCATAATGCTTCACCGCCTCCTTCATGTCTTCTCCATTACCATACCTCGCTCCCTCGATAATCTCGTTTTCCTTGTACTCCCATCTCACATTTTCCCCTTCAGAGATGACCAAACCAGAAAAATCATCACTAGCCCATTCAGCTGGATTAATATTGTTCTCGTCATCATCTGACGAATCATCTTCCTCCACACGCTCGTTGTCACGATCCTCTTTTTCCATTTCGTCCACAATGGCACCCACAGTCTCCCCCTCGTCAGCCACTCCACCAGGTTGCATGCCTACTGGAGCTACTACTGGAGCTACTCCATCTTCCTCTGGTGCATTGACCTGATCCACTTCAATCTCATTCACTTCTGCACTTGGCCCCTCGCCATCATCCATGTTCATCTGTACACTTGGATCCTTCGGATGAACATACGGAACCATAGCTAGAGGCCACCCACGTTGCAATGCATTCTCCACATACCATCTCCACATCCCAGAGTTTTGAACCGGCATTAGTTCCCAATAAAAACCCTCTGTTGCCCGACTTACTACAACATAGATTGTAATGTCACTAGTCTGTGGATCAACTCCCAAGCCCCGCATCAACCATTTTTTTATAGAAGGTACACTCCTCTCAGCTGGCCTATCAATTCCCCTTGCTGTTACAATAAATTCTGACAGATCTACCCCAGTTGGCCCATAACGGACGTTTCCTTGACCATGGTATAGTTGAAATATAAGTTTACTGGACATATCTGTAAAGTTAATTACTAGGCCATTATTTTACATAATAAACGACTACAGTGTAATATCTTCTTTGCAACGTACCTAAATTTTTATATATTCTATTGCAATGTTACTCAACAACATTTAAAACTACAAACCTAATAACTACAAATACTACAGATCTACTAAGTTACCTACATCCAGGGTTACTAAAACCGCCGGTAACCGCGCGGTTACCGCGGTTATCGCCCATACCGCGGGGGTACGGTAACCCGTACCGCGCGGTACGGTTTAATAAAATTCGTCCAAATTCAAAAATTTAAAAAAAAAGAAAAAAATCAAAAAAAATGGTGAAGGTAGTGCTTGATTTATAGTGTTTTATGGTGAAGAAATTTCTCAAAAAAGAGTAATATTTATTCAAATTTGAGAGCAAAACGGAGAATAAATTTGAAAATTGGAAAAAGAAAAAAAAATGGGCCGGCCCGTTACTGTGCGACCCATTACACATCGCGCGGTAACCGCGCCAAACCGCGCGGTTACCGCGTCAAACCGCGCGGTAACCGCGCCAAACCGCGCGGTTTGCCCGAATTTTTGAATTCTAATTTCGATTTGTAAATTTGTCGCGGTTTTGCGCGGTTACCGCGGTTACCGCCGGTAACCGCCGTACCGCCGGGTGGCGGTAACCGGGCCCCCGGCGGTTTTTTAAACCCTACCTACATCTAACAATATATATTTATATAGTACCACAGGTAAAACCCTATTTCATACAATGCATTTATCCAACGAAAGTTCTACAAAAATACAAGTGATATCCTAGTTAACATCATATATTTAGTCACGTATATAATCTACGAATATTACCTGAAATCGAAGTTTGAAACCGTCGAAGTTTGAAACCGGCAGGGCTTCGCCTCTTCTTTTCTTCTCCTCCCCTTCTCCTTTTTTTTTTTTGATGTGGAGAGGTTAGGAGCGAATGGGCTCCTCAAAGGAGCTGGTGGGCTTTTATAGGCGGCCAGGCCTGCCGCCCTTACAGAGGGCGGCAAGGGGGTCCTGCCGCCCTTTGCCAGGGCGGCAAGAGGGCAGGAGGGCGGCAAGCGGGCAGGAGGACGGCCGTCCCGCGCCGTCCAGCGCGGCGTGTGCCACGTCGGCTTGCCGCCCTTTGCAAGGGCGGCAGGGTCTACTTTTGTAAATTTTTTGGGCGCTATAATATTTCTGTAAATATTAAAAAAAAAATCTAAAAATACAAAAAACTCTCCTGATGAGTATTTGGAAGCTGGGCCCATGACCCATGAAATAACTGGGCTGAAACATAGTATTGGGCCGGCCCACCAAAAATACTTAGCCTTTTGAGATAGGAATAAGTTCATTTAGGTTTCTCAATTCGATGCCGAGTAAGAAATTCATCACTGAACCAAAATATCAGATATAACACATCTTTTAATTCTGAAACTGGTGCAAACTTGGTTACAAGATGGTTTGGATGACGGTTTCAGCTGAGTGACGTTTACGTAGCTGGTTTAACTGAGTCATCGTCCCACATAGCGTTGACATTGCTTGCAATCATTAAGAAAAGGGTAAAACTCATATGTCCATGAGTATCCGGTTAAAATAAAAATATTACAGTAAGTCCCATCTTTTTTTTCTTTTTCTTTCCTTTTCTTTTCTCCTTTCCTTCTCCTCTTCAGTTTACTTGGGTTTTCTGTTTACCTGGGCCTTTTATTGGGCTTATAGGCCGCCGAGTGGATTTCTAGGCCCAGTATGTAAGTGCGCCCATAGTGGGCTAGTTCGGCCTGTATGTTAAGTGGGCCATCCCGCAGACCATGTGGGGTCCTTTCAATGAGTGGCTGACAGGTGGGCCCCGACGCATCTCCGAAAAGATCCTAATCTCGTGGGGTTTAAGACGGGGGGAGAGAGAGAGAGAGGGGCTCGCTGTCACTGCTGCTCTACAACCGATAAGGCTGACGCCATTGCTGCTGCTGCTTCCGCCGCGTCGCCTTCTCCGGCGATGGAGGCGGCGGCGGCGATTGGGGGGGCCCGGTCCCCGCTCTCCTTCTCCTCCAGCCTCTGGTAAGCGCACGCGCCCTCCTCGTCTCGCAGTTGCTCCCACTATGCTCGCGCGCCGGTGCGCCTGTTGAATTAGGGGGTTGGAGGTCGGGCTTTGGTTGGTTTAGGAGCTCGAATTTATGGATAATGAGGTTTTTGTGCCGTGGTTTGCGGCAATTTCGGAAGAGGATTTGATGGATAAGGTCCCAGGGGATTTTTCTGTGAGTATCATGGAGAGTGTGTGTGTGTGTTTATGTGATGTCCATTCAGGGTTGTTATTGCTAGGTTCTAATGGAGTCTTTGAGTTCAATATGCTCCAATACGTCATTTGATTTGAGGAAGCCGTTAAGCTTCGGTTTATTCAAGCCTGTTTTGGCATGGTGGCAGTTAGTGATCATGAGTTCATGGCATGTGACGGTATCATGTGAATTGGGGTAAAGAATAAGGGGAAAGCATAACCTCTGGTTATTGAGCACGAGAGATAGCCTGTTATTGTGCATGTAAATTCGATAGATCTACATCATTTCTTACTTACTCAACATCAGCAAATTTCTTACTTACTCTTGTTGTGTTGCATTTTCTTTTCTTTTCGTTTTCTCACTTGATGATCGTTTCCTTGTATGGCTCCGTTTGAAATATCTTTTATGCTGTCAGCAATGCAAAAGTATCATGTGGTTTAACTGTTCGCAATGTGAAAATCAAGAGAAGTCGAAGGCTTGAGGTGGTTTGCCGTGGAATGTTGACAACCAGAAAGTTCATGCAGAAGAAGAAGAAAGAGGAGGTATATAAGGATGCTGCTGATGAAGCAGAGCAGAAGAATTGGAGGATAATGATGAGGGAGATAGAGGAGTCAGGATCAGCTGTATCCATTTTGAAGACTCAGCGAAGTAAGAAAGAGCCACTGCCAAGGGATGCTGTTCTTGGAACTCTTATGCGGTTCAAACAGCTCAAGAAATGGAACCTGGTCAGCGAGGTATATTCTCTTGCAGCATATTATCCAATATGAAGCCGTCCTGTTGACTAAGCAGCTAGCTGCTATTCTTTCATCTACAAAAGAATATGATTTGAAGAGTTCATAAATATTTGAACTTGTATGCCTCAATTTTCAGATTCTTGAATGGCTACGCACACAACATTGGTGGAACTTCAGTGAGATGGACTTTTTGATGCTTGTTACGGCCTATGGAAAATTGGGAGATTTTAGCAGAGCGGAGAGGGTCCTGAAGTACATGAACAAGAAAGGTTACAAACCAAGCGTGATATCTCAGACTGCACTGATGGAAGCATATGGAAGAGCCAAGCAGTACCGTAAGGCCGAAGCAGTGTTTCGCAGGATGCAAACATCAGGCCCTGAGCCATCAGCTGTGACATATCAAATCATTTTGAAATCTTTTGTTGAGGTGAGCATTTAATCTACCTCGCCCATCCAATCTAAAGTCTTGTGATTTAGTCAGTGAAACACATGAGAATGTAGTCCCATATATAATCATTAATCTTTTCGCCAGATTGAATGTTAACAAGTCAGTCTACTATGATTTATCATAAGACATGAAAGTTTAACATTTCTGTTTTTGTTTCATAAATATTTACAATTTTGTGAACTCTTTTTGGTGTACCCTCCAAGGAGTACTTGACAGCAGGTGGTGGGTTACTTGGTTTGGGAGCATGGTATGATTTGCCCCCTCCCCTGGCACACCATACGAATTATGATGGCTTAACTGATAAAAATAGATAAATACCCTGAAGCTTTTTCACAATAATGTGTGTTTCAGACTTCCTGTGCATATTATAGTTGGCATTTACAGATTTACTTGCATGCTTGCCTTGTCTTTCAAGATTTTCATGTGTCCTTGGTGTGGGCGTAAGAGCTCTGAATTTTATATGGTGTACATGCACCAATCCTGTAGAGAATTCATCTCTACATGCTCCAATCAAATGATCACCAATCCTGTAGAGATCTCATGTGTACATGCTCGAAATCAGATAGATGTGTGATATGCTAGTGTCTCGACTGTAAATGCCATTTTCTGAAAAAGTCACTTGTTGCTCTGAACCCATCCTGGTGCACACTCCAAGCATCGATAGTGCCTGGTGCCTCTTTGCTGAGATCTCATTGAATCCTTTATAACTTATTTATCTCTTGTATTCTGGTCATTGTCCTAAATACTGCTCCACAGTCGTTTTAACTTATCTTAGATACCAACAAAATTATTTGTTATGATTGTAGTAGCTCCCTTAATTCCTCTACATTTGTCCATAACAAATGTGCCGGTGGTTGCTGACAGGGTGACAAATACAAGGAAGCTGAAGCTATTTTTGATGACCTTCTTAATGAGAAAAGAGCTTCTTTTAAGCCTGACCAGAAGATGTTTCATATGATGATTTATATGTACAAGAAAGCTGGTGACTATGCCCAGGCTCGAAAGCTATTTGCTCAGATGTCAGAGAGAGGAATCCCTCTATCAACAGTCACCTTTAATAGTTTGATGTCATTCGAAACAAATTACAAGGAAGTTTCAAGTATTTATGATCAGGTACATCCCCAGCTTAACTGCACAATCAAGTATATCTATATTTTTTGTTCTTTTCTTTAACGAATTCTATAACTTTAGATGCAAAGAACTGGGCTAAAACCAGATGTTGTGAGCTACTCCCTGCTCATCAAAGCTTATGGAAAAGCTAGGAGGGAAGAAGAAGCATTAGCAGTTTTTGAAGAGATGCTTGATGCAGGAGTCAGGTTCAATCTCCTTTAAATATTTTCTTGTGTTGATACAATTTAAGCATTGATCCCTTTGTTGGACTCCCTGTAATCATGAACATGGTTTTTGGCCAAATTGGTTAAAGCCTTAATGTTTAAGCTGTGAGCACTAACGACATGTGTTAGCCATGTGAAGTTTCATAACAGTATTTTGATCTGATCATACTTCTAGCAAAATATTTCTGTCTTTTTTGTGTTAAGTGAAAATATGTCACTCATAAGCACATTAAGGCTGTGTTCGGCAGTATCAACTCCCAGCGCGCGCAGTAAACACGGAAAACGGAGCGGTCATTAGCGTGTGATTAATTAAGTATTAGCTAATTTTTTTTTCAAAAATGGATTAATTTGATTTTTTAAGCAACTTTTGTATAGAAACTTTTTGCAAAAAAATGCACCGTGTAGTAGTTTGAAAAGCGTGCGCGGACGAAAAGTACTGTGCGTGCCTGGAAAACCGGCTGCCGAACACAGCCTAAGGGTGTGTTCGGTAGTTAGTGTTGGGAAAATATTCCCTCCGCACAGAAAACGGAACGACTTATTAGCACATAATTAATTAAGTATTTGCCAATTTTTTTTAAAAAATGGATCAATATGATTTTTTAAAACAACTTTCGTATAGAAACTTTTTGCTAAAAACACACCGTTTAGCAGTTTGAAAGCGTGCGCGCGGAAAAAGAGAGAGGTGAGTTGGGAAAGTTGGGTAAAGAACTCACCCTAAGTAGTTGTTTGCTATGTACCAATGACATGTTATGTGATGCATTAGCAATTCATGTCAAGCCATGTGCCATCAAAATTTTAGTAACAAAAGGGAACTAGTTTGGATTTTCTTTTCCATGAAAGCAAGTCAATACTCTGTTACATCCACAACTTAGAAAAAAACAACTTTCGACAAAGAATATCTGCTTGAGATCAGCATTTTTCTGTAAAAGATATTCCGAAACATTCTAATGGTGGTCAATTTGATGTTAACTTTCCAGGCCAACACGCAAGTCGTATAACATTTTGATTGATGCATTTGCAATATCTGGATTGGTAGAAGAAGCTCATACAGTTTTCAAGGCCATGAGAAGACACAGGTACAAATTTTATCTGTCAACTTAAATTTCAAGACTAATTGAACTGTAGGTTTCTCACCTTAACACTTTTTTTGCTTTGCAGGGTTGAGCCTGATCTCTGCTCTTACACAACAATGGTCTTAGCTTATGTGAATGCTTCTGACATGGATGGGGCTGAGAAATTCTTCCGCCGGATTAAAGAGGACGGTTTGAAGCCCAATGTTGTTGTTTATGGAACTTTGATGAAGGGCTACTCGAAATTAAATAATGTTGAGAGAGTAATGAGAGTGTACGAGAGAATGCGGATGCAGGGTGTTGAACCCAACCAGACTATTTATACTACCATCATGGATGTGCATGGAAGGAACTCTGATTTTGGAAATGCTGTCATCTGGTTCAAAGAAATGGAGGCTCATGGATACCCAGCAGACAAGAAAGCAAAGAATATCCTTCTTTCTCTTGCCAAAACTCCTGAAGAACAAGAAGAAGCAAATGAATTGACAGGGAATTGTGCAATTCAGCTGGAAGCAAAACCCAATGGAACAATATATGGTTTAGAAATAAATGGTACTGGAAATGAGTATAAACATGGACAAAGTGATGCTGGACATGACAGTTTGTTAGATGGCGCATGCACCGTAAGTCATCTAAATGGTAAAGTCGAGGCTGGGAAAGGTCATTTTGAGGAGGTTGATGACGATGATGATGATTATGATGAAGAGGATGATGAAGAGTTAAATTTTGTTTCTTTCAAAGATAAGCGAGAACTAAATTTTGCCACTTGATGTTTTGATTGATGTATATCTTTATATTGCAAACTTGTGATGGCATTTCCTATAAAAAGGTATCCATGCTGTTCATGAAATGTCAAATATAGCTGTCTTTATGATATTACTGTCTAGCCTTGTCTGTTTCAAGGAATGATACTAAAAGGTCAAAATGGTGGTTACCTGCAATGTAATTGCAGAGATTTATCAGGTAAGTTTTGCTTTCCAGTTGATAGCAACTGCATCAATACAATGCTATGACAAGCATTGACTTCGTCCAATCAATTTCACTTGCTTTGCAAGTAGTATTACAACACTTGCTATGACAAGCATCTTGAAACTGCTGTAGTTAGGGATGTATTATGTCGTGGTGCTTGTTCATACATATCTGTAAAGTTATTGCTTTCAACTAATTTTTAGCAGGTTAAATACTCATGTTAGCACATCTCTACTTTTGATAGGCTAAAATTGGAATCAGCTACTATTTATCTGTCGAAGCAACTTCCTAAAATAACCTTTGATATTTTGTGTTATACCTTATGGGCCACTTTCTGCCTACAGAAGGCAATAAGCAAATAAGGCATTTGGATCCTATCAAGTTAAATATTAAATGTTAAATGTTGATAGTATAATCATTGACACATTTCCCAATTTAGGTCAGTATATCATTCTTTGATTGTACTTGATTATCGACAAGCTTTCGTACTCTAGTTAATTTGCCTTAGGCATCACTCTTTGCTGTGAGGATGATATGTTGTCACTGACTACTAACTGTTGTTATAGGGTATATGAAAAACTAGTCCTTTTGTACATCAACTTGACATGTGGCTGTTGTTGGTTCTACCCATATCCATTCTGACCTTTTATCTTCGCATTCTGCTCTTTTATGAATTTCCCATATACCTTTCTTGAAATTGAGATACAATGTTGCAGTGAATAACTGAATACTGTTCTTAGAATTGAAGCCTACTATTGCAATATCTATTCACTATTTACTGTTAGATGTCGTGGTGAAAAGGGAACATCAAATCTAAAGATTGAATTTTAAGATGACACAATTGGAACTTTCTGCCATCCAACCTGGAGCTCCTTCCAGATTTTACTTGTTAATGTGGCTCAGCACCCAACATGTTCTAAAATGATTAATATCATATTTCCCTGGTTCTTCTTGTCATACTGTAGCATAAATTAATAGCGAGAGTGATAAAACACCTGGGTTAAAATTACAAAATGGTAGTACTTGGCGTGCGCAACTAGTTTAAAATATTTTTTTTTCTTTTTGGGACTCGACCCAAATTGTTGCTTAATACATCTTTGTTCTTCCTCTCTGCTGATGATTCCATGCTTATTCTGGATAAACATTCTGGTTTTAAAATCTAACAGTAGTTCTGCTTTCTTTCCCTCTTGCTCACTATCCTGAACAGGTTTTTCATAAACCTGAAAAGGACAGCTTTGAGTGAATTTTCCAGGAATTTTCCTCTGATCTCTAGCAAGATCTTGGTGATATGTTTGACAACAACATGCTGCATGCACCCTGCCTCTTCGATCCTGGTTGGGGCATGATCCTTAACCCATCACTGATCATCTCAACTGTTTGCGGATCAAAATATTGCCTCTCCTCTTGACTGATAATCATAATCTGTAGGAAAGATATGCAGCGATGTGGGGACACTTGCTGTTATGTGCCGTTGCAGCTTGCCTGGCAGTCTTGCTGTCAAGCGTGTGTTGAGCACCTGAGCCGGTGAGGATTCTCACCAGTTGCTGTCGATCGTGTGTTGAGCACTTGAGCCGGTGAGGATTCTCACCGGCTGAGAGCTGTCACAATGAATGGCATATCAGTTGCCATCACTGTACCATGTTGCCAAGGTTAAATGGTTTTGTTTTTCTCTCACTCTTTCTTATGCTAATGCATAATATTTTAACGCTTTGTTACTGTATTTTTTTTCTAATTCCTTATTTCATGAGCTTTATCTCACTTATTGGTTAGTTGATGGAAATGTGGAATACATCAACAGACCCACAACACAAACAATACGTGGCCATAGAAAAGGATGACTTATTGGTTAACTTAGGAGGAACTGAATGGAGCTTAGCTCAGTTGGTAAGGTGTGGGATGATACTAGTATGTACACTTCATGTTATAGTTTTCTTTTGCTTGTATTTAGGAATTCATTGTCCTTGATTGTAAGTTGATAGTTCCTCCTTGGATTCTCACATTCTTCAACTGAATTAGAGAAAATTGCAGATATAGCAAAAAGTTTCACTTGGGTCCATTAACTTGAAATAATGTGTAGGTCACTCAGCCCACTTAAGTCTGTTAACTTGAACTAACTTGCAAGTCCCTAAGCCAGTAGTTGTTAACCCTAACTAGAAATCATTGTACCATGCATCTTCTTAAACTGCACAAAAGCCAAAACAAATCCAGGACACAAGCATATGCATGGCAGCCCCTGGCACCAATAGATCAAAACTCACAAGAGACAAACTGACACCACACCTCAGTTACCTGTCTTTATCAGCTCATTCATTACAAAAAGGTGAAGAAAACAACCTCCTCTGTCGCAATGCGGCTGCCCTTGCCATGAGGGTACCTGACCGCACCATTGTCTACTTACCCTACGAACCATTCTACAGTTAGGTGTATTTCTGTATAATATTAAAAATGATAGAAAAAATAATGTTTAACACCTACTCCCTCTGTTTCATATTATAAGTCGTTTGATTTTTTTCTTAGTCAAATTTCCTTAAGTTTGATCAAGTTTATAGAAAAAATTAGCAACATCTACAACACAAAATTAGTTTTATTAAATTTAACATTGAATATATTTTAATAATATGTTTGTTTTGTATTGAAAATGTTAGTATATTTTTCTACAAACTTGATCAAACTTAAGGAACTTTAACTAAGAAAAAAGTCAAATGACTTATAATATGAGACGAAGGGAGTATGTGCATATTTGGTTCCTTTCAGGCACAAGAATTTTGCAGCCTACCATTTACAGTTTTGCATTTTTGGATGGTGTGGTTCCTCTGCTCTTAGGTGGTAGGCTATACACGATACTCAGATACTGAATGATGCGTGCATGCTTATTATTGTGATAATTCTTACAGTATTTCTGGTGATTTTGAAAATAAAAATAAATTAATGAATATAGTTTGATGTGTTGAATGAAAACAAGAGGAAAAAAATTGGGGGTTAGCTGCATCAGCCCATCTTTTTCTTGATCATACACTTGCATGGTTAGAATAGTACCCGGTCATATCAATATGCATGACCAGAGCAGTACAAATTACAAAATTACATAAGTCTTAATTTCTCCCTTGGTGTGCATGTCCATCTTCTGATTGAGGAGTATTGTTTTTTTCTAGCCTTCATTGTCAGTTCATTTATTATTCCCAAAGTTCCTTTTCATGGAATGTAATTCCAATTTCTCCATTCATGACCACTTGAATTACCCATGTGAAAAATACACTTGAATAATTTACTGAGCATAGGCTATATAAAGCCCACCCAGGAGACCTCATGGGAGCAGCCAGAACACAAGCCACACGCCCACACTGAACAGAAACCAAATGCCCCTTGGAGCTAGCTTTTTTTCTCCCTGTTCAACACTCTTCTTCCCTCCTCCTGTATGTTCTTACAAATTCAGCTTAGAAACTTTTAAATTGCTACTATAGAAATGGCTCAACTCGCTGCCCGAATCACAATGGAGGTCGCGCCATCGAAGCTGTCATCGATCATCAGGCGCACTAGGCTCCCGAGAAGGCTCGACACGATTATGGAGGATGACAGGGAGGCCATGGAATCACCAAGGGCTCCTCGCAGTGCAAGCTATGGCAAGGAAGTTGCCGTTGCCGACACCTCAATGCACTACACTAAAAAGGGGGTATTCCTTGCCTCGATGATGAAGGCAGGGTGCCAAAAGATTAAAGCATAGTTTGGTAGGAAACATTGAGTTTCAGGCGGTCTAGTCTTGCTCTCTTTTTTTGTTTGAGCAGATTGCATCGGTGAGCTTTGTTGAGTCTTTTTGTTTTCACAACATTAGTGTTTTTACTAATTTACTCTGTGCAGTACCAAACAAGAGTGTTTGTTTGGTGCTAATTAGACCTGCTCGTGTTTGAGCACAATGTACTGTAGTATCGAATAAATGTTGGTCTCTTTGATGTGGTGAAAGTTAATAAGTTTGTTCTTGGTCTCTGCCATTTTATTTGGGAAAGAAGGCCTGAAATGTGGGACAGGAAGATTTTACATGTATTCTTTGAACAGAAATTGGGAGCCCTTGTTGTTTAACAGTATTAGTTAAAAGTTGTTCTCACTTTTTTTATGGATGAACAAATTATGCTCTTTTACATGGATTGATCAACTGGCAACGGTTCATGCTGAGCCTGGACTGTAAACAGTTGTGCCGACGACTATCTTGGTCAAATTCTTCAGTTGTTATTAAGAGAACATGGGCATTTCTGCTCATGTTCTGACTTCTGAGACTCCTCTTTCATCTATGGCTTTGTGCTGATGTACATAGGTATATTCTGATCACAAGGTTTGCATGTTATTTGACCACATGATGAAACTTCCACACAATTTGGGTTGGCATGCCTCTTTATCACCGAAGGAAATTTTGATTTGACCTCCTTGAACATTTTTAAACTTTTTTTTTTACCATGAGTACTGCTTGTCCTTTTAAGATTTAGATATGAGTGGTTTTTTCCTTTTTTTGGGAAAAGATCAGGTGAGTGTTTCCAGAGCTCTGTTATTGGACTCTAAATGTTGATTACATAAAATTGGGCACAAAGAAACTAGTTATTCAACTACTTATTGAGTCATTTCCCAGTTTAAGTCAATGAGGTATCCTTATTTTTATGTACTGAGCATTTGACAACCCTTCATGTCGTTGAAATTGATCTGTGTTCCATGTCAAAAGAAGAAAAGAAAAAAGAAATTGACCTGTGTCTGTTGTTGGTTCTACCAGCCTTCATGCTGGCCCTGTGTATACTCGCTCTGCTGTTTCTGAATTTCCATATGCTGAAATTCAGCATATCTCAATTCGGCAGCTGAATTGAGATATTCTGCTTGAATGGTTACGATTCTTGAAATTGATGCATACTATTGCAAGAGTTACTCCCTGATTATCCTGTACGGATAAGATTCATGGTGAAGATGGAAATTCTATGATGAAAGCTGGAATGTTCTGCCATCCGATCGATCCGGAGTTCCTTGCAGATTTTCCTTGTCAACTGGAAACGAACTGCTAAGATGCATGTGCTAATATGAATCAGCATCCAACATGTATTAGAATGTAGCATGTAGCATGGATTTTTTTTAAAAAAAAACTGGGTTAAATTCACAGATTGATGTACTCTGCATGCACCACTATGCCAAACTACTACCTTTGTTTTGTTTTATTAGCACTGATCGCTCACATCACAGCTTCTAAATTTTCTCTCTCTTCTGGTGATGTTTCACCCATTTTATTCTCTAATCGCTCTGGTTTAAATATCAACACTGTTCAATGTTGCTCCTCATGCCCTGTATCCTGAACAATTTTTCCACAAACCTAAAAAAAAAAACACCTTCAAGCACTTGTAATTCTTGGGTAATTTCATCTCTGACCTACACATCCGTTGCTGCTGCATCTCCTAGAAGATCTTGCCAATCTGCATGACAACAACAGGCAAACATATGAAGCCAGCATCTTCCATCCTGGTTGGGACAATCATCTCACTATTTGCATATCAAAATCTGGCCTCTGCAGCCACTGATGTGATTACCAGTGGGGCTAGAAAAGACAGTTTCTCTTTGAGCCTATGTTAAGGGCGTATTTGTGGATGTGTATGTAGTGTTGCGTGTGTACGTGTACGTTCGCTGTGTAATCGAAAAAAAAAACAGAAAGGACATCTTCTGTACTTTCTGTGCTGCTGCAGTTTGGTCGGCGGTCTTGCTGTCGAGCGTGTGTTTGACTGTTGAGCTGGCACGATGAGTGGCAATGAAGGGGCTGCTTGTGCCTGGTGATCCATCGCTATACCATGTTGCCAAGGTTAAATGGTTTTTGTTTTAAATTGTTTCCTTTTTCTTAGATGAAAACATGAACCGGCTTAATTATATTGAGGAATTCAACGTGTGCTACGTTTAGACGTAGGTCCTGTTTGAGATTCTCATGCGATTCTGAGAAGCGGTCGGTCGGTGAGCGTTGTTAGTGTTGCTAGTTTGGTTTTAAACTTTCTTTTTTCCCTTACTTAGAACATCTCTAGTGTGCATCTAACCAGCTAGGATCTATAAAAACTTATTTCAGTTTGGTTCAGTTAGATATATTTCTTCATACTCCATACAATATATGCGGGTGGCACGCTAAACAATTCGATCTTTAATTTGTGTGACCACGTCAAAGAGAAACAAATTCATTTGTGAAAATACATGGTGAAGGAAAAAAATTTTAAAAAATCGATCTTTTCGCAGTTTGGTTTCCACAGCCGTGGTGGTTTCCATTTGGTGAATAGATGCTTCTCCGCCTTTGTCTCACCACGATTGGTCATGATCAATATTATCGTTTTTTATGAGATTCTCTTGGATTATTAAACATTGTTTAAGCACGTGTTCAGGCTCTTATCTTTGCAGAGAATGACTATGCAGTGCGACAAAAATGATGAAATTTCTCCAACCTGAATTCTGACAGGCACTGCCCTTAAGGTACTTAAGCTTAAATCAAAAGTTGTATCAACATAACAATAGGCAAATGTTTGTGACAGCAACATTTAATTTAGGGATAATCTAATTTGAACTAGTTAAATTCTAATTTAGTTGCCAGTTCAATCAGATATGAATCATGTTCGGATCTTATGAGGATTCATTTTTTAGAGAAGGGTTTTTTTTTACCCGGCCTCTACATCCAACCGAATATATGCAGCCTTTTAAATTGGAACTTAGCCCCTCAAATGAAATTCGCTCCTATGAAACTTTGAACTCATGACCTTGAGGTGCTACTCAGGTCACTGCAACCACTAGGTTATATGCTCTTTCACAAACTCATGAGGATTCATACTCATAACTAATTTGATGTTCAAACCTTTTTCGTTGAATTAAACAAAACGAACAAAGAGTAACTCATATCAAAGTGCAACTTATGTACATTAACTTCTAAGGAATTATAGGTTACTTGAGCCAGTAATAGTAAATCCTAGTCACTGTATTGTGCAAGTGCAACTCCAGGACAACAGAAAAATATGACCCATCTTCTGAGGACTGAGGTATGATGACAAAAGTGAATTGCGGCAGAGCCATTGGCACCAATTGATAAAAAAAACGCATTTGTCTTTTCTTGGTTAGCTAAGCTATTAAGGGGATTTTAACACACATAACGGCATGAGACAAAGGGATCCTATGTCACCTCTTTTATTTAACTTAGCAGTAGAAGCATTGACTATTATGGTGCAGAGGGCTGAACAACAACATCTGCTTCAAGGACTGGGGATAAACAATGATAGCAACATACCAATCCTGCAATATGCAGATGATATTTTCTTTCTTCTTCAAGATAACTTGGACTATGCAAAGAACTTAAAGAATGTGTTGTGTATATTTGAACAACTGTCAGGTTTAAAGATAAATTTTAACAAAGGTGAGGTGATTTGCCTAGGAGAGGCAACACTTAGACAGAGGGGTTATAGTCAAATTTTTACATGTAACATAGGCTCTTTGCCTATGAAATACTTAGGAATCCCAATTGATCAAAAAAGAATGGAAACAAGCTGAAAGAAAAATGGAGAAAAAAGTGGGATGCTGGCAAGGAAACCTCCAATCCATTGGAGGGAGGGTTACTTTGATCAACTCTAGCTTGAGCAGCACACCTTTATACATGCTATAATTTTATATGATACCAAAAGGGGTTAAGGAAAAATGGACTTTTATAGAAGAAGGTTTCTCTGGCAGGAAGACCAGAGTATAAGAAAATATCATTTAGTTCAATGGCCAGTAGTGTGTTCACCAAGAGATCAAGGGGGTCTGGGGATCCTAGATCCAGAAATAATGAACAAGGCGCTTTTTGGGAAATGGTTGTGGAATCTTGAAAACTCACAAGGGATGTGGCAACAGTTGATAAGGGATAAATATTTATCAAAAAAATAGCAACATAGAAATCCAAAGCTGGGATTCTCACTTTTGGCAGGGTCTGATGAAAATTAAAAAACCTTTTCTGCAATTCTACAAAAGGAAACCAGGTGATGGCAATTTCCTCAGCTGAACAATTAGTAGGGTAGGGAAAAAAAAAACCTTTAGCTGAACAATTTCCTCAGCTGTACAGACTTGCACACTCAAAGAACATTACTTTGGCTTGCGTGAAAGAGAAAGGTTGGGGGACCATAAACTTCAAAAGAAACTTGACAGGAGATAGGTTGACAAACTAGAATAACATAAAAAAAACTAATATGAAAATATAAGGCTAACAGATAAAAAAGATGTACTAGAATGGACTTTGACAAACAAAAATGGGAGGTTTAGCGTGAAATATTTCTATAAGGCTCTGAAACACAGGAGGCAGTCCCTAGAACACCAGGGGTGCACAAAAGAATTTGGAAAATTAAGGTACCATTGAAGATTAGGATCTTCTTGTGGTTAATGATGGAAAACAAGATTCTAACCAAAGATAACTTGAAGAAAAGGGGTGGAAAAAAGGGACTTGCATTTGCCAATTCTGTGATAAAAAAGAACCAATTCTGCATTTGTTTTTTGACTGCCCCATATCAAGATTTACCTGGAATGTGGTGAGTTGTGCTTTCAACTTAAAACTAGTTAAAAATTTGCAACAAACTCTGGGCACATGGACACAAAAATGTGATAGAATGACAAGTCAGCTGATGTTAGTGGGTATAGCAGCTATTCTCTAGGCAATTTGGAAGGCCAGAAATAATGCATGTTTCAACCATTTATTTCCCACTGACCTAACTGAAATTCTTTTCTGTGCTTGTAACTGGATGTTAAATTGGGCTATTTTACATATTTCGGTGGAAAGGCAAAGAAAGCTTCTTTGGGAGTTCAGCTCCTAAAGCAGGTCACAAGTGAAGTATTCAAGTCGCAGTACGGGTGGAGGACAACTCTGAGCAGGCTGGATAACGCATGAAAGGAAAGATGTGAAGCAACAATGGGAGAAGGGAGAAGATCTCTGTGATGCTTTGCTCTGAAAAGGTAGGCTGATCTCCAGTTGTGATGAATGTTATCAAAACTTTTGTAACAGCTTAGGCTGCTGGTTTTGGTTTTAGTCCAAAAAAAACCCCTTTGTTTTTTCTTCTTTTGTCGTTTTGTTGAACAGTCTTAGTTTTGTGCACTGTCATGGATCTCTCCAGGCAAGTGTACTTTTAATGGAAATGGAGGGCTTCGCCCCTTTGATAAATAAAAAGCTATTAAGGGGATATACAACATCACACTTCTTCACCATATGTCTTTGTCAGGTCATTCATTACCAAAATGTGAAGAAAACAACCTCTTTTGTTGCCATGTGACTGCCCTCACCATGAGGATACTGTGTCTGCCCTACAAAGCAAGGTACAGTTCCGTGCATTCCTCTACTGCATTGAAAATTATGCGTAACTAAATTGAGATGGAAAAGGATGCAAACAAAGTGCAACATTTGCATGTCTATTCGGTGTTTTATGTTCTTCTGTTTTCTTAGCTCTCAGGTAGCTGTGCATATTATATGCGGCCCTCACATATGGAACAATGACCACATGCTTTGATTTTTATAGTTTCTAGTTTGTGGAAATAAAACAAAAACAGAGCTGTACTTTATGTCATACGGAAAAACAAAAGAAAAAAAAATCTAAGTTGCTGCAGACATAGTCAGTATGGACCTTTTTTTTTACACTAGCCTAGAGCCGATGTGTTGCAACGAAAAACAAATTGAGTTTTTAGCTTATTAAATCAATGAACAAGCATTTATTTAGTGTAAGTAATATTATAATTTTTCTTATTGAACAAGTAAGTGATTTTGAAATTTAGGAGGAGTCAATAGTGAAATGGGATAGGTCTTATTGAAAGGTGATATAATATTGCTTTTAAAAACGTTTTCAAAGGGGTAAGGGGACATTATTATTTTCTTAATTTGCAGACACTGGCATAAAATTATCGTCTGTGTAATATTATTTTCAGAAAAGACTCCAGTAGAAACTAAGAGCAAATGTGTCTAGGCAGACTGGCTTCACAAACTAAAAGGAATAGGCCTCAAACTTAAGTGGATTGTTGCATATAAGCTGTTTACTTTTAGAAACTGAGTGGTTTGTTTATAACAGAAATGCAAATACTTTCCATGAGTATTCTTCTTTCAATTTATGTTCGTTGACAGGAACATTGGAAAGTATAATGACGCATTTTTCTTGCACGTACACTTGAATGGTTGGAATACTTCAGTCGGCAAAACCAGTAGGCGTGGCCAGAACAAGTACGAGTGATCACATAATTACATAACTATAGAATTCTACCCAGCTGACCATTTGTTTCCAGACTTCACTATCAACTCATTCATTTTCTCCCGAAAGACTACTTCCAGACAATTTAGTTATCATTTCTAGACATGACTATATCAATTTACAGCTCCGAAAAAAATCAGAGAGAATACACCCCCGGAGAACTCATGGAAGCCAAGACAAGACAGATTGAGCAAAACTCAATTGCCCCCGAGTTTGTTTTCGCTGTCTTCCTTGCCTTTTATGTCCAAATCCAGCCTTCAAAGTTTTAAAGCTATTACTATATAGATTATAGAATATGGCTCAATTCATTAGCCAAATCACAATGGAGGTTGTGCCATCGAAGTTGTCATCAATCATCAGTCGTGCTAGGCTCCTGATAGTGCTTGACACCATTACGGAGGATGACAGAGAGGCCATGGAATCACCAAGGGCTCCTCGCAGAACAAGCTACGACAACGAATTTGGTGGCACCTCGGTGCACTGCACTAACAAGGAGGTCCTCGCCCCAATGGTGAAAGTAGGGTACTTAAAGATCAAGGCCTAGTTTGATAGTCCCTCCGTTTCAAAATAAAAGGGATTTTGGTTGGATGAGATACATTTTAGTACTACGAATCTGGATAGAGAGCCTGTTCGGATTCGTAGTATTATGATGTATCTTATCCAATCAAAATCCCTTATATTATGGGACAGAGGGAATATATAGGAGAGATGGAGTTTCTGGCTGTCTAATCTTGCTCTTTTTGGTTTGAGCAGATAGCATCCATGAACTTTGATGAGTCCTTTTGTTTTCTCTACATTAGATTTACTAGTTTACTCCATACAGTACCAAGAGAGAGAGAATTGTTGCTCAGTGTCAAGTAGATCTGCTCATGTTCATGTTGGACCAGAATGTATTGTGCAGCCTTGAATAAATGTTTATCTGTTTCATGTTGTAAAAGCTACTGTAATAATGCTGTTTTTGGTTTCTGGCCCTTTTACAGTGGAAACTGAAAAATAAGACTTAAATGGGGAAGCAATCCTATTTCAGAAACTGCAGACCTTGAACAAAATATGAGTGGAACAAGATTTATAAATGATTTATACATATTTTGTTCAATAGGACTATACTCTTCTGATACGGTAGCAATGCTTGGTAAAAAGATTTGGCAGAGAATTGGCCAGAGTTCAGCAACCAAACCACCCTATCCTATAGGACTATACTCTTCTGATACGGTAGCTGCTGCACAATCTCTCTGTAAGTTGTCCTCCACATCATGTAAAGCTTACACAGATGCTGAGAACGGATTGAAACCAGTTTATGCAAGTCTCAAGTAATTCAAGATCCGTGCTCCTACCATATTTGTTCGGAAGCTTCAGTTATTATCAAGAAAAGATGGGCATTTCTGCTCATGTACCAAGACTCCTCTTTCACCTCTTGGTGCAGTAATGCATCTTCAGAACTTGTCATGTGCATTGCTATACTCCAATCACAAGGTTTGCAAGTAAAGGATTATCAAGTACCCTTGCCTTTACGCATTGGTGCATCGACCATGTCACCCAGAACCTTCAAGTTCTGAATAAAGGTGTACAGAATTAATTCCTGATCTTGAATGCAAGAAATCTCTTCTACTCCCTGCATCCTAAAATAGTTGTCGTTTTAGGATTCAAATTTTGTCCTAAAAAACTTGTCACTTTTTGGGATTCAAAAATATCTTTGTTACTGTTTTTTTAGGATTGAAAAACCACGCTGTAATCCGGCATCTCTACTTTCCCAGTGGAAAACAATGTCTTTTCTGAATACGCTCAAGGCAAAAGTGCATGTTTTCATGTGCTTCCACATTATAATAATAGTTTGCTGCTATTTGAAAGATGTTTGATTTGTAGCAATTTTACCATGCAATTGCTGAGCTTCTCCCTTCTTCCGAGATGTAAAATAATATGGCCAGACAAACCTATGCCGCCGTCCCGTGTTTGCTCAATATTTGCAGTTAAAACATCCACTTGAACTGGTAAAACTAAACAGTTTGCTACATGACAACTGAATACTGGATCAACATCATATTGTGTCACTACAATATATCTACTAGCCTAAAGAGATCTCCGGTCAGTCCTCGTCCAGCAAATCAAGAGCAGGTATTCGTCGAAAGCGTCCTCCATGCCTTTGGTCTGATGAGATGCTGGGTGATCTTGCCTCAATTCTTCTCTTCTTGGGTGTGGAGTATTCTCCTGTTATTGATTCAAATAGCTCTCCCATGTTCGCCAAGTTGGGCCTCTTCCTGTCAGCCTCCTCTTTCAGGAAACTGATTGCGAAGCATCGATGGACAAAATGTTAGGATGTTCACATATTAAGTGCATTTTACATAAGAAAATTTCAAGTCATTCAAGCAGTAAGTCGCCAAAAAAACATATGATTCTAATAACAACAAAGCTGGAAAGGGTACCTTTCTCGGATGATTTTAAATGCTTCCTTTGTTGCATATGGCAACCCCGTCTTTGGGTCACGGTATCTGCAAGATAGTAAACCTAAAATAAGCTTATCTGCTCGTAAAACAAATCATCCAAAAATAACAATACAATCAGATCAGAATTCAGGTGTGCTACTTTGAAAAAGATATCAAACTACGTTCCAAATCTCTTCAGCAGGATCATATCAACACAATGCACATCCTACAAAGTAGTCTTACAGTGGTCAGAAAATAATAACGAATCTGCTTCTGTAGGATCATTTCGAATTGCTAAGTCAAAATAATGTAGCTATTTCACCAGAACAAGATGACAAACAATAACAAGGATGTGGCAAACAGTATTTCAAGCAATGCAACGTCTAAGGATACACACTCTGCTGATAAACAAAAGGTGCATGTGTGCACAATTTTATTTAGATAAATGCAATAAACGCAGCAACAGTTTCAGCTTCACAGAAAAGGAACATCAAAGGCCAATATAGGTCACTTTAAATGTGTGCTCAGAGAACATACTTGGCAGGAAGTCCAGTTACAGCACAAATAGATTTCTCTGGATCTGTAATGAAGAATATTATCATGAGAAGAGGATGGCATTTAAGTAGTATGAACTCAATCTGTCACGTGCTCACATTTAGTGGTTACTGGAGGAGGTAAATAATAAGGAATAACCAAATGAAAGTTTGTACTTACAAGGAGCTGAGGTTGTACAGAGTTCAGACCCAAATGATGCCCCGTTGATGAATTCCAAGTGTGATTCCCCTAATTCAGCACAGAACTGATAATAAGCTATTGGGAACACCTAAGGTATTGGTTCTCATAATGTAGAAAAAAGAAGCTAGTAATTCCACATTCCAGATGCAAACAGACGCTTGATGATATACTAATAGAGAACTTACCATCTCTTGAGCAAAACCGAATCGTAGGACCCTCATAAACAGCTTTATGAACAACGGCTTTTTTCTTAACCTCCTCCTCTCTTGCCAATACACGTTCAAGATTTCTCAGGTTGATGATCTCTGGAAAAATGTACGGAAGGTATTAATGGCGACGATTAGAGCTGGCTCATTACAAGTTTGTAACTATATCCTGGGAAAACTGGAAAAGGTAAAAAGAAAAAACATACCTGTTTCAGCTGCTTCCAACAGCATCTCTTCTTGTGTCATACGCTTTTCTTCTCCCTCCTTTTTCTTCTTAATAATAGGCTGGAGCCATTTACAAGATGAAAAGTGAGCAAATTAAACCCTCAAAAGGAAAAATGCCATGGATTGAAAAACTAATATATGAGTAACAAAATATTCTTTTGTCTGGCCTATGGGCAGCCACTATGCACTAATAACAAAATTTGATACAAGAAGCTAAGGACTCAATGTGGATATAAAACCTTCATCGTTGCTTCTTTCTCAGCACGTATTGCCTCCCTCTCAGCTTGTCTGACAATGACAGATGTTCTAGTTGATTTCCTGATGGTCTTTTCGCCGGTCTCCAGTTCATCAGGAATGTCTGTTTGCTTCGACGGACTTTGCTGATCTGAATACTTGTCAGTTTTGGAATCATCTTCCAGCTTTGGGACCACCTTCTTCTTCTTCTTGGCATTGATCTTTTTCATAGTCTTCCCAGGGAATATGAGCCGTTTTTTGATAGGTAATCTGCTTCATGATTGAGTTGTGACATGAGTGTAGAACTAATATACACCATATTGTGACTTGCTCATCAACAAACATGTGTACCTACCTCTCACGTACTTCCTTTTCCGGTTCATCGTCAGGTTCCGACTCCTGGATGAATCCAAAGGAGTTACATCAAACAACTATGTGCAGTGTTTAGTAAGTAGAAGCAGAAGAGCAGCACACCTCGGTGAAAGCTAAAAAGGTTAGATTTAATGATTAGGAGCAGCATGAGGAGGGATCTCACTCACATCTTCACCAAAATCACTGTCGAATTCATCACCAGCATCCTGCTCTTCCTCATAGTTGTCATCTTCTTCGTCCTGGTAATAAATATGAGCAAACAATGAGGAATCATATTTGTCATCCTGCTTAACCAAGCAATTGCAGCAACCAACAGCATTGACGCAAGTCGCATGATTAATTAACATGCACCATGGAGAAGCAGGGTGAGACTAAATGGCGAACTCAACAACAACGAAAGCTATGTAATTATCTGTCCTGAGCACACTAAAACAAGATCTGAACCCCCAATCCTGACCAAGACCACTAAAAGAAATCGAGAAATGATAAGAAGAAAAGCAGCAGAATGCAGGAAGGAAGAGAGGGAGAAAAGAACCTCCTTGAGGGCATCCTGATTCCAGAAGACCTCGTCCTGCTCAACCTCACCTTCGAGGAGCTTGGTTATCCTAGGAAATGAGGACAGAATTGAGCGGCGGGCGAATTAGGTATTGCAACCGAAGGGATAGAGCGAGCCATAGAGGATAAGGGGAGGGAAGTGCACCTCTTTCCACGGGTGGCACGAGAGGCGCGGTCGAGGATGGGCGGATCCTCGTCGGCCATGGTGGCGGCAGGCAGCAGCGGTGAGACAACAAGAAAGTTGACGAAGAAGCAAAGGTGGGCCGCAGAGTACGTGGGCTTAATTAGGCCCAAAATCCTCTTCAATTTACACTAGTATTATGGTAGTAGGCTTATCTATCACCTGAGCTTTGGCAAACTGATGCAATAAGCTCTGTGCTCTACTCCTTTGTTCTTTGCTACTTCCGTGCTCTACTCCTTTGTTCTTTGCTACTTCCCTGTGGAGTCGGTGAGGGAGGCGATCAAATGCCACCTGTATTTCTGGCTGGTGTGGCTCAACCTGATGTCCAGAAAGTATTATTCAGCTTCCATTAGATTAGATGTAATTGAAAAGGGACCAATACAGTGTTTGGTTGACGTCATTAGCTACAACATACTTTATCTGTTTCATATTATAAGTCGTCTTGACTTTTTTTCATAGTCAAACTTATTTAGGTTTGCCCAAGTTTATAAAAAAAATAGCAATATCTACAACACCAAATCAAATTAGTTTCATTAAATGTAGCATTGAATATATTTTGATAATATGTCTGTTTTGTGTTGAAAATATTGCTACTATATTTTTCTATAATCTTAAGTCAAACTTACAAAAAAATAAAAAAAATTCAAAACGACTTATAATATGAACTAGGAGTATCTAGGAACTGTATATACATGCAAAATTGAAATTCCACCGAAAAAGAAAAGCTCAAAATATTCGTCACAAATTCAACTAAAGGAAGGAGGACAAGATCTGGAGTCGTCTCCAGCAGCACGGCATAGAGCTAGAAAGAAGAGGGGACCTAAGCTAAGCTTCCAGGTCTACAAGAGAAGATGTACAATACAATTCGAAAGAAAAGAGGATCGATGTGCGTGCGTGTGTCGGCACGGGTGCTCACCGGAGGCGGAAGCTCCCCCTTGCCGGATGGATGGAAATCGCCGGAGGCGGCGGCGCGTCCGGCGAACTATCCAGCGAGGAGAGGAGATGGGAGAGCGCGCGCTTGACGGAGTCGAGGAGGCGGGCGAGGAAGGCGCGCGTGGGCGCCGGGTTGGCGTCGGCGGAGGTGGGCGTGGGCGGTGTCGGCGGGGAGGACGGCGGTGGCGGAGAGCGTTGCCGCGGCGGCAGCTCTGGCCGGCGGCGGGTTTCGGTGGAGCGATTTGGGAATGGGGACGGGAGTGCCTAGGGCTGCGCCCACCTATTGGACGGGCCCGATTGTTAAGCGCTAGTTGGGCCAAATATACCAGATGTGAAGCCCACATTATTTCTATTCCAAGAGAAAATCCAAACAAATGCGATCGACAAACACCCTATTCCAAAAAAATTCCATCAACAAACGAACGCAACTGGTAGGAAATGCCGACGTAAAGACAACTTGTTAACGGAGTGAAATGGATTAAATCCTAAGTGCGATGATATTTTCGAGACAAGTTAGCTCGTACGATGGTATTTTTGAGATGGAAGTTGCGTTCGTCGATGGTATTTTATTTTTAGAATACGACGCTTGTCAATGGTATTTGTTGTATTTTATCCTATTTTAATTGAGTCGGTTAACTGCAAAATTTGGCATATTTTGTTAAAAGTGGAGCGAGATTGGCGACGTGATTTTAACAACTAGAAACAGAAAGATTGCATCGGCCGGAGACATATTGGCAAGCATGTATCGATGAAGGGGATTTGGAGATTGCCGATAGGTAATGGCTAGAAATCAAGTTCTTGTTGGATTCAGTTGAAAAGGTTGATCAAGAAAAGAAAATTATCCAGAAGGGACCGGATTTGAGAAGGATTTAATATAGCAATTTATCTATTAATTAGGCGGAGTTAGTTATTTTCCTTTTGTAATTTTATGGAAAATTGATTAGAGTCCAGTTCGAGCTTGTAATTTTTGTTTTATCTTTAGAAAAGTTTGTGTCGTGTCCAATATGGACTAATTTATACTCATGGGTATAAATGTGTACGTACAAGGTCTTGTAAATTAACAACAATTCAATATACACTTTCGACGCATCGCCACTCTCTCACGAGGTTTTTATTTTCGACGAGTTCTTGTTTTCGAGTTGGGCTGCATCGGTTAGGTTCGATCTCCGGCAAGAAGTAAGTTCCATCTATAGTTGCTTGTATCGACGGGGCTAGGGCTTCCATTGGTTAAGTTCGACACTCTAAACCAGTCGACACAAGGGCTATTTTATTATATACATTGCTTAATCTAAATCAATAGTATCGTTTACTTATATTGGTCGATTCTATTTGGGTTTGCTGATATCGACTAAACAGTTCTTGTTGATTTAGATAGATTAGTATATTTACCACCTTGAAAAACAATCAAAGGATTGTTTAAACCTTACTATTTTGATTATAACTTAGTGCTGCATCAATTAGGTTTGACCTACTAAGTTGTTATCAAAGTTGTAAGAACTAACTGCTTTTTGCTTGTCGATAAGGGTAGTATCGGGGTTTCAGCCGATCTTACCTAGTATAACTATTGCGTTTTAAGATTGCATGTTGTCTTTAACTTAATGTATTATATCTATCATTTTATACAAATTTATCAAACCTTTATATCTATTAAGCTTGCCATTGGTATCTTGTAGCTTGTTTAATAGATTTAATCAAGGTTAATATTCTTGTATAAGGCTGTATCGGAGCTATAGCCGATACGTTATCTTTTGCTACCCAAGTTACTTCATCGGCTATGATATAAGTTCATATAATTATTAATTCATCTAATCTTTGTTATTAGCAACTAATACTGTCTCGGTTAGGTCCGATCTATCGTAGTTGCTTATATTTAAGAGAAAGATTGAATTAACAATTGCATGACATTTGTCTCTACGGCCGATCGTAGTTACTTTGGGTTTAATTTTTATTTACTTGCACATTGGCTAGTATCTAGATCATATAATTGTATAACAATTGACCTTAATATTATCAATCTTATACTGCATCGATTGGGTTCAACCTATAAGATTGGTTTTGTTAAAGAAAAGTTGTTTATAATTATGTTCAATCTAGATCTAGTCTATGAACAATATCTTTTATAATTGATAGTTGATTCATTCGTGCATCGGTTAATACGATACGACATCGGTCTATCGGTTGATCGGCTATCGTTTTCTAACGTTTGCCATTGTCTATCTTGTTGGTTGTAGGATCAAACTAATTGGCACGCCTTGAACCCTAAGCTTTTTGACCTACATTGAAGTAAAGCAAATCTTCCAGGGCATCGTGTTTTGCATCATCAGAGTCTCCACAAGGAGTGGGTATGGGGGACGGTGAATCGTACCCACCCCCGATGGAGGCTAGTTTCTTTTCATTTGATTCCCTGTAGAGATGCATTTAAAATTATCCTAGCCCTGGGCCCTGTTTGAATTTGATGGAGATAAAGATTAAGTATGGACATGTAAAATGAGAAAGTGAGAAAGTCATTATCGTAGATTAATTGAGTTAAAGTCATTATCGTAGATTAATTGAGTTTAACTGTGCATTTATCTTCTAGCATAGGGTATTTCTGCATATTTGCCTGTAGCTCTGTTATAAATACTTTGGACCATCGGCCCATTGTCATGTAAGGTTCATTGCCTAACAAACAGGAAACAGACTCTTGATCATCAGTAGCAAATAATCAAGGGTTAATTTGATCCATGCTATTACAAATATGGCATATTAAAAAAATGTCATTACAATTCACGAAATTGGTTGGATGCCACTGAAAATTTTAAAATTGGAACCATGCCACTCCCGTCACTATTTCCGTCCTCCTCACTCACGTCGTCATCCTTACACGGGAGGAGCGGCGGCGGCGGCGGCACGGCGCACTCGGGGAGCGGGAGGAGCAGCGGGGGCGGCGGCGGAGGCACGACGCGCGTGGGGAGCGGGAGGAGCAGCGGCGGCGGCGGCACAACGCACTCGGGGAGCGGGAGGAGCAGCGGGGGCGGCGGCGGCACGACGTGCGTGGGGAGCAGGAGGAGCAGCGGCGGCGGCGGCACGGCGCGCTCGAGGAGCGGGAGGAGCAGCGGGGGCGGCAGCGGCGGCACGGCGCGCGTGCAGGCGCTTCATGCCTCTCCTCCTCCACCACGGTGGCCGGCTCGCCATGACAGCGCGCGCGGGCGGCGCGTACGGGCTGTTTTCTTTACGGTGCGCGGTGGCGGCAGCGACCGCGGGGCCACGCAACGGCGAGAGTGACCGTGCGCGGCGGATGGGTGCGGCGGCGGCGACGTCCCTGCGCACCTTCTCCAGCGCGGCGGTGAACGGGTCGAAGCCTTCGTGCTTGCTCCTCCTGCTCGCGAACGGGCTCCGCGACGACGGCGCCGCCGCCTTGTTGGCTGTCGGCGACGTTGCGACGGAGGCCGCGGCCGACGCCGATGGCGTCTGCAGGCGCGGTGGCAGCTTCAGCGGGCGCAGCAGCAGGCCTTCCCGGAACAGCTCGTCGGCGAACGCCGCCTCGCCTTCTTCCCGCCCGCGCATGTGACGGTGAGGATGGCGACGTGAGTGAGGAGGACGGAAATAGTGACGGGAGTGGCATGGTTTCAATTTTAAAAATTTTCAGTGGCATCCAACCAATTTCGTGAATTGTAATGGTATTTTTCTAATATGCCATATTTGTAATGTCATGGATCAAATTAACCCAATAATCAAACTGTAGGAAGTAGGAACTACATGAAGGCTGAAGCTGTTCTTGTGATTGTTACAACAAAATGAGCTGAGGGAGCGCTTATCATGCAGTGCCCTTTTGGACTACTCTTGTTTTACTCAGCTAGGTATAATAAGCAACTATATTTTCGATTCATAACAGAAATTATTTTACTAAAAGTGGCCCAAAAAGATACATTATTCCGGTATAAATTGCTGCTACTCAATGGAGTAAGTAGGTAGGCTTTCAGTTTACAGGCTTCATCATTTCTCCACATCAATTGCCCATAAGAAAGGTGTTGTACCCACACAAGCATCAATGACTGCAGGCCTGCACATAGGGCTTAGCTTCCACTGACCCTAAATTTATCATGTTATTGTAGGCAAAAACTCCACATCAAGCAGACATCAACAAAAAACATTCTGCATCAAATGGTAGGTGCATCATAGTGGAGCAGCTGAGCTGACTGATATACACATCAGTGTCCTGGCAGATTGTTCTTTAATCTGAAAAATAACCTTCTCTAACATGAGAAGCTCTTTTCAACACTATTCAGTCTATCTGATGCATTGGTTACTAAAACACACACCAAACAGGCTCAGAAATTTGTGTAAGACACTGTAACAATTAGCAATACATTCCCCTATCACATGTTGTTTACTCCCTCCGTCTCAAAATTTAGCTATTTCTAGAGTTCATCCTAAAATATAGCTATTTCATCGTCTCCCATTTAATTTCTCTATCCAATTTCTCTTCTCAGGCTGCGTTCGGAAGTACTACTACTAAACAGGATAAAAACAGGATAAAAAATAAAGATATTCGTGGCATGCTTTTTAAACTGTTAAACGGTGCGTTTCGTACAAAAATTTTCTATATGAAAGTTGTTCTAAAATATTAAATAAATCCATTTTTTAAGTTTGTAATAATTAAAACTCAATTAATCACACGTTAATGTCACCTCGTTTTACGTAAAACACTTAGGCTCTGGTCGTTGGGGTGAGTTCCTAACTCACCCCACTCGTTTTCCGCGCGCACGTTTTTCAAACTGCTAAACGGTGTGTTTTTTACAAAAGTTTCTATACGAAAGTTGCTTTAAAAAATCATATTAATTCATTTTTTTTAAAAAAATAGTAAATACTTAATTAATCATGTGCTAATGAGTCGCTCCGTTTTCCGTGCGGAGGGAATTTCTTTTCAACTCATACAAACAAACACACCCTTAATCTTCATCTTTATCTTTATCTTCAGGACATTCAAACACCACCTCAATCAATCACAATCTTCTACCATTCAATTTCACCTTCTTTAATTCTCGTAAAAACCTTTGAAAATACTTGTATTTTGGGACCGAAGGGGTACGTTTGTATGCTTGTGAACACATGCATGCACAAACAAGATGATGCACACAGCGTACCATCTTGGACACCTGTCCCTCCATGATACTGAAATTGGATAGATGAGTACCTCAAGGGTAATAAAAGCAAATCATGTTTTTTTTTTGTGAATACCAAGAGGCTCACATGGTGGTTGTTACTGTCCCTCCTAACCTTACTATGATCAGCCCATTCATCCAGTCCTCTCCTCTTGCTGTGCAGGGCAGAGCACTGAAAGATGGCAGAGGAAGAGCCCTGGAAACATTGCCAATCTCCTGATGTGTTGATAGCAAATCAGTGCCTGACCTGAAGAGGCAACTTAAACTTGGATCGCAAAGGTCATGAAGCAACTCGGCTGTGTTCGAACATCCTTTTCCCAATTTATGTTTTCTCGTTTTTTTTTACTTTTCGAACTACTAAACGATACGTTTTTTAAAAAAAATTATAATAAAAGTTGCTTTAAAAATCGTGTTAATCCATTTTTAATTTTTTTTCACTAATATTGAAGTGATTATGTGCTAATGAGCTACCTTGTTTTCGTGCGAGAGAAATGGGTTATGAACCCACGTGTTCGAACACAGCCTAGCTTTTGTTTCTACTATGCCATCTCTTTTTTCAGGGAATGGTTAAAGTTGTTGGAGGCGTAGCTAGCTCTTAGCTCTTGTTGCAGACTTGCAGTCAATTTTGGAAGGTCCCTTGATAGTGGTTTGGTAGAACATGAGGTCATGGTTAGGATGATTTGATGACCTTTGGAAAGACATCTTAATGAGGCATGCCAGGTGTCAGCATGTCACCAAGAAACATATTAAGGTTACACCTCCAAACAATTTTAGCTTAGTTAAAATATCTCAAAAAATGCATTAACATGTGTTTTTATGATACTAGTGTTAAGTGCTTATAGTTTTCTGGTACATGTGTCTACATCATGGAGTTTTATATAGTTTGTGGCTTTTGATTTTTGCCAAATGCTTAAGGTCCCCATTTGTACTAATTAAGGTGGATTATGACAATTCTTGGTCCAACCATTTTCAGATATTTCTCATGTTTGCTGCTTGCTTTGAAAAAAGTAAGATGCAAAAGGATGTGTCCATGGGGAAAAAAAACTACTTTCTTTTTTGCTAAAACTTATTCATCTACAAAATAGAGTCTATAACCACAACTTGCTTAATGCACATATAAAAGTAAAGATTTTTTGCTGTTTTCCAACCATAAATGTTGAAGGTCCAAATATCCAGGATGTAAGAAAATTAGGGTTGGTCAGTTGAACTTGCTCACTACCTTATACCAATAATTTGGTAGAACAGTAAACCAAGCACTCCCACTTCTTAAAAAAATTGATGATGTATATACTAATGTCATATTAAAAATTCAGTAACAATCTAAACAATCAGTCCTCTACATCTGCCCTATCAAAATTTAGGGCATCGACAAAATTGCGGCGGTTGTGCTAGATGTGGCTAAAACTACAGGCTACCTGCAGCAGAAAAATAAAATGTGCTTGTGCTACTACAACTAGCGACTATATATGATGCGCACATTTTGATCGTGATTTGACAAAGGTGCCTCCCATTGTCTTCTTATTGGGGGTGGCTATTTCGCGCATGCGTGCTGCGGAGCCAAGTCGTGCACACGGCGTGCCCCTACAAATTCGACATCACCAGTTCGTCACGCGCATAGCCTCCCTCCCTGCTCGCACCGAGGAAAAGGTAAGTTGTCCCTATTCAAAACTTCCAACTTTCGTCAAACTGTCATATAAAAATCACAAACTTCCTATCTAAACATATGAAACATTCATCTCAAATTGCAAAAACTTTCACTATAAGTCTGGAACTTTCATCTCAAAATCAAAAAACCTTCAATCTAAGTCTAAAACTTTCGTCTCAAAATCACATAACTTTCAATCCAAGTCTGAAACCTTCGTCTCAAAATCACAAAAACTTTCAAATTGAATATGAAACTTTCATCTTAAAAATCGAAAAAACTTTCGATGCAAAATAACTATCATCTCAAAATCACAAAAAATTCGATTCAAACCTAAAACTTTCATCCAAAATTCACCAAACTTTCAATTAAATAATCCAAAAAAATTCATGTTCATACTAAAAAATCCCTCTTGTTCATCCTCAACGGTTGTCGTCTTTCTGTCATGACTTGGTGCTGCTCCTACACAGTGCATGGTGGAGGCGGCGAAAGCGGAGTTCTCATGAGGCGACAGGGAACCACACCGCTGCCCATGGTAGCTAGGGTTGAGAAGCTAGGGCACGGGGGCATTGCATGGCCGGAGGAGTTGAGCAGGGGATGGAAATGGAGATTAGGGATGGAGACAGCTAGGAACAGAGATGGGGATGAGGATTGGGTGTAGATCGATGGGCGACGACAAGCTGCTCCGCCGATGCTCTCGATTGGGAACAATGAAAGAGAAGGAACGAAGAGAATTGGAGCTTTATCTCCTAGCTTGATGGGCTTAATGGATAAGGTGTGCGCTAGTTTATTAACTAGCGCGTGTGCGCGAATTAGAATTACGGCTTCTTATCAGCTACAACAAAATTTAAAAATTGAAACTTATCTTTAGAGTTGATTTTGAAGTTATTTTATTGTAGTTTATTTTTCAACATCAGATTTCAAGCCGCTAATAATAAGATAGATATAAAAGTTTTCCCTCTAAAATATGTTTTATTGCTTCATTTTTTCTGACGTATCAGCCATTTATCAAGGATTGTAAAGAAAAAACATCTTGATAAAATATGACGCTACATCATGACTTGGGCCCATGTCATCCCCCTATCACCCCTCTTGCCGCTGCCAACTTGGCAACCCAATCCATTTCACCTCCTCATCGTCTGATGCAGGGTTTTATTGTTTGAATTATGCTATGCTTATAAGCTAAAATTTAAATTTTAGAACTTAATTTTGAATTTGATTTTTTTGGTTTTTTTATCGTAGTTTATTTTTGATTTATTCATTTTGAATTTGAATTGTTTATTTTATAACATTTGTTTTTGAGTTGCTAAGGACAAAAGTACTACTCATAAATATTTTTTATTTGTTAATAAATGATTTGGATAAATATATGAGCAAGCGAAATGCCAGTCACATGCACCGCGAGATGATTCAAAAGGACAAAAAAAAAAGCGAAAAGCGAAAAGGAGACGGAGGGGCCGAGCGGGAGGAGAATCGTATGGCGGGAGAGTATTTTCCTCCCCTCCCCTCGCTCTCGCGCGCGCGCTGATATTTATTGCTCCAGAAGGAAAAAAAAAGAGGAAAAGACGTTTTCCACGTCGCCTCGGCCTTACACGCTTGGCATTGCGTCCCGCGGGAGGCACGTCGGGGCCCCACTCCCCTGCTCTGCTTGCGTGGGTCCATTTCCTGGTCACTTTTGCAATTTGCCGGCTCCCAGCTGGCGTCGCGCTGGGCCCCACCTTTTTTCTCTTTTTTTTCTTCTTACTTATATAGGTGTAGTTATTACTTTTCGCCTCCCGCGAAATTGAAATAGCGTGGGGGAGGGTTGGGACTGGTTGAGGAGTTTTTGTATTTAGGTCCTTGATGGAAGAAAAATTTCAAAGTTGCTCCCCGGAGGTTGGAACATGTACAACACCGAGTCACTGACCACTTCAATTGATCAATACTATCATTGTTTTGGTAGAGGTAGTGTACGTACTTACGTGCCTGCTCATGAGTCATGAGGTACAGTTAGATATATTACTAAGGGTCTGTTCGGCACCCTGAGTTCCAAACACAGTGTGCGCACAAAAACGGAACGGTCCATTAGCGCGTGATTAATTAAGTATTAGCTAATTTTTTTAAAAAAAATAGATTAATTTGATTTTTTAAAGCAACTTTTGTATAGAAACTTTTTGTAAAAAAACACACCGTTTAGTAGTTTGAAAAGCGTGCGCATGAAAAAAAAGGTGAGTTGATAACTCAAGACAAAGAACAAAGCCTAATCATAAGCTTTGGTTTCCATGTTTGCGAACTCGTGATATGATTCGGGCTACATGATTCGTCTCTCTTGCTTGATTAGTTGGTTGATAATGGGTAAACATGATGGTGGTTTTATATGTGTATATTGTGCTTAGTCATTACTCCCTCCACTCATTGGTAAAAATATATATCATTATGTATATATTTTAAGTTAGTTCCTTAAAATTTTAAAATACCAAAATTTTAAAATATCTAAATAGAATGAACAACGAAGATACATGCAAATTTACCTCGGAAAATGATTTTATGAAACTATAATTTATTGAGGTGTTCAAATGATTTAGCAATAGTCGTTAAAGTCATATTTTTAACTAGAGGGATTATAATTTAACATAGAAGACATTATCATAATTTCCATGGATGGCTGAAATGTTCCAAATTTTGTCAATGGATTTGACATACCACAGCAGCATCTTTCAAAATGTATCATATGAGATAATGTATACTTAAACATTAGTGGTTGTCTAATTGTACTTAGACAACCTAACAAGAAACACTTACAAACCAAGTTATAAAAGTTGAACCTTGCATCTTTATGACAAATCCAGCACCACCAAACACTTCAAGGTGTGCTTTTATTGATTAGAATTGGTACAACCTACATTTCTTTGATACTAAGCCCTATGATCTGTAGTCTGCAGGAACGAATACACATGGTTTAAAGCCATGCATTCTATGATTCTCCTAACGGAATTGAAAATATACATGGTTTAAAGCCATGTACAGTATTATCTCAAACATGAAATAAATCTATAGAAGAGCTCTCGTCCGTGTCGCTCCTGTCCCTAGGTGACATGGATGCACCTTACTGCCCACCGCCGCCACCCCGTCCCTCCCCTCCTTCACCTCGCCGCTGTTCGAGCAGTTGCCGGCAAGCCGTGTGGCTGCAAGGACGCCGGCAGTGGGGTTCTCTTTCTCTCGCCCAAGGGCGTTGTGGCAGAGGAGACACCAGCGCGTCCGAGGCAATAGAGGCACCACCACGCCAACCAGATCCAAGCCCCCCATGGCCGGATCCAACAAGAGGCCGGTGGGGCTGGGCGGAGTGGAGGAGGGCCGAGCCAGCACTCGGTGTGGCTGGTGGCAGTGGAGGTTGGTGGCGGGTAGCAAGCGATGACGATGGCTTCCAGATCCGGCGCTCCATGGCCGGATCCGGTGACTCCGCGGCCAGATCCGGCGATAGCCCGGCAGTGGTGAAGGCTAGGTAGCGGGGTGGACTTGCGTTGGCCAGGGGACAACGCAGCGGAGCCCGTGGAGGCATGGCAACGATCGACGCCCTGTGAGGGTGAGGAGGCGGCGAGGTGTGGCCAAGGAAGCATAGTGACGTGGCGGGGAGGATGCGGCGGCCCAGATCTAGCGTAGTGATGCGGGCCTGTGGCTAGACCCATCATGGAATTGGCGGCAACAAGGGTCACGGTGGCGACGTGGCTGGCTGACAATGCAAGGTGCCGACGGCGTGCCTGTGGGATGGAGCAAAGGAGCAGCCCGCGGACAGAGGCCGGCAAAGGAGGTGGTGTGCTGTGGAAGGTGGGTTCATGGCTAGCCGACGATGGGGCACCAGCGCGACAAGCCCATGTGCTGGCAGAGGTCATTTGGGTGGCAAAGTGCGGGGATGATGACGGGTGGGAGGGTGAGGGTGTTGCAGGCGAAAGCTTAGCTCGGTGTTTTCCCTGGCCAGTAAAGATGACGCCTTCAAGCATCATTTTTCCCCTTTGGGGCGTTGTCGAGTTGTCATCCTCCCCCTCCATGACGAAACTCTCTAGGTGAAAACCTTGTCCTTGTTTGGACGGGTGATGATGGCATCCTCTGTGTCGTGACCTCCTTGGAGCTTGTTTGGATGGGTGATGATGGCATCGTCTAGGAGGTCTTGTTTCCTTGCCTGAAGAGCTTCAGTCTTTTTGGTCATCGGCATTCTCTTAGTCGTTGTCATCGGGTTGGTGCGAGGGACGAGTGGATTTTCTTTTCTCTTGCCTTCTCCCTCCTCAGCCCTTCTATGTGATGATGATCGGGAGCCTGTCGACGACCTTTTGGTTTGGAGCTCTGCTCGGAGGGGTGTTTGCAACCCTATGTAGTATTAGCGGTGACCGGTCATGCATAGCGGTAGTCGACTTGGTGCTAGTGCTTCTCCTGGGGTGTGGAAGGAGTCGCTAGCACGTGATGGTGTGCTTTTTTTTTCCTGACTATAACATTCTAGGGCTATAATCTTATAAATTTTTTCCTGCTATATCAATATGAAACTTCGCATTGTCTCGTGTGGGTCGTTTCGAAAAAATAAATCTACAGAATTGAAAACACGATCAACAACCCAATAAAGGAATTGCATTTGTTTAATAAGTATCTTATCTGCTTGAAATAGATCAATTAAACTAGCATGGCAATTTTTAAGACTACCAAAGAAATTCAATCATTATGTAAAGTATGTGTTATTATATCTTCTACTAATTAACAAACCATGATGTGCAACCCAAGAGGTTTCATTACAATCACAATGAAAATTGTTGTTTTGGACAAATAACATGTTTTAAAAATGTTAGGTTAGGTACTCCATGTCTTTCGAATATTTGAATTGAATGCATGAAAATTATATGCTTAGATTAATCTTAAAAAATGTGGTCATAATATTAAATTTTATTGGATTTTGAAATACAACAAAACACAGTTACCACATTTATATTTTGAAGATCATATTCATGTGGGCAAAAATAATGTGTTATCGCTGGTGGATTTCAGTTTTACTAGGGCTTATCCATAAATAATACTCTGGTCCACACAACAGAGAATGGACAATATCGGGGGAAACCAACTCGCGAGAAAAGCACACGATTCGTGCGGCCCAAACTCGCGTGAGAAACACGACTCCCAAAACTCACACGCGCACCCGGCAAATCACCCACAGAAAGCAAACCCCGGCCACTGGCAGATCGGACCCACAGCGCTCTCCATGGCCCACATGTCAGTGACTTCCTTCCAGCAACACGACCCCAAGCGGTCGACGTACCATTTTCCCCGGGCAAAAGCCACGCCACGTCCCAGATGGTCGCCACGTGTCGCGCCCCCGCATCCCGACCCTCCGCGCCGCGCTGCCCGCGGTCATATCACCGGCGAATATAGACCGTCCGATCTGCCATTAGGTTTGGAATCGACGGTCCAGATCCTGCCCGTGGTTGCGCCGGGCACCCCGCGCTGCCGTTAAAAGGCGCTCCATTCCCCTCCTCTCCTCCTCGTCTCCAAGCCCACATCCCCAACCGGGTCCCGAACCCGATAACCCGCCAAGGGCCCTAGACCCGATAGGTGATGCCCTCCTCTCGCCGGAGATCGTGAGATCGCCGGCGCGGCCATCCCCGCCGGCGATGACGTCCGCCGTGCTCGCCGGCCGGAATGATGTCCATCACCACCACCACCACTGGGCCGACGCCAGCGTCCCCCTCATGCCCAAGCACACCACCAACCCTAACCCTAGGCGGCACCACCGGCCGAGCCCCAGCATCCCGCCGCCGCAGCGGCCACCGGCGGCGACGGTGGCCCCATCCGTGCCGGATCCCTCCCCATCGGGCCACGTGACGTTCCGGCCCTCCGAGCTGTCCCACAGGGAGGCCCAGGCGCTCCGCGCGCGGCTCACCGGCGAGCTCAACCGTGTCCGCGCCCTCCTCTCCCACATCGACGGGTGGGAGGCGCAGTGGCGTCCGGCGGTGGCGGAACCTCCGCGGCAGCGGGGCCACGTGTCGCCGCCCCCGGCCCTCCAGGCGGCGATGCGGAAGCGGTGCACACAGATCCTGACGCGGCTGCGGAAGCAGAAGATCAGCGTCTGGTTCAACTCACCGGTGGACGTCGAGCGGCTGAAGCTGCACGACTACCACGCCATCATCAGGAACCCCATGGATCTCGGCACCGTCAAGGAGAACCTCGCCTTCGGGAGGTACCCCTCGCATGAGGCCTTCGCCGCCGATGTCCGGCTCACCTTCAGCAACGCGCTGCGGTACAATCCGGCCGACCACCATGTCAACCGCTACGCCGGTAACCTCCTAGCCACCTTCGAGGGGTTGTACAAGGAGGCCGTGTCATGGTTCGAGCAGGAGTGCCAGCGTCTCAAGCCGCCAATGCCACTCGCTTTGCCGCCGCCGCCGCAGCCTCCGGTGCCTACGCCGGTGCAGGCCCCGCCAAGGATTGGGGGTGGAGGGAGGAGGCCGAAGCCCAAGGCTAGGGAGCCCAACAAGAGGGAGATGAGCGAGGAGGAAAAGCACAAGTTGAGGGTGGAGATCGGGAACCTGCCTGAGGAGAAAATGGGGAATGTGCTACAGATTGTGCAGAAGAGGAATACGGATCCGGCGCTTATGGGAGAGGTCGTTGAGCTTGATTTCGACGAAATGGATGTCGAGACGCTGTGGGAGCTCGATCGATTTGTGGTCAATTGCAAGAAGGCGCTCAGCAAGAGCCGGAGGACTGTCGCGATGAATGGCGATGCCGTTGATGTGACTGCTATTGTTCCGATTGAGGATGATACCATGCAGGTGAATGTGCATCATCAGCCTGCGGTGGTTGAAATTGGGGACTCGGTATGGCAATGTTGCAATCCTTTGTTCTGTATGGCAACTAATACTTGAATTGTGTTCTCATGTTTCTTTTCTGTTGCTTTTTTTTTGCAGGAGAATGGCATGCCGGAGAAGAGGGTGTCAGAGGTTGATATGGTCGATGAGTATGTTGATATTGGCGATGAGATGCCGACGGCAAATTACCAGTCGGTGGAGATTGAGAGGGATGCCCAGGTGGCGAGCAGCTCAAGCGGGTCTGATAGTGGCTCGTCTGCATCCAGTGGTACGGTGGAACAAATGTGAATTATGCCCCCGCAGTTTCTGTTTCACATTTGAATTGCTCTGACATAGCAGTTTCTGTTTCATAGTTGAATTGCTCTGACATAGAAAGTATTTCTGCAGATTCTGACTCGAGGAGCTCTGGGGACTCTGATTCAGACGGGGATGATGCCCAGTCTCCCGATTAGGTGGTGCTTCTTCCTCTAACAATAGGATTTTAGTGATTTTAGTAGGTGACTGAGGTCCATTTTGGCAACGTATTTTGAGTAGTGCGGTATAGGAAATTGGATGGGTTCTTGTTCAAGTTGTGAGCTATGTTCGAGTGTGCACCTGAATTCACCTTAGGAGGTTGGTAGTAGTGGATAGCTAGTTTCTGTGGGTAGTTTGGCAAACCAAGACCATTGTAAAGAAGGGAATATAATCGAAGGAAAAGAGAAAGGTAGCAATGTGTTAGCATTTAATCATGAGTTCGTCTCAAATCACCTTCATATGTTTTTGTACCTGCCGTCTTTGTTCTGTTGCATATTTTCTGTGGATCTTCGTCTGATATCTTAAATGGTAGCACTGGTATCAGCTGCCATACTTATTGATGGCAACTACAAGTGACTGATCTATTATGGGTGGAGATTTTGCTCTAGTGTTAGTGCTTGATGCCAAATGATGCGCATTTGTGTAGGGTAATCCATTCAACTCGGTATGGTACATACACCTTTTGGGTTGAAGGTGTTTTTCCCTACGCTGACTCCATTGTCAATGCAACCAAACCAAAATCCTTATATTCTGTCTTGAGCATAATTACACGAAATGTCAACCGAAATGCATCACTTCTCTGCCCATCTAAATTTTCGAAGGGTTGATTTTCTACTTGTTTGACCTGCCATTGCTTGATTGAGAATTTGCTGATATGATGGGATGAAGTTAAAATGAGGTGATTTTCCAATTCTTTGGTGATGTTCTATACAAGTATGAATTATGAATGTCTAATTCTTTTGTTACCATGGCGAATTTAATTGTCACAGATGAACTCATGAACACGAGTTTAGGCAATCCAACTTTTGTTGAGATACCAAGACCATAGTTTTGGCTCTATTGCTCTTCGGTTTTGCTTTTAATTGTTTAGGCTTGGCCTTTCCCCGAGTTTAGCAAGCCTGAGTGCTTGACCTTGACTTGTTTATGCAATGTCTTATCTTGCACTGATTCCATGTGAGGTAAGCACACGATGCTGGCATGGAATCCTTTGTTTAGTTGCTAACTTGATCGTTTTGTCTCATGTTAAGTGATTGTCATTTGAAACCTTGATCGAGCTGTTAATCTGACCCATCAGTATCAGGATTGAGAACTACCCTACTGATAAATCATGACCAGCTGCTTTGCTGTGACGAATCTTGTTTGGGACATTTGATTTATTTATTTATTGTTTGTTTGTTTTGTCCTCTCATGGTTGACTGGAGCACTCGGAAAAATCAGGGGGTCAACCGAAGGGAAATAGTGTGTGGATGTGTGAAGTTGATGGAGATGGGCACAGGTTGTTGTAACGCCCGTGCCGTTTCTCGGTTGATCTGTGAAAAGTAGTACGCGACGACTGGTCGGTGTTTCTGCAGATGGCCGTAGTTAGCTGTATATAACTTTATGTGAAAAGGATTGAGTAATGCACACTTGCACTCGCAATGACGATTTTTGGCTCAAAAACTTTTAGAACCCCCAAAGTGGAAGAAGTTAAGGGCTCTTTATTTAAGAGAAAAAACATAGAAATTTTATAGGAATTATTCTAATTATATAAGATTTTTTTCTATATGATCCTTTAAAATAAAGGATTTAAAATTATTGAATCTTACGAAATTCCTAAGAGAATATCTCAATCCATACAAGTTTTAGAGGATTTTTAACATGATGTTCAATCTCATAGAAAGTTTTCTCTAAGTCTATTTCTCTCATCTAATTCTTATGTTTTTCGTGTGATTCAATCAAACGTTTATTCCTATATTTTTCTAGTAAATTTTTTGTCAGAATTCTATGTTTTTTTATTTCTTCTCAGTCTTTCGATTTGAAGGGACCGTAAAATATGACTTTGATACTAGCATTTTTGTTTAGTTATTATCATGATGTTATAATTCGAGAAAAAAAATCGGATGTTACCAATACACGAAAACGAACTGGCATCCTCTCAAAGCAACCCAGCCGTTCCTCTCAAAGCGACCCAGCCGTGCCGACTGCGGACAGACTGCGACAGAGAAATACTGTAAGCATTCCTGTACAATAGATCAACAGAAACTCGAGCATTTCTACAGGGAAATACTGTGACCGACTCTGATGATGGTCCCTTGAAATGGTTGTATGCTAGTGATGATGATCACCAGGCCCCTATAAGTTCCCCAGAATTTCCAGATGATGTGGCGTAGCTAATTACAGAGATAGCTACTTTCCAACGTGACGATGATGACACCCAGCCGATATCCTATATCCTAAATAGTAATGGCATTTTTTTTCAAATCGGTAAATTAGATTTACGATGGCCCGGACACCATCAATCCATTTTATATGTACGTAACACTCCCGTTACACAAGTTGCCTTAGCTATCTTCCCATTGTTTAGGAAGCGCCAAACAAACACATTCAGAATTTATCCTTGCGCAGAGCTTATTATCTTAATACAAACAAAGCATAAGTCTCCGATGAAACCAAAACCGGAGGAAGCAAATACTTGATGTATAACAATGTAATAGAAATCCTTGCATTTTAACTAATCACTATAAGTCCAGTACAATCACCGGAAACACACCAAAACTGCAGACAAAAATACCAGCACAGTAACTTGTCCACTGGTACAGCCATTTGGCGGCAATATTAGAGTAAACCATGGGAGTAAAATTCGTCGCATTTTCACTACAGTTGCAGGTAGGCAGTCCTTTTTTGACAGCTGCATAAGATGTAGCTGTGCAAGATCAAGCTCCATTAGTCATCTCCAAAAGTTGTCTTCTTTCCTGCAAGACAAAAACAAAATACAACTTCTTAGAAGAGCATCATCCAACTAACAACTATCAACTCAGAACATAGCATAGTTTTCTAAACATGCAACAAAACTTGATTTCCACAATAGCACAGCTGCATACCTGTACTAGCTGTACCGGCACTCTGCCTGCCACCTCGTCCACCTCTTCTGCCACCATCTCTGCCACCGCGTCCACCTCTTCTGCCACCATCTCTGCCTCCAAACCTACCACCAGATCGGCCACCAAATCTGTCCCCAGATCGTCCACCTCTTCTCCCACCACCATCTCGGCTATCTCCTTTAGGCTTGGCTTCATCAACAAACAGGTTGTAGCCACCAAGGTCAGACCCACTTAGCTCAAGTGCCTTCGAGAAGGAAGCCTGATCCTTAAAATCGATGTACGCTATCCTGCATTGCTCGGCAACATTTGTATAGTACCACTATCAGTAGATGCTTCAGAAAATGTAAGCAAGACAGTAAGAAAACAACAATAAATGTAAAACAAAAGGGCATCAACTTAAATTAAAGGTATTTTACATAATAGTAGTATAAATCAAGTTCACTTATCAATTCACAAGCTATTTAGCTTATATCGGTTCATGGTCATTTTCAAGGTCCAATACAAAGTTATACATGGAAAATGGCAACCGATCATTTGACAAAGATCATAACAAATTTAATTCAACATATTCGGATATAAAGCTGGAAAAAAAAGTATTTCCTGAAGGTTGATAACTCCATGGGTTTCATCTCTCTTAATTGAATTCACAAAATGCGAACAATAGCTTGTTAACAAATATGTTCAATTATCTACACTCACTAATTCTTTTACTAGATGAACCTTCTGCCAAAAAAAAGCACATGCAAACTGGCACACGCAAATTAAGTTTCAGCACTAGCATGTTTAAACAGAATGCAACAATTGTTAATGGTTTTATTTTGCAACTGACCCTTTGCTTGCACCAGTTTCACGATCCATGGGAACTGAGACTCGTGTGATCTCTCCGCATTCAGCAAAATGTCCTTCAAGAGACTCTCGGATCTGGATTTGGCAAAGACAATAATCAGAAAAAAGTTTATGCAGAATAGGCTAACCAAAAGAAATTACCTTGCTCTCCTCAAGAGATGAATCAAATCCCTTGACAAATATAGACTGGCTGGAACCTCTGTTTTGTTTCTGGAATGATCCAGTACCATTTCTATCAAATTAGAAAATTAGTTCGCACATTGTCAGCACATAAATCAGTCAGTGTAGCTAAACCTTTTCACAAATAAAGAAGAAAAAATGTCACCTGCTGTGAGGGGTGTATGCACCTCTTTCATGAGCCAAGTCAAGTCTAATTGGACGACCATCCAGATCACAGCCATGCAATTCAAGCGCCTGAAAGAAAATAACAAATCATCATACCTAATTAAGAATATGGCAAACATGTCACCGCTTGCTGTAGTTTAAGCAGCAGATGGAACTAGCAGTTATTGGCTTCATTTTTCTGATACTGTCATTATACTTTTGGATGAAATAATCACAAAATCATCTAACTGGATCTATACAAAATGAAAACATTATAGAATTGGTAATTAGACCCTTCAATTAGTGCAGCACATCACACCCTTTGCTCAAGGAACTAAAAATGACAAGCACAAGAAATCATGACAAGTCAAATAAAAACTTACCTTCTTAGCATCTTCAGGTGAAGCAAATTGAACGTGGCCAAAGCCTCTGGAAGAGCCATCTTCATGTGAAGCCAAACGAACACCAATAACCTCACCAACTTCCTGGAAAAACTCCTTCCTGTAAACACAAGCAGGAAAGCATTAAGATATATACCTTCTAAAATACGTCGACAAATCTTCTGCAGAAAGGCTTACACTTGGTCCTGATTTATATCATAAGAAAGGTTGCCCATAAAAAGGGTTGATGACTCAGTTCCCTGACTTTGGTTACTCGCAGGAGTTTTAGGCTGCACAAAAGCATCATATCATATCATATCATGTCATATATAATATATATATCCTACATTTAGAAAATGCTAAATACACAACTTCAACGCAGGTGCAGGGCATACTTCATCATTTTGTAATTTGGTGGCAGCAGGCGCTTTCTGAGGAATTTACAGAAAGTAATTAATTCACAACTTATAATGTAAATTGAAAAGAACAATGTATGTACTATACAATCAAATTTACAATACTAGCACGAAAACAAACCTTCTTAGGAGTTTTGGCCAATTTTTCATCTTCTTCATCACTGTCTTCTTCAGAGGACTCTTCAGAGGATTCCTTTTGGGCCTGCTTTAACATTTATCAAAAAAAATTGTTAGAAACAAGTATATCATTGTTCAGACTGTTCAGAGGACAGTACAGTCATCCAGCAGATTCAAAACTTCCACATTACCTTTTTTTGTTGAGGTTGTTTAGGTTCATCATCAGAGCTTTCCTCAGAACTCTCATCCTCTTCATCACTGCTGCTTTCCTTCTTGGCAGCACCCTTAGGTGCGGCATCCTGTGAGGCAAAAGTGGTATCAGATAGGCATGTAAACAAAGAATTCTTGGCAGGTAGGGTTGGTTTCTTAGCTTTCTCCTAGATAGTTGACACATATAAATGGAGTTACCACTTAACAATGGAACCATATTAGACAATAGTACTATGGATAATATAAATGTTGTTACAATTAACAATGGAACCATATTAGACATATTAGTACAAAGAATACCTCATCCTCAGAGTCACTTCCGGATTCAGAACCATCAGTAGAATCATCATTCTTGGCAGCTACAGCAGGGGCTTTAGACTTTGTAGGCACATCCTGAAAAATATAATCAAATGCTCAGACTAGCCATGAAAAATATGTCCATTAACATTTAGAAGGAATATAACCAACAAAGGTACAGTGGAAGTACAACTATAAAACTGCAAAGGAATTCATCCAGTCATCTCTAAGCACTCACCTCGTCCGAATCACTCTCATCTGACTCACTCTCAGAGCTGTCAGAATCATCCTTTTTCTTTTGTGCACTAGTCACAGAAGTTTTCTTCACTGAAGCAGCAGGTTTCTGAAGGATGAACAAAAGAACATGGAAACATGTCAAACAAGCTAAAACAAAAGGTTGGTCAGTTTCCTTTGAAATGCCGCATGTATACTGTTAAAAAGAACCACTGTAATCTAACTACCTATCATGAGCATCACAATCATAAATACAAAACTACAAGTGAAACATATCCAAACAGAAATGAAATGCCAACCTCGTCCTCATCCATTTCATCGTCTGAATCACTCTCAGAATCACTGTTCTCTGGCTTGCCTTTCTTCAGACCATTATTAGCAACCAGAGCCGCAGGCTTAGCATCCTTAATTAAAATGTGAGAAATCAGCATCTCATCCAGTAAAAATAAGATTGTATCGCAACAGTGGCTCCATACCTCATCATCAGAGGTCTCATCACTGCTCTCATCGGAAGAAGACTGCTGCTTGACAGGCTCCGCAGCCTTCTTCGGCTGGACTTTGACCTATATAACAAACATAAGATATTTAAGCTATGAAGCTCAACAGATGTTTCTCACACAAAACAAAACAAAAGCTATGAACACCTAAAAGCATAAAGTTCACCAAAAACATATTTATGAGTGCAGAATTAAGGACTAAAGTGGTAATTAAAAACAAAAGCAATACTTTATACCACCCAGAACCTAAAACATATCCCTTCAATGGAACTACTCTAATCGTTTCAAATAAAGTATATTCGTTTACAAACTCTGAACTCTGCACAGTAAACGCTAAAACATAGTAAACATTAAACTCTAAACGCTACAAGATCCCCAGTTGTACAACAATCTTGCGTGCTACCTAGTAGCAAATTGAAAAGTAACAACGCACGCATAGTAGATAGTACTACACAAATACTAGCAAGCAAACGACAAGCAGCATAAATGGCGAAACATGAAACGGCCAAGTGAAACTACCTCCTCCTCGGACTCCGACGAGTCCTCCTCCTCCTCCTCAGAGCTGCTGCTGCTGCTGCTCACGGCCTTCTTGGGCGGCGGCTGCTTCTTGGCCTTCTTGGCGTCCGCCTTGGGCGCGGGGACGGCCTTGGCCGGCGGCGCCGCCTTCTGCTTCTTGGCGCTCACCGCCTTCTCGATCTCGTCCTCCGCCTCCCGCTTCTTGCCGCCCTTCCCCTTGGCCGACACAGCAGCGGGCGCCACGGCCACGGACTTCTTGCTCGCCTTCCCCATCGGTGTCGTGGCGGCGAGGCGGCGGCGGCGGCGTAGGGGGGAGGAGAGAGAGAAACCCTAGTTGTTGCTAGGGTTTTAGGGAGGGGAGGGACTAGGAGGAGATGGTGAAGAGAGTTTATAGTGGAGGCGCGGACCAGTTTGGGCTTTTTAGGGTTTACAAGTGGGCTTATGTGGGCCTTGATGGTTCGGCTTTTGTTGGTTTTCATGGGCTGGCCCATTAATACATAGTTTTTGAGGAGTCCATCTAGGAGTGGAAAGCCGGGCTCAGCTCGTCTCGCATGAACATCGGCTCGGCTCGGTTAGGGAAACAGCTAAAACATGAGCTCGGCTTTGCTTGGCTCGAGCCTTCCAATTAACGCACCTCTTCGTATATATTATAAGGGGTTTTGATTTTTTTAAGTCAATCTTGGTTAAGTTTGATTTTATATAAAAATTTAGCAACTTCTTAAAAATTAAATTAGTTTCATCAAATCTAGCATTCAATATATTTTAATAATATGTTCGTTTTGTGTTGAAAATTCTATTATATTTTTCTATAAACTTGGTCAACTATAAAGAAATTTGACTACGAGAAAAGTCAAAACGACTTATAGTATGAAACGGAGGGAGTAGTAATTTGTATAGTTGGCCAAAAGGCTTGGGCCCGACGGCTCGGCTCGTGGCACGAACTTTGGCCCGGCCCAAGCATGGCATGGCTCGATTGTTGTTGGGCCCATGTCGACCCAGCCCGACAATTGGATTGTGCCTGGGCCTATACCTCAGCACAACAGGCAGTCCCAAAGAGATGATTGGAGGTAAAATAGACTTATTCTAGCCATTTCAGGCAGGCCCAAAGAGACGAGGGATGCAAAATAGACTTATTTTAATCATATAAGACATGGCCCAAAGAGTTGATGGAGGCAAAGTAGACTTATTTCAAGAAGAAGCACGATGGGCTTGTTGTGCTTTTGGACCGTCCCGGCACGGCTCGAGTCCTACTGGGGCTATTGGTGCAGCCCGTGGGCATGTCGGGCCGGCCGTGCCGACCTCGGGTCATGCCTGGCCGGGCTCGGGCTGGCCCGCCCATTTGGCCATCTATAATAATTTGTAACTATTAAAAAGAACATGAGCAAAACATCAACATGTAAAACTAAAACAAGTTCACGTATTCAATTCATCATAATCCACATGATAAATCACAAGCAACTCCATTAGACAATAAAACAATCCACATGAGTTTGGCTTTTCAAGTCAAGTTCATGAGCCTGGCTTTTTATCCACCCCTAAGTCCATCTAGTCGTTAACGAAAGTATTTCACCGGTACACTAAAATAGTCTAGTTCAAACACTCCACTAAAAAACTTTGAAGACAAAAAAAAAGCTTCGTATAGTTCATTGGTAGAGCTAGAATCATGCTGGTTAGTCCATAACGATGAACAAGATTCTACGTAGATCCTACCACGATAAACCTCTCTTATCAAATGGATACTTTTGCTTGGAAAGCTAATAAGAATGGAATTTTTATGGTAAACTTTATATACAAAAAACGCTTGTGTATAGGAATATATCTTTTCTTTGATTGCCAAAATTATAGATTTGTGTGGAATGCCATCGTCATAACCTATGGAATTCAAACACCTACAAATATTGCTATTGCTATTATGTTTGGTAGTTGGCTTAATGGTCTACAAACTAAACTATAATATCTTGTTTTTGTAGGGGCAACTTTATGTTGGGCTATTTAGCTTTGTTGAAATGATGTAGTTTCAATAGCTCTAGTCTCAATTCATTTTTGCCGGTAATCTTTAGAGGGACATATTGGGTTCGTCAATGGTTGTTGATTAAGAAAGAGGATGGTGGTAAGCTGAAGGAGGGATTTAAGTTGTTGGAAGTCATAATGTTACACTTCTTCACTAAACCAGGTTGAAACTTGAGGAAAAGAATAGAGGCTTAGCTTTACGTTTTCTTGTGTTGGTAGGTTTGTATGTTGAGGTTGGTTGAATGTTTTGTAAGGAGTATGAGTCTTTGTAATCATTTGCTAGTGTTGGAGCGAACCTCACGCGTGTTTGAGTCTATGAACTATTGTTTGAATGTTGATTTTTGTAATTCTATTTTAGATGTAGAGGTCGGGCTTTAATCCATTTTTTTGAAAAAAAAATACATATGAGCTGATTGAACTACTCATGCCAAACAAACCAAAGAGGAGAGCAATACAAAATTAAGAGCATCACTCCACATTGAACAGAAAAATTGGCAAGGCGTCACCGCGACGGCAATGGCCACCTGGTGGCCTGGCTTGGTCCTCTTGTCAAATTTTCTCTCCCTACCTCCCTTCTCCTCTACTTGTTCTATAAGTTTCTAGCACCTTCTAAGACTTTTGTATTCCCCTAGTTTCATCCTCCACTCCATATCTCCTCCATCTCTCCTGTTGTTAGAGTTTGTTGCTAGCTAACTGTACTGGATGGTTGCCGTTTGAGTTGGTGTTGGGATCAGAGAAATATATATAATTAGTTGCTAATAACAAGTAACTACAGGTAGCATGCATGACATGCATGAGAGCAACCACAGTGCATTCATGGCAAGTGCAACAATCAGTGACAACGGTGAAACTTGGTTGGAACACTCATCATACAACAAAGTTATTTACGATATACAGGTAATATATACATCGATCATACATTCATACTTATGATACGACGGTGTGATATCTCATGACATCATCGTAAAACCTCGGTGACACACTGATAACTATGCGTACCTCGCATAGAGTTGAACTGTTGACAGTGAAAAAAAGGACCAGTATGTCCTCTTAGGCTTGGGAAAAATAACTGACTGATTAATTCACCTTTGAAATAAATCTACATAATGAATATGAACGACTAGTGTCAGTATAACTAAAAGAACAAAATAAATCTACGCGTGATCACATATTTACTCCATTTGTTTTATAGCAGACTCGACTCAATGTTATGGACGACAAAGAACAAACGATCAACACAGTTAAAACATAAGAGGTGAGTGTGCGCACGTCTATATGAACACTTATTTCTTTATTGTGTTTCTTAAAAAGAAGAAAAATAGTAGAAGATGAGTAGGTCTTAGCTCACAAATCACAAACATACGTAAATAAGAGTTTTGAGACTAACACAAAAGAAAAAAAACGAAATTAACTTGGAAATAATAGCACTACTCTGATTCGTGGACCAATCCCGACGAAGACTGACCGCTCCTGATGATCCATTGTGGATGTCCCAACGACTTCCGTTCATGCAAGCTACTGCCGTCGAGCTCACCTTGCAGCAATGGCAGCGGCGTCGGCGGCTTGGGATTCTTGATGTGAACCACGCCGATCTTGTGGTTGACGACGCGGCGGTCCAGCTGGTCTCTCGCCGTGCTCCCACGGATCACGTACACGCGGTTCCTCCGCACTGTCGCCGCCGCGTGCTCCTCCTCCTCGCCGCCGTCGCCGTCGGGGACGCCGACGGTGAAGCCGTGGGCCCTGGTGACGAACACCGCGCGGTCGCCTATGTCCGTCACCGGCGCCCACGCCGGCGACGCGCCCCTGTGCCGCGCGCGGTAGGCATGGGTGAAGACCTCGCGGATGTCGCTGTCCAGAGCGCGGCGGCGCACCAGGAGAAGCACGTTGTCGGTGGACGCGACGAGGTAGGCGTCGTCGATGCTGCGGCGGCTCGGCGGCGGCGCGATCTCGGCGGAGGGAGCTAGCGTCTCGGCATCGAACACCGTGGTGAGCAGCGACCGCCGCTCCAGTACGAAGAAGAAGCCGCCGCGGTGGTTGATCGTCATCGGTGAGTTGCTCCGCGACCGATGCACCGGCTTCCACGCGCCGTCGCCGCCGCCGGCCTCGCAGAAGAACACCGTGTCGCCGCGCGCGATCATGACACCGCGCGGGGACCAGTCCCACGCGAAGCAGTCGTCGGTGCCCACCGCCACCGTGCTGTTCGCGCGTGGCTCGTCGTCCGCGCACGGCATCGGCTCCGTCTCCGAGAGCGGGACGGGCAGGTCGGGGAGCGGCGTCCGCTCGCCGGTGAACGGGTCGACGAGGTGCGACGAGTAGCGCCAGTTGAGATCCGTGACGAACACCTTCCCGCCGTACGGCGACGACACGTAGCGGCGGCGGCACGCCATCCGCAACCGCACGTCGCCGTCGTCGCACATGCACCTCTCGGCGAGGGAGAAAACCCTATACCCATCCAGCGACGGGAACGCCAAGCACGGCAGCCTCACCTCCTCATCCTTCCCCCTCGGCTCCGGCGGCGGCGGCGGCGGCGGTGGCGCCGCCATGACCAGCGACCCCGCCGACCCCTCCTCACCGTCCTTCTCCTCCTCCTCCGCTGCATCGGCGAGCAACCGCCGATACGACGCGGCGTACGCCGCCGCCTTCTTCTCCTCCTCCTTCTCCTCATCGTCGAACACTCTCCAATACGGCGCGGCGAACGGCGGGTGCATCGTCACCGATCTATAGCGTGCTCGACGGTAGCGCAGGAACGGCGCGTTCATGGCGTCCTCCGCCTCGCCGGCTGCGTCGTTGTCGTAGTCCTCGTCCTCCGGCGGCGGCGCCATGCCGCAGACGAATCTGTTCAACCTGCCGGAAAATCTCGACATCATCTCGGCGAAGCACGTGGCGTTGATCTTCACCGAGCAACACGGATTGCTCAACATCTACCGTGCGCTCGAGGCGGCCTCTGATCTGTGTGGCTTCGGATGATATTGGCGGCGGCGCCGCGGCTCATCTCTAAGATGGATTTGGTAGTTGTCGTGTTGTAACCTGACTCTTATTACTCCGTGTTTGAAATTGTTCTCCGAGAGAGAGAGAGGAAGTGACAGCGTGGCCTGGCGCCGCCGGAGTTGTCGGAGGTGATGGCCGCCGGTGAGCAGCACGACGGCGGTGCCGGAGGAAGCAGCAACGGTGCGCAGTGAGCTCAGCCGGTGGAGACGGCTGCTACGGCTACGGCGATGGATTTTTTGTGTGCGATTAGGACTGTATTATTTTTTCCGATGCCTCGACGAAATTTCTCCTAAATATTTATTATCAATTGTAAATGTAATATGATTACAATATAATTTTTTATATAATTTTAAATCATTAGATTAATAACTTTATGGTTTGTGAAAGTTGAAAAGAAAAAAATCATAGCGTATGCACGGATGAAGATATTCGGTCTCGCGACCTGCGCTTCTTGAAAATACTGTGTTACCGTGGGATTTTTAAAGTTATAGATAAATTGTATTATAGTTAAAGAGGTACATATATAATTACAGTGGGATTTTAAAAGTTATATAAATTGTATGATAGTTAACTCTGCTGTTAACAAGAGTACAATAATAATAATTATAATGTAACTAGCAACCATGCCCATGCATTGCATCGAGGGAAGACAAATTTAATTGTACGTGCATACTTTGTGATGCGTGCTAGCAGATCGATTAGTAGTCGAACATGATGGTGCCCCGACCATATTGACAGAGGAAGTGAAAGAAGCAATGGTGAGCCTGTGGTAGCGTGGAGCAAAAGGCAATTAGATCGATTGATCGATGTTTCTCTTTTCTCATTTGGCCATCCGATAATTGACGAAGAAAGACAAATATAAGTAATTTCAAGTTTTCAACCTCATAGTTATATATATCACAAGTATTAATTACTTTCAAGTACAAATCATCCGTTAGATTTGTAAAAGTCAGAAGTGCGGCCAATGCGTAGTTGCGTTCATAAAAATTCTATACTTTTGGCTTATTTCTTCATGTTTTTTCCATCACAGAGCAATGGCATCAGATCATCCTTGAAAACATGTATATGTGTATGCATTTTGTCCCAATCGATGGTGTATGTGTGTATCATTGCTCAACTGTCAGCACCACCGTGTCATTAGACATGGTCTCCTGTCTCGGCTGCAACCCTCCTGCTGTGCGTCAACTTGAGCATGATGAACTGGCTGATATGCAATCGATTCATTGCCCAATTAAAAGCGGTGCATTGGTTCATGAGATACGGTGTGTTGTGGCCTTGATCAGCAAAGCATCGAAACGGGCAACCGAAAACGGACACACGCGGACGTGGCTAGTGTGCGACGGATGCGACCTAAGCCGTTCTTAGTCCAACAAAGAAACACTTATGACGGACGACACAAAGAAAAAGGTGACGACGGATGAAAGGGGGTAAATACAGAATCTTCGTAAATTCTTATAATAGAATAGCAAAATGCCCGTGCTTCGTGAGGGGTGAAGATAATTTCAATTACCTGATAAAAATAGCAATTAATTAGACATAAGTATTTTGTTTATGTGTGAGTATTATTATAGGTAGAATGATCTATATTTCTTCTGAAAAAAGAATGTCTCCAAAAGTATTGTATTGGTTGTTCTTTTATTTGGAGAACGACGTCAACCATATTGTCTTTCACTGAATTAATTCATCTTTTTGTATTTTTTTAAAGTTGTGTTAGGTTTGATCTCTGTTTGTTTCTTTCTCGTATCGACCGATCTCCACACACACACATATATATATATGGTTGATCGCCTGCGCGCGCGCGCTCACACACACACACACATATATATATATATATACACACACATATACATATATGCTGGCATGCTGCGCAGCTCGCCTGTATGATATATGCGGAGATCGGTAGATACGAGAGAGAGAAACAGAGATCAAACCTAACGCAACTCTGAAAAAAGTACAAAAAGATGAATTAATTCAGTGAAAGACAATATGGTTGACGTCGTTCTCCAAATAAAAAGAACAACCAATATAATACTTTTGGAGACATTCTTTTTTCAAAAGAAATATAGATCATTCTACCTATAATAATACTCACACATAAACAAAATACTTATGTCTAATTAATTGCTATATATATATATATATATATATATATATATATATATGCATGGATATTCTGCGCCAATCCCAGCTCGATCTGACGACCTGAAGAAGCCCATTCACCTCTCGTGGCCGGGGAACTTTCATCGATCAATCGTCTGGGCACGTCTGTCTCGTCTAGGGTTTTACTTACTGGCCGTAACCGCGGTTGTTCACCGTGGTTACCGCCCGTACCGCGGGGGTACGGTTACCCGTACCGCGCGGTACGATTTGACGAAATTCGCTCGAATTCAAAAATTCAAAAAAAAGAAAAAAAAGAAAAAAAAATGGTGACGGTAGTGCTTGATTTGTAGTGTTTTATGGTAAAGAAATTTCTCGAAAAAGAGTAATATTTATTCAAATTTGAGAGCGAAACGGAGAATAAATTTGAAAATTAAAAAAAGAAAAAAAAAATGGGTCGGCCCAATATTGTGCATGTCAATTGATTTTATGTTATGAATTGTTCAATTAATTTCAAGTTATGAATTGAACATATTACCTTAATTGGAAAAAAGAATATTATGGTATGAATTGTTCAATTGATTTCAAGTCCGTAATATAGCAAAGATCATGTCAAAATTTTTTATTGTATACCCACAAGTATTGTTCAATTGATTTCAAGTCCATAATATAGAAAAGATCATGCCAAAAATTTTTATTGTATACCCACAAGTATCCTACATATTTTAATTATTATCCCAAAATTCTACATATTTTTAAGTGTTTCTTCAATTTTTTTATTTTTTTTATTTTGTTTTTTTTCCGCGGTAATCGCGCCAAACCGCGCGGTTACCGTGCCATACCGTATGGTAACCGTGGTTCATACCGCGGTTTCCCTAAATTTTTTAATTCAAATTTTCAAACACGAATTTGTCGCGGTTTTTGACGGTTACTGCGTGGTAACCGCCGTACCGTCGGGTGACGGTAACCGGACCCCCGGCGGTAAGGTGAACCTTGGTCTCGTCTGCATGTGACAGAAGGATATACACATCATACATGAGCATGAAGATCACATCGATCCATAGATGCAAGGATACACACATGCAGGCATGCTCTCTCTCTCGCTCTCGCACCGCGAGCTACCAGACAATCGTACGCCTGCTGTCGAAAAAAATTGAGCGAAGGTTCGTGCAGGCGATGACAGGCCGTCGTGCGGATTCATATCGAAAGGGTGGAAGCAGCATATACTGATCGGCCTCAAGTGAAGTGATCGAGGGAGTGGGACTTGCTTTTCAGCGTCGGCCACCGGATCGCTCGGTGCAGAAACCTACGCGCGTGATACCGGCGATGCATGCAGTGGCGGAGCCAAAAAAATCTACACGCTTAAGGCTGAATTAGTGAAAATTCAAATATTTTTAAAAATTACATGGTATTTTTCAAGATTACAATAAGAACCATGGAGCCAGGCATAGGCTCAAGCCCTAGCTGCCCCATGCCTGTTTCCACCCCTGAATGCATGTGTTGATGCTAATGACATGCTAGGCGCAAGCATAACCAAAACAAGCAACCTGCGCCTTTGCGCAACCACTCCTATTTTAGAATGGCCCAAGTGAGCTTGTCAGTTCGACCACACGGGACAGTGCACCGGGGACAGTGTCAGTGCACTGTTCCTCTTCCTCCTCGGCCAAACAAAGAAGAGCGGTGCTCAGGCTCACGGCTTCGGCGGTGGGACAGTGACGCCAGCATTGGCATAGTGTGTCCCTGGGCGTGTCTCGACCACAGGTGTCGGCGGCCGGTGTAGGAGACAACGGAGCGGTGGGGAACACGATGGACACTGCTCGGCTCCTGGTGGAGAGAGATGTGATAACTGCTATCTTTGGTGAGGTTTTTCGTTGTCTCAAGTCGTCATAGTGCATTCATGGATGTCGGAAGCTCGTTTTCCTTGCTTCGGAGGTAGATAATGACTGCGCACTACTACAGAAACATGGATTGGTGCCGGTTGGAAAACCTCTTAGGTGTCGGATTTCCCACCGACACCTAGCAAGCAGCACCAATGAGGACTTAAAGGTGTCGGTTAACCGGCACCTTTGAGGTTTCAGGAATGCAAAAAAAAAATCTACCTCGATGCATCGGCTCGAATTGAGACGGTACATTGAGTAGCTCCCCATCGCCCCCCATCCCAGAGCATCCCATATCCATCTAACAAAGAACAGATGACCTAGAGCGTCACCCATTGCATGTTTCCCTCAAACATAGATGACCCAGAGATTGAAATATTTTCAAGAACATCAAAGAACAAAATTATAGAATAAAAATGCATAAGTCATCATCCAAGAGCATAGATCTGCATAGGTCAGCCGCCGTCGCTACACAGTTCATGGCGAGGAAGGGAGGCAAGGCGACTGATGGGGACCTCCGTGAGGGGAGAAGAGGGACCTACCATCGATGGGACAACAGATCCGTCAGCTGCACCTTTCCTCACGCCACCTCCTTGGCCCGAGTCGCCGTCAAATCCGCTAGCCAAAGAAAAGTATGGCGGGGATCTGGTGGAGAAGCATGTCGATGTGGACCCAGACTGTCGGAAAGGGGATAAATGGCGGCATTGGCCAAAGAGGAACAAACTCTCTTGAGGAGAGCTCGTCCCTCTTCAGTCGATGCCGCCATAAGCTTTGATCTTCATTGCTTGATTCGAGAGGGGGGAAAGGAGCGAGGCCATGGGCCGAGAAGAGGAGGCAGTGGAGGTGACTAGAGAAGAGAGGCAGAGAGAACCAATGCGTAAGATGGAATAGAAAAAGAGAGGACTCGTCCAGCAGTAGATATTTTCGTCGGTGGCTCTCTACCTGGTGGCTCGGCTCACGCATAGGTGCCGTTTTTTTATAAAACCGATATCGATGACTCATCTATAAGAGCCGGTTTTTAAAGAACCGATACCGATGACTCAGATATAAGTGTCGGTTTTCATTTGGAATTGGCACCTTTCTCTGATAGGAGTGTGTCGGTGACATGGGACCGGGGGTGTCATGACTAGAGGCTTGGGTAGCCGCGGTCCTCCACGTGTCCCGACCCCCTCGGGGGGGGTCGGGCCCGGGGGTGACGTGGCCGCCCCTTCCTCTGTCTCCCCGAGGGGTCGGGCCGCTCCCGTTTCGGCCCCGAGGGCTGGGGCGCCCCGACCCCCCGTGATCTTGGCGCCACGTGGGCGGGTTAGGTGAGCACAACAGGGCTCACCTACCCGCATTTATAGCGGGTCAGGCGAGCGCACCACGCCGCATTTAATGCGGCGCAGCACATGCTTATCCGGTCCGTGCCCGGTCGCGGTGTGTGACCGGTCACAGACCGGTCAGATCGCGGGTTAGGTGGCGACAGGCGGCCGATGGCACGCCTCGCCCCGTCCCGTCGGAATGATGAGAGCCTCCTGGCTCTCGTCCCTAGCCGGAGCCGACGTGCTGACTCCTGGAGTTGGTATGTCAGCCCCGGTCAGATCCAATCCAGATTTCAGCGCAGGCGTAGCGAGGAAGTCGCCGGCCATTGAATGAAGGTTGAAACGGGCGTCCACCGGAGAGTTGGCGAGCGGGGCAGGAGGCGTGCACCGTGCTTGTCAGAAGTCACTTCCGGCTGTAGACCAGCCCTGATGGTAAAAAGAATGTTTCCTTTCTTAGACAACTTGAGGCCCATGTGGTGACCCCTGATCAGATAAAAGGAGGCCCAGGCCTAGGAAGTGAGGGAGGACTCCGGCGAATGCGTTGGAGATAGAATTCCCTTTGTATTGTTGGAGATCCTCAGATCCACCAGAACACAGGAGTAGGGTGTTACGCTTCTCAGCGGCCCGAACCTGTCTACGTCACCCGCGTCTTGCGTGTTTTCACTCTCGCTGACGTCCTCTAGATCGAGGGCGAAGAAACTCACTTAGCACCCCCGGCCGAACCGGCAAAGGGGGGCCCGCGCGGTCTCCCGGTGAGGAGTTTCACGCTCCGTCAGAGTGATAGGTGCCAGTTCCTATAAAAAACCCACACTTATCTCTCTATAAAGGTGTCAGTTTTAGCCGATGACGCTTCGCGGATGCATGCTTTGGGCGGGAAAAGCACTATAGTTGTCAATTTTAGTTGTTCTGACACCTATAGTGCTATCCTCTATGTGTTTTTCTGTAGTAGTGGCGAGAGGGCGATGACGATGAGATGCGGCGACAAGTTGAGGATAAGTTGAGGGCAAACCTGCAAGCGACTCGAAAGCAAGCCCACAAAGTCTTCGGGATCCTTTTGAACAAATTCGGACCTATGCTTTGGGAGCTGAATTAGACTCTCCTGTCACACAATCGGATTGGAAACGATTTCGCGATTGGGCATGCCGCGCATGTTGGAGATGGATCCAGAACAAAACAAAACAAAATTTTTATGATTGTATTAGAAAATAATGACATCCACTAAAATATACATAATGTTATAATTGTAATTAAATTAATTTTATAAAAAATACCTTAAAATAATGTAATATTTAAACCAATATAATATTTAAAATAATGTAAGTATTGGAGATTGGATTTTGCGATCGGATGTGTGCTACCGAGACAACGTCACAGAACAAAACAAGGAATCGGATCGGGACAGGAAACGAAATAGGAGACGATGTGGTGAATGATGGATGAAGGGGAGAGATGATGCAAGCTATGCGGTGCTAACAACGATGGATTGAAATCGATCAGGAATTCGGGACTCGGACTCGGGTAGCGACGTACGAAAATTATATCGAAAGCTTTACATATTTTTTTAAATAGGTATATAGATATCTTTATCTATTATAAAGATTGAAAATGATTCTGTATTCAATTTTTCATTCAATTTTTTTGTTCGTCACGACGTATCCGATACAAAGTAAAAGTATTTTCTTTGGTCGTACATATGAAAATCGCACTCCATTGTTTCCTGGGCTCGGGCAGTCGTGCTGCTGCTCCTCCTATACATGCCGTTGTGTGGGCCTGCCTATCCAAGTACAGGCCCATATGGCCCTCAGCGATAGTCCAGGAGACGCTTATTAAGAGATTTTTTTTTAGAAATAATACTTTTTTAATAGATAATTGTAAAAATAGAGGTCGATTGAATGAAATTGCAAGTTTAGCACCTCATCGAACAACCAAAGTTCGACAGGGGACATATTGAACTGCGGCAGTTCGACAGCCCCCGTCGAGGACCTGTTGAACTGCGGCAGTTCGACAGGATTGGCGAACCTGAAAAATAGTGCATGAACAGTGTCAAACAGTGATAAACAGTGTCAAACAATGCTTCCTATCGAACTCATGGAGTTCGACAGGCCCCACATGAACAGTACAAACACAGTATCAAACAGTGATTTTTCGTTTTTTAAAAAACCTTTTATCCCCCTGTCGAACTGCCGCAGTTCGATATGTCCCCTGTCGAACTTTGGTTGTTCGATGGGATGCTAAACTTACAATTTCATTCAATCGACCTCTATTTTTGCAATTATCTATTAAAAAAGTATTATTTCTAAAAAAATTCCCTTATTAAGACGCACAACCTACCTAAGATCGATGCATCTCCTGCCCCAGCGCCAGCGACAACCTACACCATATGTACATGCCCTATATTGGTTGCAACAACTCGATTTGGTTATCAATCGTTTTCCTCCTTTAAATCCATAGAATGATTTCGACTGTACGTGCATGAACTTAATTTAGATGCATCATGTTAATTTGCCATCCTCAATTAATTATAATTAATTGACATGTGTCTCAGCACAAAACAACGAAGTGGCATTGTCGCGTAAAAGAAAACATGTATACTATGAAGTGTTTAAAAACTGGGTGGGTGGATTAGTCGCCCCGCTCGCCGTGGGGACGACGTCCATGGATTCACCCACGGGGTCGACTGCTCCCATCACCCGTCAGCTCCCTCCAACCACCAGCTGCTCCCTCCCCACCCGACGGATCCACCTGCCACATAGTTGCCGGCGACAAATCCGCTTGTTATGGGGGCGATGACGTCGGCTGCTCCCGCCACCCGCTAGCTCCCTCCAGCCGCCAATTGCTCTCTCACAACACTTCTCGGAGCCGACGGCAGTAGATTCGCATGTCGCGGGGCCGGCGACGTCGGCTGCTCCCTTCCCACCACTCCGTGAGGCCGGCCGTGACGGATTCGCTTGCCATGGGGCCGGTGGCGTTGGCTGCTCCCACCGCCCACAACTCCATCCTGACACCCTAAGAAGATGAGGGGATAAGAAGGGGAGAGTGAGAGAGGTGGAAGGAAAAGAGGAAGAGGGGTGAAGACTTCGAGAAAAAAGAGACCCATGAGTTGTGGAAGGATTAATTTTTTTTGCATGCGGGTCTCCTAGCTATCTGTTTGCGAAAATAAAAATATTTTTGTACGTTGGCCTATTAAGAGATCCGTCTAAAAAAAATGATTTTACATACGGGTCTCGACTCTCTTCAGGACCGACATTATGGCGGACGGACAATATGATTACAGTCTATCTAAAGGCTGAAGGGCTTGTATGCAAAAATATTTATGTAGCAGTGATGCCTGCCGCCGTAAATCTCTATTGATGTACATAACAAAAGGGAAAAACAAACAATGAATAAGAATAATGATTATATGTAACATGACTAATATATATATATATATATATATATATATAAAAGAATATGAAAAATATTATTTAGATATCCCGTTGCAACACATACGTTTTGCTAGTAAATATAGATATAGATATAGATAAAGATTACACTGTGTACTATATTTATCTCTGATAATTTTTTATAGCCTTTTTTTTGCCGTTCTTTTTATGCTGAATTCAGTTGGGATTAGAATAGCCTTGTTGTGGGCCCCACCACCACTGTTCCACATGAGTCCACTACTAATCCACTTCCGTCTCTCGAAACGCATCTCGCCGGCCGCCGCGCGCGCAGCTCCGGCGACCTCCCCGACGGCCGCGGCCGCCATGCTGCTGCCGAGGCGTCTTCCTCTTCTCGCTGGTCTCCTGCGCTCAGCCTCCTCCCTTCCTCCAAACCCAAAGGTGAGGGGAGATGCTGAATGCAAGAATTTTGCTGCAGCAGCTAACATTTTTTGGTAGTTTAGACTTACAATGGCGTCAAATCCCCAATTACTTACTACTTGCTCAAATTAACCCAGATGTATGCGGCATCAGGGTACGTTGTTTCTAGCGTGGAAATTGATTAGATTTGTTCGTGTAATGCTTTGACATCACCTTCTTGCTTGCTTTACAGAATGTCTCATGTAGAGAAGGGTTTCGATGGAGTTCATGTTATTTTCACAGCACAAGGCATCAGACATCCAGAGAAGGGGAGCCGATGGCTAAGGTACAGATAAGCCATGTGATTTAGGTGTTCTATTCTTAAGCAGGAAATTAGAGGCTGTGATCCTGTTATACACATATTAATAAGATAAAAAACTTAGGATATTTATTCTACCAATATAACCATAATTTTCTGTTTTCTGGATCTGATGTCCTGGCATGATCTTTTATTTTTTCTGTATAGTAGGAGCTGCTAGACCCCTTTGCACTGATTAAAGATGAAGTATCTGAAATCTCAAATAGATTGCGCTCAATGGTGGTAGCTGAGGTGAATGCTCTAACTACAAGTTTATACTGTGAGATGCTATATAAATGTATGATGGCACGAATCCTTCACCATTTATCTTTGTATCTCCTTATGTAAAAAGATTATCGTTGTATCTATGAAATACATCATGACCAGGTACCGGAACTGACGTTAGCAGCTGGGTACTTCTTCAGAGCTGGAGCTGAAGGGAAAAGAACTTGCCCCACTGTAAGGACATACTTTAAGGGTGTAATTGGATATCTTGTCATTGTGCTGTAGACGCAAGATACTTATAATACGCATACATGCTCACAATTTACTCCTGCCAATTTCATCATTTGAAGCTCTTGGTCATTGATGTGTCAGGTTCTACTATTGATGGCTTCAGCTATAAGCATGGACACGGCTGACCCAATTGTTGGTTCAAAGAATGAGATTCGTGAGAGATATATGCGTCTCGCTGAGATAACTGAACTGATTCATGTATACGTCCAACCTAGCTTGTTTCATTTAACTTTTTACCCCTTCCAGAATTATTTATATCAATGACTTATCTCCTACCTGGCACCTTAGGTAACAAGCCTTATCCATGATGATGTCTTGGATGATGCTAATACCAGGCGTGGCATGGACTCACTGAACTGTGTTATGGGAAAGAAGGTAATATAACAATGTGTTTATAACAAGCATAGTTGATGTCTTATGATATCTGCAACAAGGAAAAGGTAGTTTGACAATATAATCTAATGCTTGTAAGCTTGTTTTGTTGAATGGCAAAATGAAATCTGGAAGATGTAATTTCAAAAGTATATCTTGATTCTTGAGCTGGTGGATTTCAGTTTGATAGAGCATATGCTGTTAAATAGCACTGATTGAACTACTTTATTTTCACTATTTAGTAGTTCTCACAAGCCAATTATCATCAATCTCTTTTACTCCTGAATGTGCAGGCAAGCCCGTTTGTTCTATTTTCTGCTTCACACTATCAAATCTGTCCTCTTTCTTTTTGGACACACCTCTCTGTTCAGCACATCTTGATCACATTTTGATGTATCTACTTCCATTTACACAGTATGTACCAAATAATTAGTGAATCGATGCTCTCTTGCAGCTTGCAGTGCTGGCTGGTGATTTTCTACTCTCCAAGGCATTTTCTACTGCTGCGGTGTCTCTTGACAATACTGAGGTGTGACTGTTTATCCTTTGTTTGTTAGTGTAATAATCATGTCCCATCCTTATTTTATTCTGTTGTCAATTTTGGTACCTAGGATGAAGTGAAGTATACATGTTGATAAATTAAGAAAGAAAAGAGAACCAATTTGTTTTAATTTTGGTGTGTCAGCTGCCATGACGCCTTGCATTGTTCTCCATTTCTCGCAACATCAGATTTTATCAGTTGCATTCCAGCATGGACCTTTTGCAGGGCCATAACATCAAGGTAGTCAACTTTTTTATCCCTTTTTTTTCTCTGCAGGTTATATTGTTGCTAGCAACGGCCGTAAATAACCTTGTAACTGGCGAGTTTATGCAGATGAGAATAACTCCAACACAACGCTGCAGGTGCATGTCCAATTCATTAATCACTCTTCTTGGCATTAAGGCTATTACTGGGCAATGGGGCTTTTCCTAGTGATAGATCTAGCGCACAAAGAGCTTGAGAGAAAAAAAGGTACTAACTTCATTGTGATACAATTTATATGTGCTCCAAAAGTGAGCAATACTACTACTACCATTCACATTTTAAATAGGTCACTTATGATAAAGTATCGGCTTAAAAACCTGAGATAGTATTGTTCTAGATAAAAGGGAATAAGGGACTGGAAGAAATTAAAATCAAGTTAGGCTAATCAATCACATGGCAATCCAACACTTATCTCTCTCTCTCTCTCTCTCTCTCTCTCTATATTTAACAATTGCTGAATGCATATGCAGCATGGATTACTATTTGCTGAAGTCATATTACAAGACAGCTGCATTGATTTCAAACAGTTGCAAAGCTGTTGCGGTTCTTGCTGGCCAAACAGCTGAAGTTGCGACGCTTGCTTATCAGTATGGCAAACACTTGGTTTGTTATATATATATATCCATACTCATTATTTGTTTCTTCTTTTGCTAACCATGAATTACTGACAACTGATGACCTATTTCTGCAATCTCCTGTCAGGGTATAGCTTATCAGTTGATCGATGACATCCTCGATTTCACAGGGACATCAGCTTCACTAGGCAAAGGCTCCTTGTCTGATATCCATCAAGTATTATCATCACTCTCGGTCACTATCATATCAAATTCTTACATTACTATTATTGACTGACAGTTCCATGTTATTATGTTATGACTAGTGATCTGGTTTTGAGGTTTCTTTGTTGGGTGTACATCAAAACACTGATTTAATTAGGACAGAACTGTGATATGCAAAGAATAATATGTACCTTATCTGAGCAGGGATTCGTGACGGCTCCCATATTGTTTGCAATGGAAGAGTACCCTCAATTGCGCGTAATTGTAGAACAGGGTTTTGATGACCCTTCAAATGTAGACGCAGTTAGTACCGAAACTTTATTTCATTCTTCTTTCAAGTATTGTTCAAAATTATTTGAGTTGTGAAATGCTCTACAGTTAACTAATTCAGAGGGGCTCATTTTATTTTTGCAGGCCCTTGAATACCTTGCCAGAAGTCAGGGAATTGAGAGGACAAGGTTACTTGCTGCTGAACATGCCAAATTGGCAGCAAACGCAATCGATGCTCTTCCTGAGAGCAAGGATGGATCTGTGCTGATCTCAAGACAGGCACTCAAAGATCTTACAGAAAAGCTCATCAAGAGAACAAAGTGAAGCAAATATATTTAAGAATCGATGAGAAGTGCCATTGGGCAGCAGAATCCTTAACAGATCTCATCATGTTCTTTGTCAAATCATTGCAGCTGAAACCTGCAAGCTAAGCTTGGATGCATGTTTTACTTCTCCAAGTTTTAATGCGTCGGTTTTTAATGGGCTGAGCCCTTCAGTTTTTTAGGGCTTTAATGGGCTGAATTCCTTCACACGCTGAGCCTTTAACGGGCTAAATTGATTTGCTTGTTGGGCATTTTAACAGGCTGAGTCGTCTTACTTGTTAGGCCTTAAACGGGCTGAATTTGTTCCTTTTTCAGGCCGTTCGACGGCCTGATTTTTCTTACTGGGCCTAGTTCATTTCCAAATAGGCTTCCTTTAACCGATGCAACGATTAATACATAATACACACAGGTGGAGACTTGTCCAGCTTCTGCAATCTTTATCTTTACCTATTATAAAAATTCAAAATGATTATGTACTCACCCCCTCTTTTGTCCACTCTTTCGTCCGTCACCCCCTTTTCCGGTTGCGCTCTTCATCGTGCGCGCTTCTGTTGCCCGACTCAGCCCAGCCCCACGTTGGAGCCCAGGAAAACTAGGAGCCCAGTCCGATTCAATTTCACACCAGGAAAACTGGGAGCCCCAGTCCGATTCAGTCCACACCAGGAAAAACTAAGCTGCCATGAAGTCGGTGAGTGAACTCGAAGAGGCATAACTAAGCTGCCATGCTAAGACTGAGAACCCCGGTTAAATTCAATTTTAGGACTTACTTGATTTGGAGGAATTTTAATTTATAGAAATAGGAAAAATAAAGTCATAGAGATGCATGCATACATCAATTTGAATTTTTTTCAAGAGGTTTTGGGTGGATGTTAAAATTTTCAATGTTTTCTCAGTACAACTTTTAGGAAAGAAAAATTTTCTTTGGTTTTTCTATACTTGATTGATTCCTACAAACCAAATGACCCTTAGGAATACAAATCATTTATTTTCCTTTCAAACCAAATAAGCCCTAATAAGAACAAATTAACAAACTAAATCGATCACAGAACACTTTGCTGCAACAAAAACAGCCTAACCTGGTATGTAGGGGTATTTTCAAGAGGATAAAATAATAAAAGGGAAAACAAAATAAAATCATGATAAGATTCCTGTCCAACAACTAGACTGATTAATTTGAGCAGCTTAAGCACAAGGTAATAAGCTCAGAAGATACATTCTGAACTGAGCTGCTGAGCATTAATTTCAATTCAGCAGCTCACGCATAAGAACAAGCAGCCAAGGAGGACACCTAACATCCGAAGTACAGTCATCTGTCATCATCATTCCTCACCATCCGGCTAGTATCTGAAATAGGAGGGCCGCGGTAGTTACCCAAAGTAGTGCTCATAATGAACGAAGTAGTCGCCGCATTCATCATTTAGGTAGTCATAATAAGCAGGATCACAATATTCTCCAAATCGAGAGTCGTAGTAATCACCATCACCGTGATCACCATCACCATATTTTTTAGGTAATGGATATATGGAATATTACATAGAAGTATAAACAACGCTTAACAAAACTTCAATTTAGATGGTGTCCTTTCTATGCAGGACGAAAATTGGTATGAAGTTTGAAGATATATTACTCACTCCGTCTCAAATTATAAGGTCTACATTTTTTACATGGTCTTCAATGACATAATTTGATCATTGATTTATTTCATGTTATATTCCCAACGAATATAAAATTAACATCACATAAAAATATTTTAAAAATAAATATAATGACAAAATATGCATAATATTTAACATAAATATGATTAATATGTTTATTAGTCGAAAGTTATCAAGTTTGATTTTTTTAAAAAAGAGAATGCCCTATAATTTTGGACGAATGGAGTATTAAATACAACACTCATTCCAAAATAAGTTTATTTTTCATCCATCCCACACATATACCAATAAAAACCCAAAATACTATAACATTCCTACTTTATTAAATCCAAATATAATTATTCCCCACTATATACTCCTAATGTATTTACTCTCTACTTTCACAAACCCTGGTATAATGATTGTTAAAAAATAAGCTTGTTTTGGAACAAACAAGAGTGGCCCGAAATGAACTTATTCTGAAATGGAGTATGAGGTAGACTGTATAGTACTGAAAAAATATATTACCTCTCTCCTATATCCTGAAGCAACTCATGGTTCACAAATCCCTTCCTCTCGAACACCTCAAGTCGCCCATCAGAGCGGTGTACGGCCACCTTCGCCATTGCGCACAGCACACCTCTGTTTGTGCATCATTCATGCATTATGATTTAGAAGTTTAAACTTTTTTTCCCATGAAGATAGGCTTTTGCAACATAAATTCAACAAGTAACTGGAATGCCGAGACAAATATATATGTATATTTTTTTAGATAATAAATATCTATGTATATACACCTGTCCTCTATGTACTTGCGCGGCTCATCGTCAAACCTCATCCACAGCCGGCAGGACGTCGCGGATCGTCGGGCTCACGACATGGTGTTGCGCCATGTCCACGCATCGCCACAGGTCAGGCACCTTGGCCGCGTTGAGCCATGAGCGGCACACGAGCCCCGCGCCCATGAGGATCTCGACGGCGCCGAGCTTGGAGAAGACCACGGACAGCGCGTCCACCGGCAGCTCCGACCAGTCCCGCGTCTCCGGCGACGGCGGCAACTCATCCGGCAGCGGCTGCTCGGCCATTTCACTACAACCGGCAAGGCAATACCTGAAACTGGAGAAAACAGAGAAAAGTGGAGAGAATTATCGGTTTAATATATATAGCACTGCCAGCTGACCAACAATTCTTGAACCGCAAAACATCGCTCCTAAAATACCTCTCTCTGCTGGCCTTTGGAGGAGAGTAGAAGCCAAAGCACAATATATGAAACTTCTTCTGGAGAGTGGAGAAGCACAATATATGAAACTTCTTCTGGAGAGTGGAGACAGTGGATTCCAGAGCTTGTTCGTGTTGTTCTTCGTTTATAAGGGCGACATGAGACGAAAACCTTACGACTTCCCGAGGCTGCATGATGAAGGAAATTAATTAATTCGAAGACGAAAGGTTGGCTCCTGGAAACGATCGAGTCGCAGAGACACGTGAGCATACAGTACAGCGGGTATAGACTAGAGACGTAGAGCACGACTGATCTGAGCGTTTGCTTTTTGATCGGATGGATGATGGAACGGCTGTTCGGATGCACGCACTGCTAGTGGATGTTCGAGGGCCTGATTGATCTGATGTGTGACAATAGTTCTGTGGGCTTTGACAAGGTTAAGGCTCAGTTCGTTTCTCACTTTTACCATTCCCTACTTCTCTCGTTTGTTGTATGCATGTTTTTATAAAAATTTCTATAGGATAGTTGTTTTAAAAATCGTATTAATCTATATTTTTTTTAAAAATAATATTTAATTAATCATGTGCTAATGAGTCGATCTATTTTAAGTGCGCAGAGGATTACTCTAGTTCAGCCGAACACAGCCTAAATACCAAAATGGGCTCTAATTGATGTCTATTCTCATTTCATTTTTCACTTAGATTATTACATGGAATATTTTAGATCAATGTACACACTCACAAATCGCACAGATCAACATGTAACAAAAGCAAATCAACAGTACAAATCATTACAGCACTGCAAATGTAAAACTCACCATCACCGGGGTCATCAACCTCCCTGTTCTTCGGTTTGGGGTCACCAGATCCACCGTCGCCTCCTCGTCCTCGTCCGCCAGGTCGTACTGCCTCCTCCTGCTTGCCCTTCCTTTATCCTTCTCGTCACGGTGGAAAAAGTGGCGCTGGGGCCAAATCCAGTAGGCCCAAGCTTGAGGGCTGCTGGATCTGGCCCTATGGGGCCTCCTCCACCGCAAATCGGTAGTGCCGTCTGGAGAGAGGGGAAAGCTTGGGGGTGTGTAGAGCCGCATTTGGCTAGGATGAGGGCTTGACTGCGGATGCAAGGCGGCAAGGTCAGAGGTGGTCGGATCCAAGGGCCCCCGATTTCCACGCTACCGGTTATGCCAGCCCATGGTGTAGTGGAAGCTGAGGGGAGAGGCGTAGTGACCGGTAGAGAGGGAGAGAGAGAGGGCGGCACTGATGCACTATTTTGTAGTAGTATAAGATCGGTACATGCATTCAAGCGTAACTGAAGCATGCCGGCTAATAGAAAAATACACATAAAGCAAGAAAATGAGATTGTTCTTATTCCTACATTGATCCATTCACCATACATGAAACCAATACACCATGCCCTAGATTGAAGACAAGGACCTCAGGGATATCACATCCATTTCATGTGGAACTCGGTCTCTCACGTTGCAGGGGGCGCCCCAAACCCTAGCTGTCACCACCGTCCTCCCTCTCCTACTACCTCGCCGTCACCAGATCGAGTGAGCCGTAGGAAAACCACGCGGTGAATGAGAGTGAGGATGATTGCGGCGGCCTTAGCTTTACCTTTGGCGCGGAGATTGTGTGGCCTAGGGCAACGACGACGATGGTGGCGCAACAGTGAGGACGATGGCGATAACGGCCAGATCTGATGTTAATTTGCTGAGGGCTGGGTCGACGGGTGAGACGGATGTAACATTGGTCGTGCCCGATCCGATAGCTCTGTGGCTGGATCCGACGTTCCCTCGATGGGGGTGCCTGATCCATGCCCGGCGAGGCTAGCAGCCAACAGGGGTGGTGGCGAAGCGAGCTGGTAGGGTGCGAAGGCCGTGAACAAGGGCGTTTGGCGATGATGGGGATGGGTGAGACCAGAGCGCTGAGTGGTGACATCGGGGATGTGCAAGGTCGCAGGATTTGGTGCTACAGATTTGCCGTCGCTTTTCTGATTCTCATTATTCTTTTATTCAGCGGGAACAAAGAACGGGGCCATTGTGGCAACCAGCGCCGCGCGCCGGGATCCAGTGCGTCGTATACCATCTCACACCGTCACACGGTCGAAACATACAGCGCCCTGCTCGTTCCTTTGCGCCGCCGGAAGCCGCACCTGTGCTGGCCGGCCCCTTTTCACCGCCGGAAGCCACCCCGCACCCCATTTATTAGGAAAATCTGTAAGATTCGTATCCAATAACTAGACAGGATAATTTGAGCAAATTAAGCACGAGTAACATATATAAATGCCTGAAGAAATTAAATACTGTTTATTTATGCTAGGCAAGTAGGCGTTCACACTATCTCTAAACCAAGCTAATGTAGCAGCTGTAGCATAAGTCCGTTCCCGGCAGAATCATGCAGACCGGCGAAAGAACACAGATTAAACAGGAAATTGGGGGATGTTAACATAACTTCATAGAGCGCATTCAGAAGTACATTCAGTTCCATACACACGACATGACACCGTCAGGTGAAGAGAGATAACAAGAGGCAGTGACAGCAACAACGTACCAAAAGATACAGACTAGCCGTAAGCCTGTAACTGCTGAAGCTGGTCAAACTGATCATCATATTAAATTTAACATTAAATATATTTTCATACAATGTTTACTTTCTATTAAAAATATTACTATATTTTGCTATAAATTTAATTAAACTTTAAAAAAATTGATTAAGAAAAAATTCAAACGACTTATAATATGATTATGAAACAGTAGTGCCTGTCCCCTTATACTTGAGCAGTCCATCATCAACGAAGTCTCTCGCCTTGAACATCTCAAGCCGACCGTCAGAACGGTCCACTGCCACCTTGGCCATTGCGCACAGTACATCTCTGTCGTTCGCATATTATTGATGCATTTTACATTGGAAAACTTGAAAAGGTAAGTTTTTTTTGGAGAATATTTCTGCTGTAACTGATCAAAGTGTCAAAAAGAAATGCGCAGTTACCTGTCCGTTATATATCTACTCTGCACATCGTCGTCGTCATCAAGAAACCAATCGGAGACTACACCACTGACCTTCGATCGGGGTCACGACGACGTCCTGCTGCTCCATGTCGACGCATCGCCACAGGTGAGGCAGCTTGGCGGCGTGGAGCCATGAGTGGCACACGAGGCCCGCGCCCATGAGGAGCTCCACGGCAGCTTGGCGAAGACGACGGAGAGCGCGTCCACCGGCAGCTCCGACCAGTCCCACGTCTCCGGCGACGGCGGCAACGACGCGCCTCTCAGCGGCAGCTCGTCCATTTGATTTCACTACAACCGGCAGGCAAGACAACACCTGAAACCGAAAAAACACAGAAATGTGTGAAGAGAATTATCGGTTTATATAGAATTATGTGTTTATATAGCACTGCCGGTCGACCTTCGCTCACTACCTTTGTTGGCAGCGGATCGGAGGAGAGAATGAGAGATGGAAACTGGGCAAAGTTTCAAATTTGCAATTTCAAATTCGCTCACTAATCGACGTAGCAAAGAGTATACAAGTGGTGTTTCAAATTTTATAAACGTTGCGAAGAAGGAGAGAAAAAGAAGAAACAACGATTGGATTACATGACTTGTTCATGTGTAGATTACAGAAATGAGAAGATGTTTGATAATAGAGTAGATGTACACGCTCATCTGATACGTTGAGGATTAATGAAGGGCTACACATGTTGGGCGAAGCATAGAGAGTAAAAATCAGTCGATATTAGGTGGTGTTTAAAACTCATGAAGATGAAGATTAAGTTGACGCACATAAAACAAAAAAACCATTAGCTAATTAAGTTTAAATTATTATAAACTTAACAAATAGATATATTTGATATTTTGCAACTTCTATATAGAAAGTTTTCGTACGAAATGCACCGTTTAGTAGTTTGAAAAACGCGCTAATGAAACCGAGGAAAAATCTATATCTTGTTGGAGTTTAGAAAGGGACCTTAATGTAGATGCAGCGAGTAGTGGCGCACAAAATCAGAAAGATGAAGATGAACATGACATGTTTGTTCCTTCTTCATTGGGCGGTGAAATGATTGATGTCGATCATGATCCACTGCAAAACATGTTGCGTGATATTGAGGAACCAACTTACTACGAGAGAGATTTCATGAAGTTCACTAGATTGGTCAGTGGTTCAGAGATACCTCTATACGCCGGATGCAAGTCAAAACGCACCAAATTGTCAGCAACCCTAGACCTAATGAAGCTAAGCGCAAGTAGTGGATAGACAGACACGAGTTTCACATAACTTTTGGATATATTGAAAGGCATGTTTCCTGAGAAGAACACATCGCCCAAGATGACATACGAAGCAAAGCAAGTTTTGTGTCCTTTGGGGTTAGAGCTTCGTAGAATTCACGCTTGTCCAAACAACTATATATTGTACCACAAGCAATATACGGACTTAGAGGCTTGTCCTGTCTAAAGGCTTCTCGATACAAGCGAAACAGAAGTTCTAAGGAAGGAAAAAAGTCAAAGAGGGGTGGTCCGGCAAATGTTGTGTGGTATCTATCTATCGTTGATTGTTTCAAGATAATCTTTGCCAATCCTAAGGAAGCGGAGTTAGTACGTTGGCATGCCACATAGAGAAGGAACGATGGTATTCTAAGACACCCTACAGATTTGATTCAATGGAGGAATATCAATTGACAATACCCAGAATTCGCAGCTGACCTGAGAAACATGAGGATATGTTTGTGTACGGATGGCATGAATCCTTTCGGAGATATGAGCAGTTTTCACAGCACTTGGCTAGTTCTTATTGTAAACTATAACCTACTGCCATGGTTGTGCTTCGAAAGAAAATACATTATGCTATACTTGTTAATGCAAGGACCGAAACAACTCAGCAATAATATTGATGTGTTCTTGGAGCCTGTTATCGATCATTTAGAAATTCTCTGGAAAGAAGGTATGCAAACTTGGATGGATATGGTCAGAAGAACTTCAATCTACATGTTCTATTGTTCTGCACCATTAACGACTACCTCACACTTGGTAATCTTTTTGGATAAACTATGAAACCAAAGAAGACTTGCTTCGATTGTATGGAAAATACACACAGTAAGTGGCTGAAGAAGTCAGGAAAATGGTTTACATTGGTCAAAGGAGATGGCTTCCGTTACGTCTCGTACAAAAGAAAAAAGAAAATTTTCAACGGTAAGAGAGAGCTTCAACCTGCTCCATCGGACATGATCGGAGATGAGGTACATGACATGGTGAAGGGCATAACTAATGAGTTTGGGAAGAAAGTAAACGTAGTAAGGCAAAGGACAAGGGTATGTGAAAGAAAAAAACTATACTTTGGTGACTGCCTTACTAGAAAGATATTGAGGTATGTCATTGCATTGATCTCATGCACGTAGAAAAGAATATGTGTAAGAGTTTAGTCGTGCTACTGCTGAATATTCCTAGAAAGACAAAGGACGGATTGAACGCGCGCCTAGATCTACAGGAGATGAATATTTGAAGTGAACTTGCGTCAGTAACTAATCCGGACACAGGAAGAGTGTACCTCCCTCCAGCTTGCCACACCTTGTTGAAGGATGAGAAGATCCAAATGTTATCCCGCTTAAAAGATATGAAAGTTCCATCGGGCTATTCAGCAAGGATAAGTAACTATATTTCGTTGGATGATCTCAAACTAGTTAGAATGAAGTCCCACGATTGTGACGTGCTAATCATACAGCTGTTACCAGTTACTATGAGAATTATTCTTCCACCTAAAGTCCGTCACACGATCATGCGTCTGTGCGCCTTCTTCAATGCAATCGACCAGAAGGTTATAGATCCCGAAGATCTTGATGGGTTGCAGACAGATATTGTCAAAACTCTCTGTCACCTGGAGATGTATTTTTCATTGTCTTTCTTCGATATCATGGTTCATCTCCCTGTTCATCTTGTGAAGCAAACAAAATTATGTGGCCCAGCTTTTCTAAGAGAAATATACCCGTTCGAGAGGTACATGAGAATTCTAAAGTCGTATGTTCGAAATAGAGCAAAACCAGATGGGAGCATCATTAAAGGGTACACGACTGACAACTAAAGAATCATTCCAATTACTAGGACACTTTAAGGTGAACAATGAAAAATAAGTAAGATTTTGGGAGGATCATTGGATGGGAAACCAATCTCTTAAAAAGGAATTCCCTAATTTGTATAACCTGGTGAGAAATAAGAACGCAGTAGTGGCTGAAGTGATGGAAAGGATTCCTTTGAATGTATCGTGCAGAAGAGCGATAGTTGGAACAAACTTGGAAGATTGGTATGCCATAGTCTCAAAAGTGGTAAATGTGAGATTGACAGATCGGCAAGACCAATTCATTTGGAAAGATAACAAAGGAGGACTGTTTACCGTAAGCTCCATGTGTAAGATTCTAATGTTGGAGAAATACCTAGAAAATCGATAATTTGAAAACTAAGAATTTCGCTAAAAATTAAGGTTTTCCTGTGGTATCTAAAAAAAGGGTGATTCTAACAAAGGATAATCTAGCTAAGAGAAGGTGAAAGGGTAGCTTATTATGCAGCTTTTGTAACTCTAAAGAGACAATTCAACACCTCTTCCTAGATTGTGTTTTTGCTAGATACATATGGACTACGGTGTTTTTCATCTTTGGAATTAGACAACCCTAGAACGCTACTCACATGTTTGGATATTAGTTGAATGGTGTTGAACCTAGACTCAAAAGACAAATGTGGGTTGGTATAGCGGCAATTTGTTGGGCTTTGTGGCTCGCTAGGAATGGCGTGGTCTTTAACGGTCACAATCACATATCTTTCTTGCAAGTGATATTCAAGGCAACTCATTTGGCAAGGCTTTGGTCTTTGCTTCTTAAAGAAGACGAGGGAGAGGAAGTTCAAGCCAAATGCAGTTTTCTGGAGAAGAGAGTGATGGAGTTCTCCTTTGGTTGGAATTTTAGAAGAAGAATTGAGGCTTAGACTGTTTTTCTTCTTTAACCGTTTTGTTAAACTGTTATTTGGTATCCCCATGTAGGGTGGAGTCTTATGTACTCTTGACTGTGGTTTGGGCTGTGTACACCTTCTTAAGGCCTAGAGGCCAGGTTAATATAATCCATTATCTTAAAAAAAGATGCATATTCCGAACTACTTCAAGCAAGCGAACTGTTGTTATACTTCGTACTAAATTTAGTAACCATCCGATGATGAGCGCCTGAAATAGAACGCAGGCAACCGACGGATCTGATCTTTTAAGTATTCATTGTCATCAAAGTCTTCAATGTAGTCATCAGACAAATCATCGGGCCAATAGTCAAAGTAATCATCACAGCGATCATCATAATCATCGTAATCAGAGTAGGAGGGCAGCTTCACCGTCTTGATTCCGGCACACTTGGTTCTCAAGGCGTCATCGACGTCGAGCTCGTCGCACTCGCTCACGTCAAGAAACTCAAGGTGAGGACAGCCATCAACGATGGCCATCAGCTCTTCGTAGCTGATGCCGATGCCCTCAAGAGTCAGGTGTCGCAGCTGCTGCATCATAATACCAAGCGGCTTGTCGACGAAAAAACTGCGAGAATCTGAATATTTAAGTAGCTTGAGTCGCTTCAGCTGCGTCGCTTCAGCTGCGTGCACGATTTGGCGATGGCCTCGTACACATCGCCACTGATAAATCCACCCTTGTTGACGACAAGGTCCTCTAGATAGGGACACTTGCTTATGAACTCGGTGAATACTTTCTCGGAGACATAGTTGTACGAAATAAGGGAAAGGCTCTTCAGAGATGGTGACCTGCATGCAGGAACAGTTCTTGGATTAGTAGAAATTGTTGGCCCAAAACCGAGAGACATTGGCCCAATCGGAAGAAAACCTTGCTACACCTCAAAAGCTAGCTCAAGAGGTGAGAGACTGTCCCTACTTTTAAGTTGGTTCAACTCCCCTTGAATAACCGATAGAAATTACAAAACATGGAGATTTCTTGATGATGTCTTTGAGTTTCTTTATGCATGTATCAATCACATTTGATTTATTTCCATCCTTCAATGGTTTAATCATGCATATATTTATATGGAATATTGACATACGGAAATATAAACGCATACCGAAACCTACATTTAGATGGAGCATATATATTTTAAAAGCTGGTCCTTTAAACAGTGAGTGTCTAGAGATTATTTGTACTATTACACAATAAGTCTAGTACTGAAACAAAATTAATTACCTCTCTCCGATATATTAGGCCTATTTGGAAAGTGTGGAGATTATGGGTACCGGATACCCTCATGGCTAGCTTATCCGACTTACCATAGGGGATAGGTTGCGCTCCATGATTATGTAAACCGGCTATGACTTGGGTATTACGCTACTATTGAGATAAGGTAACGGCCCATGGTCTATAGTTGGTAAGATAGAGGAGTCCGACTTAGAATATGAGTGGATCTCCGACTTGTAAACCCCCCTCCGAGACTATATAAGGAGGGTAGGGGTGTCCCTTGAGGGATAGGTGAATAGAGACAGAAAACTTCCGAGAGCCCCTATTGAAAGAGATCGTGAGATCAATAAACCACTCGGCGGATCGAATCCCCGAAACAGGAGTAGGGTATTACCTCTCATTAGAGAGGGCCTGAACCTGTCTAAACCTTTGTCCCGACTAACCCATTGTGTTTGGTACTTGACTGCTATCCCCAATTTCTATTGCCGAAACCAAGTTTCGACAGTTGGCGCGCCAGGTAGGGGCTCTGCGTCAAGTTTTCTTCTTCATCTCGCTGACAAGCGTGATGGGATCTTCATCAGGCATCGACGACTTTGCCTTCGGCCCCTGGGCAGGCGTTCCACTTTGGCAGCCTCGACTTCGTCACCGACGAATTTGGCAAGACCCCTCTCCTTGACTCGGATTTGGACCAGTCGGGAGGGGGAAACCTTACGGCGCCGTTTGGGTTACCAAACGACGCTGAGATCTACCACAATCTTCTATCTTCCGAGTTGGGATCGACCCACTTGGGAAAACCTTCGTGCTCATCCAACGAGCTCCCGTCGCTCCACTGACTAGTTTCTTTGCCTCCACGGTTGGTGCGCTCCGCCGCCGCTGTTGATGGCAACATCGTCTTCACCATCGGTCGTCTTCGTTATTGCCGACTGGAATCTTTGCCTCCACGATTGGCATCTTCGTCGCCATTGATGGATGACATTATCCCTAGATCGGCCACCTCTACTGACACCGGTGGAAATACCAAAAAGCTAAGTCATCATTAATTTTTCTTCTTTATATGATATCTTCTTTTTCCTCTGCCTCACTTCATCAACTGGTCCTCCGTTGAGCAGTGAGTCGGGGGCTACAGATGTTATATTATATTTTTGCAAAAATTTTCATAATATTTATCTTGATTGCTTGCGACATAATCCGAGTAAAAAAAGTGCTGATCGAGTTGTGCAACTCTATTTTCCCTACGCTTTCCGTTTGGTTTGTCGATGGATAGTTGCCTTTGGGCCGAATCCTAGCACCCGGGAGCTCGTTGGATGGAGTGTATGACGCAAGGTGCTAAGTATTACTCGGAAGAAATCAAAAGCATAAAGATAAAATAATTAATTTTCTGCTCTAAACAATTACGAAAGTACCCGAGTAGTAAATTCTGATATGTGAAACTTTGTTCCATTAATGACGAACTCATATTAATGACTAGTCGGGCAGAGTGTTTAAACGTGAGGAGTCATCTACTCGGGGAAATCAAAACCAACAAGAGAAGAAATACATACTTATAAATATTTTAAAATGCTTGAATTTTCCTCAAGTACTATGTTTGTATCAGGTACTACTCATCCTACGTGTTTATACTGCAGGATCGATCAATTATACATCATCGTCGGCCTGCCTTCGCTGCCGCCGACTGGTGTTTCCGCCTTCACGGTTGATTGGTGACATCACCGTTGCTGGGCCTCTACGACTTCATCGTCGGCCTGCCTTCGCCGCCGTTGACTGGTGTTTCCACCTTCACGGTTGATTGGTGACATCACCGTTGTTGGGCCTCTACGACTTTATCGTCGGCCTGCCTGCGTCGCCGCCGACTGGTATCTCCGCCTACACGGTTGGTTGGCGACACCACCGTTGTCGGGCGTCTACGTCTTCATCGTCGGCCTGCCTTCGCCGCCGCCGACTGGTGTTTTCGTCTGCACGGTTGATTGGTGACATCACCGTTGCTGGGCGTCTACGACTTCATCGTCGGCCTGCCTTCGTCGCCGCCGACTGGTATCTCCGCCTACCCGATTGGTTGGCGACACCACCGTTGTCGGGCGTCTACGTCTTCATCGTCGGCCTGCCTTCGCCGCCGCCGACTGGTGTTTTCGCCTGCACGCTTGATTAGTGACATCACCGTCGTTTGGCGTCTACGACTTCATCGTCGGCCTGCCTTCGCCGCCACCGACTGGTATCTCCACCTACACGATTGGTTTTCACACCATCGTTGTTGGGCGTCTACGTCTTCATCGTCGGCCTGCCTTTGCCGCCGCCGACTGGTGTCTCCGCCTACACCTACTTCGCAAGCTTTGATACTTCACCAACCACGACGTCTCCAGGAGCCTCAGCAAGACATTTTCTATGCGTATCTTCACTCAGGCAATGGCTACTCAATGACAAGCTATAGTTCTTGATTCTATGTTCAGTTGTTTCCCAACTAAGCATAGAGTCGGGGGCTACACAAATATAAGACTCAAAATTCGACATGCATTATGTCAAGATAGTTGGCGCGCCAGGTAGGGGCTCCGCGTCAAGTTCTTCTTCAACATCTCGCTGACAAGTGCAATGGGATCTCCATCAAGCTTCGCCGATTTCGTCTTCGCCCCTGGGCAGGCGCTTCGCTTCGGTGGACTCAACTTCGTCACCGACAAGTTCGGTAAGCTCTCTCTTCTCGACTCAGATTCGAACCAGTCGGGGAGGGAAAATTCCTTGGCGCCGTTCGGGTTACCGGACGACGCTAAAATCTATCATAATCTCTTGTCTTTTGAGTGGGATCCGATCCACTCGGGAGAACCTTCTGAATCTTCTGAGTCTTCATCGCCTTCGTGCCGTCCCCCGGCCTCACGAGAGATCGCGGTCATACTCGAACGACTCGGGTCGTACTCATCTACAGACCTTGACGAACATATGAGCTCCACCGACTTCGACGACCTTTACGACATCTCCACGGACGAAATCAACATCTACGACGCAGACAAAGACTACTACGATCTGGACCTTCTCGACGTTCTCATGGCCGAAGTAGCTGAGACCGAATCGGCCGTGGCCCGGAGGATTGCAGAGGAGGAACGGGCTAAGCTTGAGCAAGAGCGCAAGCGCATGGAGGAAGAACGAGCCAAGCTAGAGCTAGAGCGCAAGCACGCCGAGGAGGAGAATAAACGCAAGGAGGAGGAGGAGCTCAGGAAGAAACAAGAAACCGACAAAAAGAAACGAGACCTGAGGGCGACTGAGCGCTCAGCCCGCGAGGCCATAATGCAGACACGAGTCGACAACGCCAATATCTTCCAGACGCCTCAACAGAACGCCGTCGCTGCCCTCACCCTCATCGACACCGTCATCGAAGCGGCTCCGGCTGCGGTGACGCCGCTCTTGGACAAGATCAAGACTATCGTCGCGGCTACGGCCAACAGCCATCCTTCCAGCTCCGCACGAAGGCCGACCGAGTCCGTTGCAGAAACACCCGACAGAAGCCGACTGCCGCCGCTACGGTCCAAGGATTACAAAAGACCCGAGCAAAGCAAGACACCAGTCAGATATAAAGACCTTCGCCACGAGGCAGTATGGAGGCCACAAGGCCAAACGGCTGACTCTCACGAGAGAGAACACAGCCGACAACCCGTCCACGACCGGAATCGTCGCCACAACAACTCCAACTACCAAAGCAACCCGCGAAGGCCCCCGCCGAGTGATCTGCGGGAGGTACTCGACCGGCGCTACCGGGAACGTGAACGGCGCTCTTCTGACGACAGAAGGAAATCACCTGAAGACCAAGACGATGGAGTACCTGCATTCACTCGGGACCTGCGTCGAGTGGATTGGCCGAGTGGTTTCAAGCCTGCCGGGATTGACAAATACGACGGAAAGACAGACCCCGAGTCATGGCTGACCGTTTACACCCTCGCCATCCGCGTAGCAGGAGGAGACAGCAAGGCTATGGCCAATTACCTACCCGTCGCTCTCGCCGACTCAGCCAGGAACTGGCTCACGAGTTTGCCAAGAGGCTCAATTGACTCGTGGAGTGAACTACGGGACCACTTCATCGCCAACTTCCAGGGTACTTTCGAAAGACCTGGGACCCACTTCGACCTCTACAACGTCATCCAGAAGCCGGACGAGTCGCTGAAGGACTACATTCAACGCTTTTCGGAGAAGCGGAACAAGATTCCCAACATCACTGATGACGTCATCATCGCTGCTTTTCAGAAAGGTGTCCGCGACGAGTTGCTTATCGGCAAGTTTGGGCGCAAGCCATCGAAGATGGTCAAGCAAATGTTCGAGACGGCAAACTCCTACGCCAAGTTTGATGACGCTATTAAGGCCTCGCGACAAGACCGGCACGACAAGAGGGATGACAAGCCATCCGGAAGCAGCTGGCGTCCTAAGAAGGACAACGGCAACAACAACGGGGGCCAAAAGGATCGCAAGCGTAATCCCGAGGATCTGGTCGCCACGACATCGAACTACCAGCAACAGTGTCCCCGAGTCGCCGCCTACGACAAAATCATGAACGCTCAGTGCACACACCATCCAAACCACAAGCATGCAGCAAAGGATTGCTTCATCTACAAACAGTTCGCTGAGCAATATGCAGCACAACTACGACAAAAGCCGGCTGACGAAGCCGGCCCGTCGGGCACCAAGAGGAATGACCCGGCTAGCAGTACGGAGCCTTTTCAAGACCCGGTGGGCGAGCTAAATCACATCTTCGGGGGGCCGCAGGCGTACGAGTCCAAGAGGAAGCAAAAGCTGACTGATCGAGAAGTCAACGCCGCGCAACCTGAAGTCCCACATTATCTACGATGGTCGGAGGTGGCTATCATGTTTAACCGCTCGGATCACCCTGACCGAGTGGTTCACTCGGGGCAGTATCCCTTGGTACTAGACCCGGTGGTTCGTAATATTAAACTCAAGTGCGTCCTCATCGATGGTGGCAGCGCTCTCAACATTCTATTCGCCAAAACGCTTGACGAGATGCAGATTCCAAGATCCGAGTTGAAGCCGAGTTCAGCCCCCTTCCACGGAGTCATCCCGGGGCTATCATCTACGCCACTCAGGCATATCACCCTTCCAGTCATTTTCGGAGTTCGGGAGAACTTTCGGACGGAAAACATAACTTTTGAGGTTGCCGACTTCGAAGCGGCCTACCATGTGATCATCGGAAGACCTGCGCTCGCTAAATTCATGGCAGTACCACATTATACCTACCTCATCATGAAGATGCCCGGGCCCCATGGAGTTATCACCCTACGTAGCGATTTCAAGCAAGCCTTTACCTGCGACAGAGAAAGCTGCGATATGGCCCAAACTCATGAGAGATTACGCGGCCAGCAAGAAGTCCGACTAGCCGCATCGACATCCGGAGAAGGAGAAGTCCCTGCGAAGAAGATAGCCAAGTCGGGAGATGGCGACGCCAAGACTAAGAAAATTCCCCTTGATCCATCTGATCCCTCTAAAACTACTGTAATAGGCGCAGAGCTAGATCCTAAATAGGAAAGCGCGCTCGTCACCTTCCTTCAGATTAATAAAGATATTTTTGCTTGGAAACCGTCTGACATGCCGGGTATTCCTAGGGAGGTGATCGAGCATTCTTTAAACGTCAAAGATTACGCTAAACCTATAAAACAACGATTGCGACGTTTCGCTCAAGACCGGAAAGATGCCATCAAGGAGGAACTTGCCAAGCTCTTGGCTGCCGGGTTCATCAAAGAGGTTTACCATCCCGACTGGCTGGCCAACCCAGTTCTTGTCCGGAAGAAGACAGGGCAATGGCGCATGTGCGTGGACTACACCGATCTCAACAAAGCTTGCCCCAAAGATCCGTTCGGACTGCCTCGAATAGACCAAGTTGTCGACTCCACAGCCGGCTGCGAGCTTCTGAGCTTCTTGGATTGTTACTCGGGTTACCACCAGATCAGCTTGAAGGAATCTGACTGCCTGAAGACTTCATTCATCACTCCGTTTGGGGCCTATTGCTACATCACGATGCCTTTCGGCCTGAAGAACGCTAGAGCCACCTATCAACGCATGATCCAGCGATGTCTTCAGACTCAGATCGGGAGAAACGTGGAAGCCTACGTCGATGATGTCGTCATCAAGACCAAGCAGAAGGAAGATCTAATTGCCGACTTAGAAGAAACCTTCGCTAATATTCGGGCCTTGAGGATGAAGTTGAACCCGGAAAAATGCACCTTCGGAGTACCGTTTGGCAAGCTGCTTGGTTTTATGGTGTCTCATCGCGGTATTGAGGCGAATCCAGAAAAGATCAACGCAATCCGGAACATGAAGCCCCCAAGTACTCAAAAGGACGTCCAGAAGCTCACCGGCTACATGGCGGCATTGAGCCGTTTTGTTTCCAGACTCGGCGAATGAGGTATGCCCTTTTTCAGGTTACTGAAGAAGACCGATGATTTCCAATGGACCACCGAGGCCCAAAAAGCTTTCGAAGATTTCAAGGAGTTCCTCACGACACCACCCGTGTTGGCATCACTACACCCTCAAGAACCTCTGTTGCTTTACATCTCCGCAACTCACCAGGTGGTCAGCACGGTCCTGGTCATCGAGCGCGAGGAAGAAGGCCGAACCCAAAAAGTCCAACGGCCGATTTACTTTGTCAGCGAGGTGCTGGCAGGAGCCAAAACCCGCTATCCTCAGGTACAAAAGCTATTATATGGAGTTTTAATCACTGCTAGGAAGCTAGCCCATTATTTTCAGGGTCACTCGGTCACCGTCGTCACGTCCTTTCCACTCGGCGATGTCATCCACAACCGGGAGGTTACTGGACGCATCGCGAAGTGGGCACTGGAGTTGATGCCGCTGGACATAGCTTTCAAGGCGAGGACGTCTATAAAGTCTCAAGTCCTGGCGGATTTCGTAGCCGAGTGGACCGAACAACAAGAAGATGTACCTAGAGAAGATTTGCAGCACTGGACCATGCACTTTGACGGATCCAAAAGAATCACTGGCTTGGGAGCGGGAGTTGTGCTGATTTTCCCGACTGGGGAGAGACTACGGTATGTCCTTCACATCCACTTCCCTGCCTCACACAATGTCGCCGAGTATGAAGCCCTCCTTCATGGTCTACGACTTGTTGTTTCGCTCGGGATACGACGAATGATTGTGCGAGGAGATTCCCAGTTGGTAGTTAACCAGGTAATGAAGGACTGGTCCTGCTTGAATGAGACCATGGAGGCCTACCGACAGGAAGTTCGCAAGCTTGAAGACAAGTTTGACGGATTGGAGTTATCCCATGTCTTGAGACATAATAACGAAGCGGTGGATCAGTTGGCACAGTTTGGGTCCAAGCGCGAAGCAGCCCCGACTGACGTTTTCGTGGAACATCTCTATGAGCCGACTGTTGCCAAAGCACTAATCTCCGACGAAGGGGTTACCAGCCAGGTCGCCATGCTCGACGCCGACTGGAGGACACCGTTCCTCAAGTTTTTAACTCAGCAAGAGCTGCCGGATGACCGGGATGATGCGGAACGAGTCCGACGTCGCAGCCAAGGATATGTCATGGTTGACTCAGAGCTATACAAGAGAAGCCCCTCTGGAGTTTTGATGAGATGCGTCACGCCAGAGGAAGGACGGCAACTATTACAAGATATTCACTCGGGCATCTGCGGCAGTCACGCCGCGGCGCGCACTCTGGTGGGCAAGGCCTACAGACAAGGATTCTTCTGGCTCATGGCAGTCACCGATGCAGACAAGGTAGTTCACACGTGTGAAGGGTGTCAATTCTTCGCTCGGCAGAGTCATGTTCCGGCCCAAGACCTTCAAACGATTCCATTATCATGGCCCTTCGCTGTATGGGGCTTGGACATGGTCGGTCCTTTCAAAAAGGCGCCAGGAGGATTCACGCATCTTTTCGTTGCCATTGACAAGTTCTCCAAGTGGATCGAAGCTAAGCCGGTCGCCACGATAACCGCAGACAAGGCACGAGACTTTATGCTAAACATCGTGCATCGGTTTGGTGTCCCCAACAGAATTATAACCGACAATGGAACTCAATTCACTGGAGGCGTTTTTAAGGAATTCTGCGAAGACTTCGGCATCAAGATTTGCTATGCATCAGTTGCGCATCCCAAGAGCAATGGACAAGTCGAACGTGCCAACGGCATGGTTCTTCAAGGTATCAAAACCCGAGTATTCGACAGATTACAACCATATGCCGGAAGATGGGTTCAAGAGCTGTCTTCAGTGCTATGGTCATTGTGGACTACACCCAGTCGGGCTACCGGTCAATCTCCCTTCTTCTTGGTTTACGGAGCAGAAGCAATGTTGCCAAGTGAGATGGAGTACGAGTCTCTTCGTGTTCGTAGCTTCGACGACGAGCGTTACAACCAAGACAGAGTTGATGACCTCACCCGACTGGAGGAAGCCCGCGCAGCTGCATTGATTCAGTCGGCACGGTATCTTCAAGGACTTCGACGCTACCATAACCGCAATGTTCGGTCGCGAGCCTTCATTGTTGGAGACATGGTTCTGCGCAAGATTCAAACTACAAAAGATCGCCACAAGCTGTCTCCACTATGGGAAGGGCCCTACATAATAGCTGAGGTGACTCGGCCAGGAGCATATCGTCTAAAGCGTGAAGATGGGACCATGGTGGAGAACTCCTGGAACATTGAGCATCTTCGTCGATATTATACTTAGGCATTTTTGTCTCTATGTTCTTCTTGACTGCCAACTTCAAGCAGGATGACCTCTTGGGTTGTCAGTCGGGGGCTATACGTATATCAATAAAGCATTATTTTCTTCAACTTGTTCATATTTAGTTTATCATTGTTTAGTGTTTTGGTTCGAGTCCAATAGATAAGGACTGAGAATTTTTTGATGGCCTAATCAAGCTTAGGCTTGGTGACAGTCGGACAAAAATTCTTAAGAAATTACCTATGAAGATTCAGATCAGGACATTAACATAAATAGGCTATATATTTACAAGTTAACATTACAACAAATTATATACAACAAGACAGTTATTTCTGGAAGTTCTCGGCTACATCTACGGCTACCTTTTTCGCCGACTCCTGTGCTTCACTTATGAGCTCTAGGGCTCGCTTATCTGAGGTACCAGCTGCGAAGCCTTCTCCGATAGAGTCTACATCTACCCGGGGATAGAGTGACTTCGTCTGCGCAAGAGCGAAGCTTGCACCCATGACGGCTGCATCAGAGATATTTTCCATATATTTAGCTGGGGCCGTCCTGAGTTTGTCAAAGACTTCAACAGCATCCAATGAGCTTGTTCCGAGTCCGTTCTTATATAATGCTGACAAGATCGGCGTGGCAGCATTGGCAATGTCATCCCTTACACTTTCAGCCCTCCGGACTCTCTCGGCGAAGACATCAAATTGTGCTTGGGATTTGACCTTATAAGCTACAAGAGGGATATGACTACATAAGTATTCAAGACCGAGCAAGTTGCAGAGTGCCATCTTAAAAGGCTTACCTTCGAATTCTTCCAGAATTTTCTCATTATCAGACTCCAGCTTGGCTTTACTGGTGCTTATTTTCTTCAGCTGGGCCTTAAGAGAATCAATTTCGGATGAATTTGCTACAACATGAAGGCAGAGCAAGCATCAGGATCAAAATAGATTATATGCGAAGACAGAGCACGTATAAAGGTGGTTTGGCTTACCCCCGATTGAGCCACGGAGTTCCAGGTTTTCATCTCGAAGCTTTGCGATCTCCGCTCGCAAGACGACCTCTCGAGCTGCGGCTTCTTCTCTGGTGACCTTGAGGTCTTGATGGATATTTTCCAGAGAATTCACATGAGGGACCAGCTTTTCGAGGGTATTTTTTTTGGCCATTGAGCGACAATATATTCTCTGTATAAGGAGATGAATATAGTCAATCATGCTAGACGACGATGACAAGACATGGAGGAATTGTGCTTACATTCATTAGCCAGGTCGCTTCGTTAAGGCTGGCCACGAGCATGTCGCGCTCCTCATTCTCCTTTTGCTTATTTAGCACGATGCCTTGCTTCACGCCTTCGGCATCGCGCCACTCGATCTTGATTGGAGGGACCGAGTCAGTTGAAGACTTCAGTCGGGAGATTTCCTCCTCTTCGGCTGATTGATCTAGAGAAGATGAATGATGAAAGAAGAAGAAATATGATGAAGACAAGAATCTGGCGATTATTGAGAGGTTTTACCTGTTTTGAGAGCCGGATCCTCGGATGGTGCTTCTTGACTGCACGGGCCCGGTGGATTTTCGTCCGGCTGGTTTCCAGTCGGGGCATCCTGACTGGCAGTCGGGGGCTGCTCTTCTTCGGCCGACTAGTTTCCAGCTGGGAAGACTTGGCTGGCAGTCGGGGGCTCGGCCTCAGGAGTGTTTTTGCCTAAGGACTCTGCCCCAGGAGCATCCTCACTCGGGACAGGGTCTTGTGTTTTTGGTTCTGCAGGCCTTGGCTTTTCTGACGCTGCAGATGGATTGATGGCTTCAGCCCGCCCGGTGGGATCAATATCTTGAGGTTTCCTGCAAGAAAGAAGATAAAAACAATTGAGTTGGAGGTGAAAAAGATTTTTAACCAAAGGCTGATTCTGGTTATGTGAGATACCTATTGGACCTCCTGATTTTAGGAGTGGATCTGGCTGATGGTTTCGGAGGACTTCTGTTAGATCGTGGAATTTGGACTTCTTCGTCATCCGAGTCATCGACGACCAGTCTTCTTTTACTCGCCCGTTTGCTGATATCTTCATCGGCGGTAGCCCTCTTCTCTTGAGGCTCAACCTTGATTTTGGGGCCGCCGGTTGGTTTTTTGGCAGCAGGCCGAGTTGGTATATCGTCATGATACACCTTGTATGGCTTGGAAATAATAAGAGCGTTTGCCTGCAAGTAAAGTTTTTGAGATATATTGAAGGATGTGTGCAAGATTGAAGGAGTTTTGAAGAACCGAATCGACTTACCGGAGGAGGAGGTCGGAATAAGTTGAACGGAGGAACCGACATCTTGTGGCTGCGATCTACTGTGATTCCAGAGGAGAAGATCTTGTACATACGAGTGCACAAGGCCTGGTAACTTAGAGCATCGCGGTCCTCCCGATTGGGGTCGCTTTCACCCTCATACTCGAACGCTGGCTTGGATATCTCGTTGATGGGAGCCAGTCGGTTCTTGATAAAGTGCCGGGTAATTTGTTCTCCTTGGAGGCCTTTCTTCTTCATTTCAAGAATGTTAGCTAGGAGGTTATTCGCTTCTACCCAATCTTGGTTCTCCGGCATTGCGCTCCAGTTTGCTCTTTGGATTGGTGGAAGGCCGACGAAGTCGGGCAAGCCGGGACAGGGGTTCGAGATATAGAACCAGTTTGCGTGCCAGCCCTTGTTGGAGGATTTCAAGGGGAGAGAGAAGTAATCTCTGCGGAGAGTCCCGCAGAGTTGAAAGCCAGCACCGCCGACGACGCAGGGGTCATCTTTGGTCGGGTGTGGCTTAACATAGAACATACGGCGAAATAAATTGAAGTGGGGGAGGATGCCTAAGAAAGCTTCACACACATGGATAAATATTCCAATGTGGAGGATAGAATTGGGATTCAAGTGATAGATTTGAAGGCCGTAGTATTCGAGAATACCACAAAAGAAGTCGGATGTGGGAAGACCAAATCCGCAGTAGAAAAAAGAGGTGAAAACCACAATCTCACCGGTGTTTGGAGTGGGGAACTCTTCGCCGGCTGCCGGACGCCAGCCGATGATTTCCTTGGGTGGGAGAACTCCGTTCTTCACCATCTCCCGCAAGGTTGACTCCTTCACGTCTGAGGTCGCCCACTGGTCGAAAGGGATTTCTCTCTCTTCCGCCATGGATGCGAGTTGAGTGGAGGTGGGTCTTACGCAAGAGATGGGGATTTTTTGAGGGGATGCTGGTGGCTGGATGCGGATGATGGATTGCGGTGGAAGGTGAGTTCTTGGATGGATGATTTTGCGTAAGCGCGAGATTCCGGAATTCCTTGGAGTGGTTGATGAACAGGAGCGCAAAAAGGGGAAAAATTTCGGGAAGAAGCGGCAGCGATGACGCTGGCGCTTTGAGAAAGATTTTAGGGTTTTTGCTGGGTTTTCTCGTATTTGGGCCGAGCCCATGAGAAACTTGCGGCCCATCTTATGAGTACGACTTGACATAAGTCCATGAGGACTTAAGCAAAATTGCTCTGGCAATATGCGTATGTCTCATTGCCTGATGATTTTAAAATCCTTCCATACAGCGGTTACACAACTTGTTGAAGGTTGGTACGATGCAACTTGGAAGGTGACAAATAGTAAGGTTTTTAATAACTGTCCTGGTAACTTTTTATAGGTTTCAGGAGCTGTTTGGTTTTTTCAAAGCTTTTGATTTTTTTTATCAATGCTGATTTGCCACCTTGGTGTGCTCTTTTATCAAGACCAATATTATGGCAAGAGCTATTTGATATTTTGGTCATATTTTTTAGATGACTGGTAAATTTGTTAACTCATATTTACTGTTCAAGAGAATTGATTGAGTTGTATGTTCCGGGATGACTTGGGCACAACGACTCGGATAAGCATGAGCTTGCCGAGTACACGGATTTTTTACCCTTGAGGGTCGGCTGAGTATTTTGTTCTGAGATGACTCAGGTAAATTAACTTGGATAAGCATGAGCTTGCCGAGTGCATGGATTCATTATACACTATGCCTTGATTATAAGGTTATGTGTTATATGATCTTTTATGATTGCTTTTGGCTTAGGCTAGGCATTTATTTAACTCAGGAGAGTATAATTGATATAGTTCTTGACTATATGCTTAGTTTATTTAACTAAACACATAGTCAGGGGCTACACCTAATTAGGTGCATCATTCGATGCACCTAAATTTTTGTGTTTGAAATTTTTTGAATTGATTTCAGCCCTTCATAGTCTTTCTTGGATAATGAAGCACTCGGGAGAATCAGGCAGAGATGATGGAGGCACTCGGCAGTGGAGGCACTCGGCTAAGAAGTCAATCGGTCGCGTGTTATTCAAGTTCGAGGCAAAGTTATCTCATCGACTGCAAAGGACTCGGGGGCTACTGTGAAGATTATGGGTACCGGATACCCTCATGACTAGCTTATCCGACTTACCATAGGGGATAGGTTGCGCTCCATGATTATGTAAACCGGCTATGACTTGGGTATTACGCTACTATTGAGATAAGGTAACGGCCCATGGTCTATAGTTGGTAAGATAGAGAAGTCCGACTTAGAATATGAGTGGATCTCTGACTTGAAAACCCCCCTCCGAGACTATATAAGGAGGGTAGGGGTGTCCCTTGAGGGATAGGTGAATAGAGACAGAAAACTTGCGAGAGCCCCTATTGAAAGAGATCGTGAGATCAATAAACCACTCGACGGATCGAATCCCCGAAACAGGAGTAGGGTATTACCTCTCATTAGAGATGGCCTGAACCTGTCTAAACCTTTGTCCCGACTAACCCATTGTGTTTGTTACTTGACTGCTATCCTCAATTTCTATTGCCGAAACCAAGTTTCGACAGAAAGCTTAAGATTCTGAAAAACAGTTGGTTGGTAGCTAGTTTCTGAGAATCTGAAAAAGTTGGATTTCCCTGTTTCTGACTTTTAGTTTATTTTCTAGATTCTATAGCTATAACTTCTTAGAATCTAGACAAAAAGTTAAACTGTTTGAAAGAGTTTCTACTCAGTTGCCAGAAGCTCTCCAAAACAAACGCTGAAGCAACTCATCATCAACAAACCCCTTCCCCTCGAACACCTCAAGACACCTGTCAGAGCGGTGTACGGCTACCTTCGCCATTGCGCACATCACACCTCTGTTCGTTCATGCAAATTTTGATATATATTTTTTTCCATCAAGACTGGATCTTGCAACATAAAGTTTGAAATCGTACGTAAAAATGCTGGGATATAGATGTACATGTGTATAAAACATACCTGTCCTCGATGTGCTTGCGTCGCTCATCTTGGACGAACTACATTCGGGGGAGGTCCACCGTCAGGGCACACCGTGTAGTTCAACCCATGTCAATGCCAGCCATATTGACATTGGCCCAGAACGCGAGGGCCGCACGAGACGCGACGCCAGAGCGCTTTGTCTCTGCCGCCGTCAAGCAAGCATGGTTTGAATTACCAATGGATTATTCATCTCGTCTTTGCCCTATAAATGGCGTCTATTTTGACAACGAGTTCTCCATTATTCCGCGCTCGCCTGTAATTCGAATACGCCACCAGCTTGAGCTTTAGTATGATCAATCAGAACCGACTATTTTTTCACAAATTTCTGAATTTTTTTTCCAAGCCTGATCCATGGCATGCAGCATACAATTAATTGTTTTCAGCCTTTAGGATTTGCGGTGGAGGAATCAATGGAAAGCTGGTGATGGCGACAGAGCAGCCGGCGGAGACCAGGGACTGGTCGAAGCTTCCGATGGACGCGCCCTCCGTGATCTTCGCCAAGCTCGGCGCCATCGAGGTCCTCATGGGCGACGGCCGACGGCGTCGTGTGCCACTCATGGCTCCACGCCGCCAAGCTGCGTCACCTGTGGCGGTCCGTGTACATGACATGAATCACCTCGATGCCCTGAAGGAACCGGCCAATGTCATGTCCGCAATGGCGATGGCCGCCGTGGACCGCTCTGACGGCCGACTTGAGGCGTTCGAGGGGATTTTGTTTGTTGACGATGAACTGCTCAACTATATACGGCACAGGTACTCAATCTTGTTTAATTTCAGCATGACCGTAAAATTCTACAAATTAAATTGCATCGCATTAACTTGATCATTAGTTTCAATGTTAGTTCATCCTGTACGTTGAAACGACGGCACGATCATTTGGAAAATTCACATTTTTCTTCAGGTCACCGTCGCCTGTCCCTTTTCTCATGCTATCGTGTCTTCAAGGAAGCGTTCACCGAGTTGTGTCCGCTGATAGAGGACCACGCTCTCATCAACAGTAGTGGGCGTGTCGTCTGTTGGAAATTGGCTAGCCTAGCGCTCAAAACTCACCCACTCTGAATTTTGGAACAGCTACAGCTAACTGAAGAACTCTGACGAAAACTGAAACAAAGCAAAAAACAGAGTTTTGGCGCTGCGTAACTTCAGCAGCATTATCTCGGTTCCTTCTGTTATTTATACTCCGGACTCTAGGAGTTTGTTACAAAACGGAAATAAACGCCAAAATCACGCCGATCCGACTTGACCGCGCCATCCCACGATCGACCAGCGAGAACTTAACTGAAAACTGAAAAAACAGTTAGAGACTATTTCTAAGATGCGAACTCCCCGTGAACGCAGCACGAGTCAAGCTCTTGCTTATTCGAACATAAACTAATTCAAAAATAAACAACGACATTATACTCATCATCGTCTTCCATGTACTGGATGTGATCACCGGCAAATCATGCCAGCAGCTGAAGCGGCTCGAGCTACGAACGAGCCCTTGTTAAGTGTTCAATGTGCCGCTAGGGATTGCGACGGTGCGCCAGCTGCAACACCTGATTTTAGAGGGCATGGACATCGACAACGAAGACCTGACCGCCATTGTTGATGGCTGCCCGCACCTTGAGCTTATTGACATAAGCGAGTGCTTATGATTACAATGGGTTCAAGGATTACCTTGCATTGTGATGATGACCTGTTTCGACTTCCACTACTAAAATACGATTTTTCACAACACCTAGGTTTTATTTTTTTAAGGCGGATCTAAAATTTTTAGTTTGTAAAAATCAATTTTTATAGATGGTATGTTAAGAGCACCGCCTGACAAAAAGAAAAAAAAACTCTTAACATAGCCGGCCCTCCTAGCCACACAATGCCTCTCTCCCACAATCTTATACCCTCACCTCCCTCCTCCTCCATGCTTTCCTCGCTTCTCCTCTGTGTGCTCAGCTTGTCCTTCGCTTCTGCTCCACACGGCTCGACGGCGGCATGACACGATAGTGGGGCTCAGTGGCAGGGGGTCAGTGACGGCTGCGAGGATGGTGGCTCGGCGAAGCGAGAGAGGCAGCTGTGGTACACACAGGAGCTCTGGATCTGTCGGGCAGCGGTGGTGCTTAGTCTTCGTCTCTCGACGTCGGCGATGACAACCGGGAGCGGCTCAGGCTGCTTCTCGATCAGTGCCAATGACAACAACGATCCAATCCGGTTAGTTTGTTTGGACATGGGGATTGATCCAATTGAAAACTTGTGAATGAAAATTTGTGACTATAAATTGTGATGATATGTGGATTTGTTAACTTTTGGATTTGGGAATAATTTAGGTGGATTTTGGGATCAAGGAGTGTATTTTTGGCGCTGACGAAGGCGGATTGTAACGCCCTGATTTTCGCCCCGTCAAAAAATCTATTTTATTAAAATCCTATTTTCAAAAAAATTTGGTTCTTTAGTGTATTTAGGATTTTGTGTCAAAGGTCTCAATTAATTCATTTCCTTGTGAACCCAAAACCTTGATCATGATATCGTCTTCCCAAATTAAGTTTCAATTATTCGAATTTTGAAGTTCGAGTTTTTCCTCCTAAACCTTTCTAAAAATTTGTATGGTTGAAATTTCGATTTCGGGATTTTAACCGTATCGTCAAATAATCTCCTTTCCATTCAGGGAGTCTAAAAATATTTATTTTTAGACTTCGACCGCCTGATAAATATTTCCTATATGTGCACATATCAAAACCAAAATTTCTGCGCACGTAAAATCCAAAATCTACGGTCGTTATTCCTGTTGGATTTAATCGCGCACCGACGAAACCGGCAAAGACCAAGTTTTCCATTCAATCATTCTTTTCCAAATAAAATCCCCGCGTTCGGATTTTGGAATCCGAATCGTGTCCTAAATTATCCCTCTATTTTCTATCCGTTTTGAATTATTTTGTTTAAAGCTCCGCTCACTCCATTCGTCACAAATTTTTATTTCAAAACCAAAGCCCATCCAAACAAATTCTCTATTTATACAAAAATCCTAAACAAATCATTAGAATTTCCAATCCAGTTACAGTTCTTTTACAAGTCCAAAAATATTCACAACACGCGAGCAAAGCAACAGACGGACCACATACGTGCACACATTTCTTTTCTCAGTACAGCAAACAAGCAAAATATGCACGTTCACCCTATTGCCCATGCATGCTCACGTTCTCTACTTCATTTTCCTACCTTCTCTGCCTCTCTTGCATTTTTCATTGAGCAAAATAGGCATGTCACTGTCCTTTCCCTGACACCCATTAAAACCCCTGACAACCATTAACCATATGAAGACAAATAAACAGACAGCAGCAGAGAGAGGCTGTAGACACAGAAGCGAGTTTGTCCACCGTCTATTTCTTCTCCATGGCAACATCCTCGTGCTCCCAGCTCCATTGCACCGTACCAAAAAAGCTTAGAGGTAGAGGTAGTAGTCCACGCTGAAAGCAAGCATCGTGCCTACACCGTCCCACACTGACACTGAAAGCAAGCACCGTGCCTACACCGTTCCGCATCGACCGCTGTCCTCGCTCCCCTGTGCTGCCTTGCCATTAGCGTCAGCTGAACAGAGCAGTCGGCCCCACTCGGCTGAGCCGCCTTCGTCGTCATCCGCCGGCCACGACGGCTATAAAAGCCGCCATCTTCCGTTCGCTGTCGCCGCCTCTTCTCCATCTCAAACCACCGTGGCCGCTGCCATTACAACGACGGGCCGAACGTCGTCGTCATTCGGCCGAACGCTCAGCCCGACCGTTGTCCAGGCCGAGCCGAGCCCCCGGCACAACGCCGTCTCCCGGCCAAGCCGCCCGGGTCGCCTCCCCGGCCGTCGTCCGGCCGAGCCGCCCGACGGCCGTAAGCCGCTTCGGCCTCCACTCCGCCGTGTCGCCCCTGCCGAGCAGCCGGCCGCGCTCCTCCCAGCGCCCTACGTCGAGCCGCCTCGGTCGGCGTCGCCCAGCCGGCCGTGCCGACGCGTCGCCGCCCCTGCCGGCGCCGCCTCCCGGCCGAGCCACGCGCCGCCTCCCAGCCGCGCCGCGCCACCACCGGTGGCGCTCCGGCCGCCATTGCCGCGCTCGGCCGGCGCCTTCCCAGCCACCGGCGCCGCCCCAACCCCTTCTTGCCAACGCACCGCCCCCAAACGCATCCTGCCGCGCGCCGTGCAGCCGCCCCTTCACCGCGGCGCTGCCGTCGCCCCGCACGCCCCACCACCGGCGCCCTCCCCCTCGGCTCTCCTCTTGAAGAAGCAGAGAACAGAGAAAGGAAGAAGGAGAGAGAAGGAAAAGATAATAAGGAAAGAGAGAGGAAGGAGAAGGGAAAAGAAGAAAAAAAAGAAAAAAAGTAAAAGAGGTGGGACCCGCTGGTGGGCCCTACTATTTTGACTCTCTCTTCCTCTGCGGACCCATGAAGATTTCAAAAAAGTCTATATTATCTTCCTCTTCGTTGTCGGGCTAAGCCCATGAAGTTCTCTACAAAGTCTACATGACGCCTCTACTTCATTGGGCCAACCGGCCTGACAATCTATCCACAAGTCGAAAACACCTCCCCTATTTCCTCGGGCCAAGCCCAAGAAATCCATTTCCTGTAAAAGTCTACATTACATTCTTCGGGCGAAGCCCACCAACAGCCTCCCTCCTCATCAAAGTCTAATATATTTCCCTCTACTCATCCTAGCTCCTCTATGAAGTCTATAGTACCTCCCAACCCGACCTCCCTCACCTCTGGGCTTAGCCCAAGCCCTCCAAAAATAAAGTTCAATATGCCTCCCTGTTACTTCACAGCCAAGGAATATTCTTGGGAATATTCCTTTCAATTTAATAAATCCTTTCTCTCACATTTTAGAAAATCCAATAATCTTCCAAAATTCGTATCTCCCCAACCGTAAGTCCGATTGACTCTGTTCAACTTCCATAATATTTCTAAAAATAAGATTGATACAATGACACTATTAGTTTATAATAGTTGTTATCTGTTTTATAGGGTTTTGGATATTTTTCTCTTTTCGATCGTGTAATGGACGTTTCGGAGATGCAACGGACGCGGATTTTCTCGAAGGTTTGAAGACCAACAATAAGGCAAGCCACTCTTCGATCATATTGCTCCTGGTTTATAAAATGTGTTTTTTGCAAAATTGCATATTTAGCGTACACAATTATTTTGATCGGCCATCGGTCTACGAGCACACGACCGACGGACTAACCTATGTAGTTGCATTATTTTCCGTAGGACCTTGTTAAACTTAACCCCTGTCGCTCCACCACAGCAGTACCTCGATGCTTGCGCTCTTTGGGCGTAGGTATCCTTTTGCACCATTTGATTATATCAAGTTTATACATGGTTATCGATGTGGAAAAACTTGGGTTGTGAAAGGTTTATAAAACCCGACTCGGGGAGTCGGTGACTTTGAAAATAAAAAGGTTTTATGGGAGAAAACTTGCGGTGCGAATCCTCTCCTGTGTGGTTTGGTTTCGTAGTCACGCATAAGAACTGATTCATTTGGGTTTTATATCCGAGCATCTCACAGTACGACCACATGGGTAAAATGGGATGCCTCTAGATGAGTAACTAGCTAAAACATAGGTGTCTAACATGTTGGTAGGTGAGGAGCTCCGATATGGTGGAGTTTACGGCAATCTCCTACAGTGAGAATGTGTCGGGGGTCCATACGGTGGGGCCGGAGTAGATGAGGGCCTAAGACTGGCCTGATGCTTGGTGGAGAGATTCCACCCATCTGTGTGACACGGGACATTTATGGTTTGGTTAGGGAAAGGCTTTGTCACGAACTTCCGGTACCGGCCAGTATCGGTGTAAGCTTCATGTCTTGTGGGAAAAGCGTACAGTCTCTGCAGAGGTTTAACTGAACTGTTCGAACAATCGTGCCCACGATCAAGGGCAAATGTGAGGTGATTCTTATAGCGTAGATTTGTTTTTAAAACTTATTTAATAAATTGGTTCGTGGGATGGGAACCATTACCAGACTCCTTTTTTGTGACTGACAGCCAGCCTTCGTGGTTGGGAACAGGCCTGTGTGACCTGGGGTGTCGTCTGGTACCATAGGGCCGAGAGGGCTGATTTGGGGGCCGAGATGGCCGAGTTTGGGTTGGTAGGTCGAGAGGACCGGACCCGGGGTTGTTAACCTTGAGACTTGGTTAACGGATGATTGGAGAGAAAGTTGGGTTATGTTGTGAAAGTGAAAAGAAACTAATAAAGGAGAAAGTGTTATAAATGCTAAAATTTGGCTTTTCCGCTCGAGTTGTTGCAAAGCAACTTGTGTTTGGATTGAGGTGAGACACCTCCTTTCGAAGGAAAAGTGTATTTTTGAAACCTACACGTAGACTTTTGAAAAGTGTTTTAAAATGTTTTGCCAAACAAGCTCAGTCTTTCTTTGAAGCTTGCATGTACACATTTCCTAGTGGCTTGCTGGGTACGAAAGTACTCAATCCCCCATTGTTGTTATTTTTCTCCTCTTGGCTTAAGTTCAGGAAGAAGATGAAGGTTGGAGTTTTGTCCCTAAACCCAAACTACTGCCGGTGGATTTGGTGTCCTAGCTTCGCTAAGTTTCGCTGCTACTGACTCTGATTGAAGGTTGCAACTCAGGGATTGCTCGAAGCTGCAACGTAAAGGTATATTGTATTTATTTTAAATCTTGCATTGATTCATCATGTTACCGCTGGTACCAGCATCGTTATCCTGAGACTGCTACCTGTTTTGCGGTTCCGTGGGAAAGCGGTTCGCCGTTCTCCTGCGACATGCTCTCCTCGGTGCCATTTGTACAGTGGCGCAGGGGCGGGGTGTGACACGGATGGAGCGGCATCACTCTGTCATTTTTCTTAGTGCTGGCCAGTATTATCGCAGGCGAACGATATAACGTAGCTGCCTATGCAAATTCATTTTTGCAAGCGGCTACCTTATGAAGACCGCTAGCAAAAATGGATCGATGCTGGTGATTGCAAACACCAGCGAAAATACTGTATTATCACAGGCCTTTTGGTCTCTAATGATGTCACTGGCTGCTTGTGAAAACCTATTTTGGACGCCATGAAAAGTCATATTTGTAGTTGATACGAAATATATGAATGAATATATGTTAAGTATTATAAATGATGGATAGATAAATTGAAATATTGTGAAAATGATGTGAGAGATGATGATTGGATATGTTTACATGTTGTTTTGTAGAATTCAATAAATTATAGATGATACTGCATGTTTGCATGAGCTATTTAATAAGTAATTATTGTTAGTGGATGATGATGTGATATGTTTGTATGTTGAGCTTTGGACTCAGTGGGTTGTAACTTTATAAATGTATAGATGAGTAGTTTGACACATGCTGGTCATTTGTTTGTTTTTGTTACCACCTATCATGTGGAATAGTGTCATATGTAGGAAACCTGAAACATTTGCATCTTACTTGTTCAAAACATTAATAGTAAAGCTAACAACTAGCTATAAACTCATATTAGAGCTAACATGTATAATAGATTAGCCGTAAGGTTAGCTTTATTTTTTCTATCTTCTCTTTTTCTCTTACTATAAACTTAATTCATTTATCTTGGAGGATTTGTAGAGCTAGCTCTTATATTCACTACTACAGAGAACCTAATAGATGCTAGTTGAAAACCTCTTATAAGTGTCGATTTTCTAAATGGCACCCAATAGGGGGCACCAATGATTTCTAGTATTGGTGCCGGTTCCAGAACAGACATCTGTTAAGATTATAGGTGTCCATCTATAATCTTTGAAATAAAAAAATTTGGCAAAAAAGAAATCTTCGATTTGTGCCGTGGAGCTCAGAAAGCACCGCTGTTGTTGGGTGGAGCTCCGGTAGGAAGACACCGCTGTCGTCGAGTAGCAAGAACACAGCGCCACGAACCAGATCGAGGGTGAGGGGGGAAGGAAGGAAGAAGGAGCGCCGTGGGTAGTAGCAAGGAGAGACATACTGAGGTGGTGCTTGGTGTGCTCCTGATGGAGGTGGAGTCATCACCGGCCTCGGGGGCGGCGTGGTAGAGGCACGCTCCGAGTTGCGCGTTGCCATCGGCTAGCACCACGTGGTCCATCCGTAGGGCTGCCGCCGCAGCGTCCTTCGCGTCGGTGAGCACTGCGAGGTCCTTCCCCCGCCACTGCAACACCGCGCGGTCTGCTAGTCGTGCCCCCACAAACCTTGTCGCCGCACGCTGAACTCAAATTCCAGGGCTTGGAGTGATGAATACTGGCAAAAAAAGATGACGAGCGCTGGAGGAGGGGAGCGGAGTGGTGGCGGAGGCGGAGGTGACGGTGGAGTGGAATGGGGGGAGGAGGTGGAGGTGGAGGCGAGATTGCGAGAGGGGAGAGGGCATCTGACAAGAGGGAGGGGGAGATAAAGCAAAGGCAGTGAGTGCGTGTGGATAAGAACGCGTCCTACTGGCTCGGCTCGACTGGGGTGTCGGCTTTTTAATTAACCCGCACCTATAATACCGATATCTATAATATATTATAGGTGTTAGTTTAAAAAAAGAAGTACTAATAATAGTATTAGTGCCGGTTTTTTTCTAAAACTAGCCCATATAGTTTGCTCAAAAGTGTCAGTTATATATTTTTTCATCCCATGAAGTTTGGAAAAGATCAATAGATATCGGTTTTAAATGAGTCGATACCTATGAGCTGATACTTATTAAGGGTTTTTGTGTTAATGATTTGAGCCAATATTTTGTACTTTCCTTTATTTTCCTTCTCTATATGTGCTTATAGTTTAATTATAGCCAACTATTATATTTGCTCTTATACACATTCCCATCTTCCTGTTTAAAACCGACTAGGCCCAGATCGTGAATCAATGGTCGGATTTCTACCGCCGCTGTCTTGAGCCAATCACACCTGATTTCCTGTGCGACATCAATGGCACTAGCCCAAGAGCACGGCAGATCGTGCACCGCCCCCAGGGAGAGAAAACAAAGCGACTCATCTGCCATCTCAACCTCTCGCCTCCTACATAAATCGCACATTGATCTCTAGCTCTCTGATACACTAGTTTTCATTTTTCTCTCTTCCTACGGCGAGACAAGTAGAGCAGGACTCCTTGGGTGGAGCCGTGGAGGTAAGGACTAAGCATGGTCTCTAATATATATCTCAAACTTCGATCTCAACAATATTTTTTTTCAGATTTCAGGTGTTGCCGTGGAATCAATGGACACCCTACCACTGCCGGTGCTGGAGAAGCTGCCACCGGAGACGAGGGACTGGTTGGAGCTGCCGCTGGATGCGCTCTCCGTCCTCTTCACCAAGTTGCGCATCGTCGAGGTCCTCATGGGCGCCGGCCTCGTGTGCTGCCCATGACTCCAAGCGGCCAAGCTGCCTCACCTGTGGCAATGCGTCGACATGTCGCACCATTAGCGTAAACCGACAAAGATTGACGAAAACTATGTTAGAACTAGGCAAAAAGTAGATGCGATATTGAAAAATCGATTTAATTAGCTAATTGTGTTGGAAGTAGATTGTGTGCTCAATTGAACCGGCCATAGCCCTTATAATGGAGTTGATCTTGTCTCCTACAGGACCTCCTCCACGTCTAACTCGAGGTAGAGACAAGTAGAACTTGGAAAACCTTAGCCCAAGCGAGGAAACTTGGAAACCCGAGACCTAGCGAAATTCGACCTGTACTCAGACTCAACGGGTCTGACCGACCCAAAGGTGGCGGTCAGACTGGCCCTGTGAAGGAAACTCAGTCCTTTTCAAATTTGGCAATGCTTTCCTATTTTGTGTCTAGGTGCCGAATTTAGGTGTTAATAGGGATTACTAGGTTTCATATCTTAGTCACCCGCTATATATCTAGTGATAAGATGTCAATCCAATGGTTGGACAGTCGTCTTCAGCCTCTAGCGGGGAGAGGGAGAAGCGGGGTTTCTGGCGATGACGACATGTCAGTACTCTGGTAAAGGATCTACGGATTAGCGTTTCAGAGTTGGGTAGTATGTAGTGGTGAAGCAGGGTATGGGGCAGCCGGTGAGAACGGGTTTAGAGGGATGGCCGGGTTGGTGGAAGATTGGCAGTGTGGTGGGCGGTAATGGTATGTGGGTGGCGAGGCGCCAACAAACACTACTACAAAAACCTCCATAGGTACCGGCCACATAGGTGCCGGATTTGCTAGAACCGGTACCTAAAAGACAATTTCCGCCCATTTTTCCACGAACCGGCACCTATAAGGTCTTATAGGTGCCGGTCGGTTGGGAGAGGCTCATTGGTGCCGGTTTGTTAGAAGAACCGGCACCAATGAGCCCAAAAAAGGTGCCGGCCTTCTTTACAAACCGGCACCTATCACATAGGTGCCGATTCGTAATAAGAACTGGCACCTATGTTACGGCCACATAGGTGCCGCTTTATCCTAATAAACCGACACCTATCACATAGGTGATAGGTGCCGGTTTTTAATAAGAACCGACACCTATGTGGTGGCTTCCGACGGAAGGAAACTAAATAGGTGTCGGTTCATAACATGAACCAACACCTATATCCCCAAGTCTATATATACCCCTCGTTCACTGCATACTCACGATTTTGAGGCTTCTCTTCAGCTCATCCAAACGGGGGGAGGAGGTTTTGCCCAAAAATTTAAAAAATATCGAGAGATCTATGTGTTTGCATGCGTAAAGATTAGTATATGTTGATTCGATATGTAATTCGCACTAATATTTGTCAAGTTATTTTTTGCAATTTGTTTTGTTGAATGAGAAGCATGAGAAAGTATGATGACTTATTAATATTGGAGTAATTTAGAGATTAATCATCAATGAGTAATGTAACTATTATGAACATATATCAGAATTTCAATAGATATAGAGAATGATATATGTATGTTAGTGGTTAATTTAAGAATTTTCTTAGGAGCGATGGATGAAGGATGGATGAACGTTCTGGAGCGCGGTACCTTGGAATATGCCAGGAGAGTAACCAACTTCGTGATCGCAGCCACGCGATCCAGATCATTGAACACGACGGAACACTTGCGTTGTCCATGCGCTGATTGCAGGAATGAGAGACAGTTTTGTGCAAAACAAGTTCATGAGCATCTCCTAACAAGGGGTTTTATGCCTAATTACACATGTCAGGACAATCATGGTGAAGATGAGAATCCGGATGTAATGAACGGAGACAATGTGGAGTTGCCTGCTGACGGAGGTGGATATGATAGTGACGAATCAGATGGTTTAGATCAAATGTTACGCAACGGGGAGACAGCCTACGACGATGACAGGCAATATGAGAAGTTCAAGGGCATGGTGGAGGACTCAAAAACCCCGCTTTATCGAGGATGCAATGGGCAGCACACTAAATTACACGTCGTCCTCTCGTTGCTGCAGATGAAATCAACCAACGGTTGGAGTGACAAGAGCTTCACAGAGCTTCTAGAGCTGATTGGAGACCTCCTTCCAGCGGGTCATGTGCTGCCAGAAACAACATACCGAGCGAAGAAGGTTGTCTGCCCACTCGGACTGGAAGTGCAGAAAATTCACGCATGTCGAAATGACTGTATCCTATATCGAGGTGACTATGCAGACTTGGATACATGTCCAGTTTGCGGAGCACCGCGGTATAAGAGTGGAGTTAACGATGATGATGATGTTGATGATGACAGTGGTGGCCCAGTCCTGAAGAAGAGGAAAGTGCCCGTTAAAGTTGCGTGGTATTTTTCTATAATCCCTCGGATTGAACGCATGTATGCAAACAAAAAACATGCAAAGATGATGCGTTGGCACCACGAAGAGCGTAAGAAAGATGGAATGATAAGACACCCTGCCGATGGATCTCAATGGAGAAAGATAGATAGAAAGTACAAAAAGCATTTTACGCAGGAGATTAGGAATATAAGGTTTGGGTTGAGCACGGATGGGATGAATCCATTCGGTGACATGAGCAGTCGGCATAGCACGTGGCCAGTGGCACTTGTTATCTACAACCTTCCTTCATGGTTGTGCATGAAGCGTAAGTATATTATGATGCCACTTCTAATCCAAGGGTCCAAGCAACCTGGCAACGATATCGATGTCTACTTCAGGCCATTAGTGGATGATCTTAAGTTTCTATGGGACCAGGGTGTGCAGATGTGGGATGCGTATAAAAGAGAGTACTTCACCTTAAGGGCAATGTTGTTCGTTACCATCCAAGATTACCCTGCAGCTGGTAACACATCCGGGCAAACAGTGAAAGGTGGTTGTGCATGTGTGCAGTGCATGCGGAATACAGCGAGCAGGTGGCTGAAGTACTTCGGAAAGACTGTGTACATGCGCCATCGAAGGTTTCTTCCAGCCGGCCACCAGTACCGTAGCAATACAAGAGATTTCGATGGCACGGTGGAGGAGGGTACAGCTCCAACACATCGTACCGGCAAAGAGATTTTTGAAGAGGTACAAGATATTGGATGTATATTTGGTAAGGGGCAAGGCAATCGAGGCACAATGAGTAAGGGTGGTGAGAAACCTCTTTGGAAGAAGAAATCTATCTTTTGGAAACTACCATATTGGAAAGATTTGGATGTCCGTCGCGCAATTGACGTGATGCACGTTGAGAAGAATGTGTGCGAGAGTTTGATGGGACTCCTGCTAAACATACTCGGTAAGACAAAGGACACGTTGAAAGCCCGGAGAGACCTCGCAGACATGAACATCAAGTCCGAGCTACATCCTCAAGAACGTCCCAATGGTCGCCAGTACCTCCCTCCCACGTGCTACACCCTTAGTACCGCAGAGAAAATAAGCATGTTGGAGTGTCTGCAGGGTGTCCGAGTCCCTTCTGGTTACTCTGCGAACATTAAAAGACTTGTTAACATGAAAGAGAAGAAATTAGTGGGCATGAAGTCACATGATTGCCATGTGCTGATGACACAACTTCTTCCTGTTGCTATTAGAGGCATTTTGCCAGATAAGGTTCGAAACCCAATCATAAAGCTGTGCTCGTTCTTTAACGCTATATATCAGAAGGTGATCGATCCAAGCACGCTAGACAAGCTCCAAGCAGATGCAATCATTACCCTTTGCCAGTTCGAGATGTGTTTTCCACCATCATTTTTTGATATAATGGCTCACCTCGTGTCACATCTCGTGAAAGAGATAAAGATTCTCGGCCCAGTGTATCTGCATAACATGTGGGCTTTCGAGAGGTTCATGGGGATCATAAAGAAGTATGTGCGTAATAGAGCTCAACCAGAAGGCAGTATTGTAGAGGGTTATGCAACAGAGGAGGTGGTTGAGTTCTGTATCAACTATATGGATTTGCATCCCATTGGTGTGTTGTTGTCTCGACATGAGGGCAGGCTACTAGGGAAAGGGACACTAGGGCATAAGGCAATATTCACCCCTAGCCTAGAAACATTACGGCAAGCACATTTCGCAATGCTCCAGTAGTCAGCCTTGGTGGCTCCATTTGTCGACATGCATTATAACACACTCCGCAGCGAGAACCCAAGCAAATCAGAGGCATGGATAGCTAAGCAGCATAGGTTGAATTTTGGCGATTGGTTACGGAAGCATATCATGGCTATGAATACTGATAATGACCAGTTGTATGTTTTATCTCGGGGACCTGCGAGCACAATTCAATCATTCCAAGGGTATGACATTAATGGATATACATTTTACATGAGAACCCAAGATGCCAAGAGCTCGTATCAAAACAGTCGTGTCCGCATAGATGCCTTCGACAGTAATGGTGTAGAACAAACGTACTATGGTTATATAGAGACAATCTGGGAGCTTGAATATGGATTGCTGAAGGTACCACTTTTCCAGTGTCAATGGGTCAAAATTCCAAGTGGTTTGAGGATTGACAAGTACGGAATGTTCATCGTGGACTTAAACAATGTGGGTTATCAAGATGAACCATTTGTGCTCGCAAAATCCGTAACACAAGTTTTCTATGTCAAAGACCCTTCTTCGTTGACCGATCGCCACGTGGTTCTCCATGGAAAGCGAAGCATTGTCGAAGTTGAGAATATCGTTGATGAGGAAGGCTATGATCAAATCGACGAGCTACCACAGTTTGCAACAGATGTAGAAGGAGGTGAAGAAAGTCAGGAAGACGAAGACGACGAAGAAGCACCATATGTACGCAGTGACCATGAAGAAGGAGTAATTGTGATAGACCTGCATGTTTGAATTTTATTGTAACAAACATGAATGTGTAATTTTGGATCATAAAATATTATAATATTGTGATTTTGTTTTCCGTAGTAATTCTTTTACAATGCATAAAATCATTACATAAATACGGTTACTACAGGTTAATCATTCCTCAATGTTTTCAAAAGTCATTAAATATGTTATTCTAAATGTAAAAGTGTATACAATTTTTTTTAAAAGAGACATTGTAAAGTACTACATTTGGAACTCCAAACATGAACAACATTAATTGTGTTAAATAAGTAAATATATCGTTGTACCTCCCATCGTTTTCCATTTGATACATATGGACCTGAAGTGGGACATCTAAATGGGCTATTACTTACCATAAAAGATTAGCGAAATTTTAACTAGATGGAAGGGCTTGGGATACAAAGAGACAACAGCAATTCAAACTTCAATAATAAGACTGTAATACACTTAACTTGTTCCCCATAGAGTGAGAAGATTGCCTGAACCTTCATTTTAGTTTGTGCACCGCTTGGAGTTAGCCACATAGGTACTGGTTCCTATTTACAACCGGTACCTATTGTGGTAAAAGGTGCCGGTTTTAATTAAGAACCGGTACCTATAAGATACAAAAGGTACCGGTTCTAATTTAAAACCGACACCTTTTTGCCAAAATAGGTACCGGTTGTAAGTAGGAACCGGTACCTATGTGGCTCATATATATATATATATATGCCGCCGTCTCTGCCTTCGCCATTTTTCCCAAACCAGCCCGCCGTCGCCATCGATCTGGTGACCGCCGCCCGCCGCCCGCCGTCGCCCTTCACCACCATCCCCTCGCTCACCTGCCAGCCAGCGCCCTCCAGCGCCATCACCGCTAGGCAGCGCCATCCCCGTCCTCCACCGCCGTCGGTCCTCCCCTAGCCTGGATCGATCTACCGCCGTCGCCGTCCACCGCCGTCCACCTCCTCCTCCTCCTCCTCGGCGTCGCCTATACAAGAGGTGCCCCCGTACGCTCCTCCCCATTTAACTATTGTCCATTGGATATATGTGTATTATTTTTCATTCCACTAGGTGCGCGCGCTAATAAATACGAAATATAATGGCACCTGTTGCTAGTACTCTATCTCCATGCCTATGTGTCAACCACTGCCATATAAAATTACAGTTAGACTATATTGAAACCCTCAACTGAAAGTAATGGGCAAATAAAACAGCATAACTTTTTATATTTATTATAGGTTTTCCATCGCGGAAAAAGATAAATAATGTCTCAAAATTCCATCTCTAAATTACACAACATTTTCTGCCCTCTGATAGACTTTATTTTTTTTCTTTTTTTCCGGGGTCTTCAATCTCATTCTCATAGACGTTGCCATCATGGCTTTAGCCATGTGTATCATGGAGTGGTCTGACCCAACCATAAATTGCATTCTGTATAGTACTTGAAAATTTCAGAATACCTAGCATTGGTTTGATTCTTAATTGTACTTGTTGGATGATTTTCAGAATTGAAATTTAGATGAAAATATCAATTCATTCTATAGGATATTTTCATCTTCATACCAAACATTTGAGACTTCCATTAGATGGCAAATTTCTAGATAAACCAACATAGTTCTCAATTCTGCAGTGCATCATAACTTAAATTCATGAGAATTGCAAACAAATAAGTAAATTCAAATAGTCAAAACAGCTGTTATGCTTTCAGTAAAAGCTGTGCCATCGTGCCTTTTGTCCAAAAATTCAAATAGGAAGGAGAAACAGCAGCCAGCAAATGTATACTAGGCAGAATAGTTAGTTAATGTAGATCAGACATGGTTGAGTTGTACATTGCACTAGCCAGCACACCCTAACAATGAACTGATTAGGGAACAGAATAACCCACCACCAGCATATACATGTGAATGCACCAAATTCATGTATGTCATGTGTATATTAATTTTTATGCCATTGATTTATTCAGGTTTCTACTGCACCTAGAGGAATCATAGCTATTTTGGTGTCAACCTGCAACCTAATCATAGCTATTTTGGTGTCAACCTGCAACCTGTTTGCTTGCGCACTCCCTGCTGCCAACTAGCTTTAGCAAATATTTTTAAAGAGGTAATTTCTGAACATATGGCAAATCATCTATATTTGCTTGCTTGTACAGATTGTTAAAAGCTGGTTGAAAATACTATATAGTTTAAGTTTTGAAGCTGTACTGTTGCTAGCATTTTAAACCAACATATCATGGCACTATTTCCTTTCTTTCTTTTCGAGCTCCAAAATACTGTATTGTTTAAGTTTTGAAGCTGATGCCACTCTTTAATTAGACTGTCACTTGTCACATGTGGGTTAGCTCCAAAATACTGTATTGTTTAAGTTTAATTGATGTATGCACGCTGCTGGGTTAGCTATTACCTCGTGCAATTATTTAATTAGATCCTACTGGTCCAGTCAAGTTACGTATGGAATTAGATGGCATTACTTAACTTTTGGTAGATTTAGAAGAATATCATCAAGAGGACAATAAGTTCTTACACTAATTTCTTGTATCTATCTAGCAATAGTTCTAGCCTAGGTCTACAAAAAAGGAAATGTCAGGCCAACAAGATAACAGTAGGCCTGCAAATTCTGGAGAAAGCGATGGTGGTAATGGTAGCCCAAGTGGCTTTCTAAACTTGAATCAGCCCGGTGATAACCCGCACAATATGGAGGTAAATTAACCCATCTGGAACAAATAATACCTTAAAAGTACATATATCATCGGATATGAATGACTAATTTATACCGATGTTTGAAGGAGGTTGATCCTTCAGCCACTACGCACTCTGCGAATACTTCAACCTCATCGGCAAGAAGAAAGGCTAGAGGTCTAACTAGGATGCCCTCAGGTCTATACACTATCACAGAGTTAGTTGCAGATGGGACCCCTATAGCTCCACAATCGGCTCTCACCCCATATGGCAATGCTATAGGTGTCATCGTGAAGGATGACATCCCCATCAAGTACCGGCACTAGAAGAGCAGTGATAGAGATGAATTGGAGTGGATGGTACTAGACAGAGACAAGAAACCTGCTTGGGAAAAGTTAAAGCGGACATTCCAGTTTCCCGAGGGTTCAGAAGAACTCGCAAAGTCCGAGGCTCTTAAGAAGATGTCCATCAGCTTCAAGAAGTGGAAGACGGATCTTAACATGAAGTTTGTCAAGAAGGGCCTGACACCAAATTTTGAAGATGCCAATTATCGAAGGTGTCGTCTTTTCTGGAATGACTTTGTGGCCTACAGAACATCAGATGAAGCAAAGGAGATTAGCGAAAGGAACCAGGCCAATGCGGCCAAAAACCGATACCCTCACTGTCTTGGCCCTAGTGGATATGCTAAGAACATAGTCAAATGGCAACTCCGGGAAGATGAGCTGCTGCAAAAGGGAATCGAGATCGAGACGAAGGACTGGTGTCAACGGGGAAAGAATTACCAATACGCCCGAGGTTCAACACTCTCGGATACAGGCGAGTTGATACACAAGGGTCCTCGAGAGCAAGAAGTGTCCCAGAGGCTCCACGATGTCCATCTAAAGTCCTCAGAAGGTTCTTTTGTTGCGAGCAGGGAGAGAGATGAGCTTACACTTGCATTGCAGAACCCTGAGCATCCGGGACGCACAAGAGGAATAGGCCTAGTTCCATGGAGGAAAGGTTTTCCTGAAGACAGACATAGGTACCGGTCTCGGAGCAATAAAATTTCCAGAGACCAATCGGAAAAGATAAGGCTATTGAAAGAACAAATGGCACTGGTAATGGCAAGGCTTGAAGGTCAGGATGGAGGCAATGCTGGCCACTTAACCAGTCCAGGTGGAAAGAAAAGCAGCTGCGCTTCAACTGAGGTTCCTCAAGAACCGGACACGGTTCATTACCCCGTGGACGACATCACTGTACGTACTGCATGCAGGCTGCATGTGCCACTTCAAAACATCACTAAAGAGGTGGCACGCGCTATGGCACATCCCGTAACGGAGGGAGGGAGGATACACGGTAAGCCGATACCAAGTGGCTACTTAAGGGTCGAAGTGGAGGACGTGCCGAGGAGATACAGGGCAGTGCAGCTTGATTTTGCTCCAGAGGAGGGGGTGAACACTCTTCGAGAAGCCGTCCACAACATAATCCTGTGGCGCAAGCGTTTCATTATCTTCCCTTCAGGAGATGGTGATGACGAGCCAAGCGATGGCGGGTCTAGCTCTGAAGGACTTCCTCTCTCCCCTCAAAGGATGCCAACTCCACCACCATTGCCACATAAGAGCCCGTCTCCTCTACCGGCACAACGTAAGAGCCCATCTCCTCCAAAGGCAGCACATCAGAGCCTAGCTTCATCAGACCGGTCGAAAAAGAGGGGACACCTCTGTAAAACTTCCCAAATGTCTGAACCACCATCTCTGAAGAAGACCAAGAAGACGCCATTGCCTACCAGGTCGGAGCCATCTCTGAAGGAAAAAAAGGCAGCGACAAATGTGAAAGTGCCAGTTGAAGTACAGGATCACTTCATTCGCTTGGCAAGGCTACCTGCCCGAAAGCCATCTATTACGGACTTCCGACGCACGATCAGGAAAAAGGGATTGCAAGAATTTTCGAAGAAAGAATTCAAGAAAGATGAGGCCAGCAAAACTGTGCAAGACTTTCTAAAAGAGGCAGGGCTGAAAAGTTTGGATGATGTCGATAATATTGAGATGGCCCCATTGGCAGCTCAGTTCAAGCTTGGTCATTCTTTGGCTACTGACGAATATCGCAAGGTCGTCGGCAATTGTACTCAAATGAGAAGGGTAGAAGAGTGGTACTTACAGATGGCCAAGGAGGGTAAGGAGATGTTCCCCGTCTTTTACAGGGACGAGGACTTTCATCACTGTGATGGTATAGTTTGGGTCCCATTTAAAGAACTATTTCATCTATACAATCTGAGGGAGCTAGACTTATCGGTAATTCAGTTATGGGCATTGTAAGTATACTCGACCTCTCGCTATTTTTCTAAGTAAATATCCTCGTTGCGTGTCTAATTTCTTTCCTTATGTAGAATGGGGGCGCTTGAATGTAGAGCGACCCATAACAAGCTAGGATTCCTCGATCCACAAATAGTCAATTCCTACAATATTGACGAAGGCGAACGGTCCTCCGAAGAAGTGCTGAACTACCTTTACACATCCTTTGTCAAGCTGTAGGACATGAATACCATCCTTTTGCCCTACCACTTTTAAGTAAGTGTGGCATTATCGTTGTACCTCCATCGTTGTACTTTAATATGTTAATTGTTCTCTTCCCTTGTATGTAGGCCTCACTGGATTCTTGTTGCGATCCATTTAAACGATTCCAAGATTGTCGTCATGGATGGAATGAGGAAACCGCAAGCCAACTACCAATCCCTCATTGACATCCTAGATAAGACACTTGTGAAGTATAAGAAGAAGTGTATTCGACACGCTCCGTGTGCAAATAGATTCCGAGTTTGGTGCCACCCTTATTGCTCACGTCGGGATCTGGGCACGAGCACATGTGGGTTCTACATGATGAGATTTATGTGGGTTTTCATGGAGGACGGCAACTAGAACATTACGGATGCTGAGGTTCGCCATGTCTCTTAAGACATAAATCCAATTTTCTAAACACATAGTACCTTTCCACATCTTTAATCCTTCCATTTGCAGAAATTAAAGCTCCCGACAAGTAAATTGCTGCCACATGTTTGTTTGGGCCTCGCTGAACAACTATGTGGATTCATCTTCAATCATATCATCTCGTCAAACGGCGCATACAATATTTCAAAGGCTCCTGCTGGGCTAGTGGGTTTCATTGAGGCTGGTGGCCCTAGTGACACTTTAGATAGCCCATCAATGACAAAGCATACAAAGACCTAGAATTAGTGGACCATACCTTTCAAACATTTTCTAAGTATCTTGTAGATTAGTTATTTGGATTGATGTGGTTTTCTTAATGTCTTGAACATGCATTAAGTTTCTCTATTTGTTAATGTTTATCTATTATTTTTTGAAACATATATCTAACCATGTATTAAATTTTCTCTATTTAATATTTTTATCCCTAACAGCAACAGGTGATCTCACTGATTGGATGTGGCATGGATGAGGGAGGCATCATCATTGTTGTCTCTGTAAGCAACAGGTGAGCATATGTAACTAAAATTTTCATATGAGTATGAGTTTAGAGCATTTGAGATGTTGTAGAACTCAAGCAAATTTTTGTCAAGTCTCCTGAGATGTGTAACACATCTGGTCGCCGCCTTCGTGTGGTTCGACGGGCACGTCTCAGGCTGAAGTTGACTGGCACGCTGAGTCCCAGCAATATCTTCTATGCTCTCTACTCGAGTCTTCGGGTTTTATATTATGGTTGCATGCTAATCAGTCTAGCTAAACATCGCTTGATAACAATCTGCTCCATCTGCTAGCTAACTTTGTTGATCATAGCAAAGCTATGGAATAATATGAGGTAAAAAGGATATATATATATATATATATATATATATATATATATATATATATATATATATATATATATATATATATATATTGAGAAAATGGGACTGATCGTACGTTGAATATTCAATATATGCATGAAGCACTCAGAAATGGTTTGCAGTTTTGTTTTGCCACCGGCCATGCATATATGTGCTAGAATGAGTGGATATCTGCTTAATTTGCACCAGATGTGCGGATATTTGTTCAAATTTTTTGTAGAAATATGGAAGATCAATTATATCCCCATATATGCAGTTTTGCTATGCAAAGATTATCTTCCAAGCTGTACATTTATAGTGATCTGAAAAGTTGTCCTCGACCATATAAAAAAATGACATATATTCACTACTACACAAATACTCATTGGTGCCGGTTCCAAAGGCCTCGTAGGTGCCGGTTTTGAAGCCGACACCAATTGATCGGCATCAATGATAAAAGCTATTGGTACAGGTTCCTCAACCGGCACCTATAAAACTATAGGTGCTGGTTGTAAATGTCGAACCAGCACCTATATGGTATTATAGGTGCCGATTCCTATAAATAATCAGCACCTATAAGTGATAGGACGGCACCTTTGATGTCTCATAGGTGTCGGTTTTTTACAAGAACCAACACCTATAGTCCTGGAGCATAAAAAAATAATTTCAGGGTCGCTGCTGAATGATAACTAGAAACACAGAAATCACATATAATATTTTCTGAAACACAGAAATCACATAATATTACAATATTACATTCACATCGCAGAATATCACATCGCTGCTGCTCCAAACACGCTGTATAGACCGCAAAAATGGGTTCCATAGTACTTCATAGTACTTCCTTTCGAAAGAGAAATATCTAATGGAAAAATATTAATACAAATTTTGCTGAAAGAGAAGGTAAAGAAAAAACAGTAATTGAGGTAACCAGTCCTGTTGCTCCATGCAAAATAAGCTGGCTATAAAGAACAAACAGTTTGATCTGGCTAACATCGCATCTAATAAATTTACTCTCTTGCAAAATGATAACCATGCTGTTTGCTCCAAACAAGACGCTATATTCGATCAGGAAAATGGACAGAGTGTAGTTACTACAATATTTGCATTTCATAGACTTAGGTTTCAGAATAGAAATATCTGAAAGACCCAAATTCACGGTAAAAGGAATGAATGAAAACTAAAAAAAACTGTTTGCTTATGTGATTTGGCATCTTGATTAATATAAGCTAGCCACACTACACACATGCACATACACATGTACAAGCATATGGCGTTTTGCAGGCGACATCAAACCTTATGTACAAGCATTTGCATTTTGCAAAGGATTTTATCATCTGACTTTTCATGTAAAGTCAGAGGAACATATATCTGGATATATTTTTCCTATTTAGCACTTTTAAAGAAACATATTTCACATACCCTGAAAAACTTATTACGAAAATGAACCGAAAACTCTATGCCAGAGTCCTTGGCCTTGAGGAAAATTAGATGACATCTCAAACACGAATCTTGTTAGTGCGATCCCTCACCTAGTCACCTGACTTCCCACTCATCATCTATCCTAGATTCCATCAAGTCTTATTCCTAAATAAATAAAAACAAATTAGGGAAAATAAATGGCAGTACATTGATTTGTCAAACTTTTTTTTCACAAATTTGACCGTAGATTAATAGGGTTTAGGGGATGGTGGAGGAGGGAGGGACCACATCCTCTAGACTCAAGTTTATCGTAAATAAAAATAAGTTAGCAAAAAATAAATTATACATGGTACATTTTAATTTTTCGGGTTTTTCAAAATTTTATAGAAAATCTATAGGATTCGGAGAGGGATTTGGAGAGGGGTGGGAGGAGAAAAGGAAGTTGTTTCGTAGGTGACCGATCAAGGGTTGGACTTTTCGGCATATGCAACAGCTTGTGCCAAGACATTCAATTAATCTCGACACCAATGATAGGTCCCTATATGCAATAAAGTTTTTAGGATCTATTTACAAAAATATGTTTTCTAAAAAGGCTAAGATGTCAACAATCCAGGAGCACATACATAGTAATTGTGAATTTGGGATGCTTACAGCCGTTCGATTTGCATTCACTACTACACAAATACTCACTACTACACAACGAGCAAGGGTGGTGAGGCACACAGTAAAAGGACTTGCATTCACAGTAAAAGGAATGAATGAAAACTAAAAAACCAAGCATGTACAACATGCAAAGTTTCAGACTTAATTATACTACAATTAGTACTGTATCTTGCTTGTGCACCTAACCCAACTAGCTGTGCATATACTATTGTAAGTTTTTATATATAGACCAGCACTTGTTTTGGCATGAAGTAAAAAATTAAAAACTAGTACTAGGATCTGCAATTACTAAATGTGTTAAGAAAATAAGACTGATCATATCTTTATATATGCTATAAAGTCAAGTAGCAATCATAATATAAAAGCCGAAGCCTCGAGTAGAGAGCATAGAAAATATTGCTGGGACTCAGCGTGCCAGTCAACTTCAGCCTGAGACGTGCCCGTCAAACCACACGAAGGCGGCGACCAGATGTGTTACACATCTCAGGAGACTTGACAAAAATTCGCTTGAGCTCTACAACATCTCAAATGCTCTAAACTCATACTCATATGAAAATTTTAGTTACAATTGCTCACCTGTTGCTTACAGAGACAACAATGATGATGCCTCCCTCATCCATGTCACATCCTGTCAGTGAGATCACCTGTTGCTGTTAGGGATAAAAATATTAAATAGAGAAAATTTAATACATGGTTAGATATATGTGTCAAAAAATAATAGATAAACATTAACAAATAGAGAAACTTAATGCATGTTCATGTCATTAAGAAAACCACATCAATCCAAATAACTAATCTACAAGATACTTAGAAAATGTTTGAAAGGTATGGCCCACTAGTTCTAGGTCTTTGCGTGCTTTGTCATTGATCGGCTATCTAAAGTGTCACTAGGGCCACCAGCCTCAATGAAACCCACTAGCCTAGCAGGAGCCTTTGAAATGTTGTACGCGCCGTTTGACGAGATGATATGGTCAAAGATGAATCCACATAGCTGTTCAGCGAGGCCCAAGCAAACATGTGGCAGCAATTTACTTGTCGGGAGCTTTAATTTCTGCAAATGGAAGGATTAAAGATGTGGAAAGGTACTATGTGTTTAGAAAAATGGATTTATGCCTTAAGAGATCCAAATCTTTCCAATATGGTAGTTCCCAAAAGATAGATTTCTTCCAAAGAGGTTTCTCACCACCCTTGCTCGTTGCACTTCGATTGCCTTGCCCCTTACCAAATATACATTCAATATCTTGTACCTCTTCAAAAATCTCTCTGTCGGTACGGTGTGTTGGAGCTGTACCCTCCTCCACCGTGCCATTGAAATCTCTTGTATTGCTACGGTAGTGGTGGCCGGCTGGAAAAAACCTCCGATGGCGCATGTACACAGTTTTTCCGGAGTACTTCAGCCACCTGCTCGCTGTATCCCGCATGCACTGCACACATACACAACCACCTTTCACTATTTGCCCGGATGTGTTACCAGCTACAGGGTAATCTTGGATGGTAACAAACAACATTGCCCTTAAGGTAAAGTACTCTCTTTCGTACGCATCCCACATCTGCACACCCCGGTCCCATAGAAACTTAAGATCATCCACTAATGGCCTAAAGTAGACATCGATATCGTTGCTAAGTTGCTTGGGCCCTTGGATTAGAAGTGGCATCATAATATACTTACGCTTCATGCACAACCATGAAGGAAGGTTGTAGATAACAAGTGCCACTGGCCACGTGCTATGCCGACTGCTCATGTCACCAAATGGATTCATCCCGTCCGTGCTCAGCCCAAACCTTATATTCCTAATCTCCTGCGCAAAATGCTTTTTGTACTTTCTATCTATCTTTCTCCATTGAGATCCATCGGCAGGGTGTCTTATCATTCCATCCTTCTTACGCTCTTCGTGGTGCCAACGCATCATCTTTGCATGTTTTTTGTTTGCATACATGCGTTCAATCCAGGGGATTATAGAAAAATACCACACAACTTTAACGGGCACTTTCCAATTCTTCAGGACAGGGCCACAACTGTCATCATCAACATCATCATCATCGTTAACTCCACCCTTATACTGCGATGCTCCGCAAACTGGACATGTATTCAAGTCTGCATAGTCACCTCGATATAGGATACAGTCATTTTGACATGCTTGAATTTTCTGCGCTTCCAGTCCGAGTGGGCAGACAACCTTCTTCGCTCGGTATGTTGTTTCTGGCAGTACATGACCCGCTGGAAGGAGGTCTCCAATCAGCTGTAGAAGCTCTGTGAAGCTCTTGTCACTCTAACCGTTGGTTGATTTCATCTGCAGCAACGAGAGGACGACGTGTAACTTGGTGTGTTGCTCATTGCATCCTGGATAAAGCGGGGTTTTTGAGTCCTCCACCATGCCCTTGAACTTCTCGTATTGCCTGTCATCGTCGTAGGCTGTCTCCCCGTCGCGTAACATCTGATCTAAACCATCTGATTCGTCACTATCATATCCACCTCCGTCAGCAGGCAACTCCACATTGTCTCCGTCCATTACATCCGGATTCTCATCTTCACCATGATTGTCCTGACATGTGTAATTAGGCATAAAACCCCTTGTTAGAAGATGCTGATGAACTTGTTTTGCAGGAAACTGTCTCTCATTCCTGCAATCAGCGCATGGACAACACAAGTGTTCTGTCGTGTTCAATGATCTGGATCTCGTGGCTGCGATCACGAAGTTGGTTACTCTCCTGGCATATTCCAAGGTACGCGCTCCGGAACGTTCATCCCTCATTCATCCATCGCTCCTACGAAAATTCTTAAATTAACCACTAACATACATATATCATTCTCTATATCTATTGAAATTATGATATATGTTAATAACAATTACAATACTCATTGATGATTAATCTCTAAATTAATCCAATATTAAGGCTGAGTTCGTTCCTATGTCTTCCCAACTCAACCCTCCTTTTTTCTACGCGCACGCTTTTCAAACTACTAAACGGTGTATTTTTTTGCAAAAAGTTTCTATACAAAAGTTGCTTAAAAACAAGCTATTCAATCCATTTTTGAAAAAAAAGTAGCTAATACTTAATTAATCACGCGTTAATGGACCGTTCCATTTTCCGTGCTCACTGTTGGTTTTGGGAAGACACTCCAACGAACAAAGAGTCATCATACTTTCTCATGCTTCTCATTCAACAAAACAAATTGCAAAAAATAACTTGACAATATTAGTGCGAATTACATATCGAATCAACATATACTAACCTTTACGCATGCAAACACATAGATCTCTTGATATTTTTTAAATTTTTGGGCAAAATCTCCTCCCCCGTTTGGATGAGCTAAAGAGAAGCCTCAAAATCGTGAGAATGCAGTGAACGAGGGGTATATATAGACTTGGGAGATATAGGTGTCGGTTCATGTTATGAACCGGCACCTATTTAGTTTCCTTCCGTCGGAAGCCACCACATAGGTGCCGGTTCTTATTAAAACCGGCACCTATGTGATAGGTGCCGGTTTTTTAGGATAAAGTGGCACCTATGTGGCCGTAACATAGGTGCCGGTTCTTATTACGAACCGGCACCTATGTGATAGGTGCCGGTTTGTAAAGAAGGCCGACACCTTTTTTGGTTCATAGGTGCCGGTTTTTCTTACAAACCGGCACCAATGAGCTTCTCCCAGCCAACCGGCACCTATATGACCTTATAGGTGCCGGTTCGTGAAAAAATGGGCGGGAATTATCTTTTAGGTGTCGATTCTAGCAAATCCGGCACCTATGTGGCCGGTACCTATGGAGGTTTTTGTAGTAGCGATTTCTTCTCAAAATTTCAGGAGCATATGCATGATTGCAAGTTTTTTTCTTCATTCATTCATTCTAGAGTGAGAACTAGAGAGAGATTCTCGTTACATGATCATGTTCAACTGGGTGCCATTTTTGCGATTTCTTCCTACTGTCATCTATTTGTTCAGTTTTCCATTGAAGTAATATTATTTTAGAAAAATTGTGCACAGACAAATAAGCATCTGCAGTGACCATTTTTGTTCAGTTTTCCATCTATTTTTTCTAAAATAATTGTTCAGTTTTTCATTTTTGCTCAAGATTTTAGAACAATGGATGACAGTGACCATTGAAGATTTTTGTTCAAGATTTTAGAACAAAAATGGATGACAGTTTTCCATCTATTTTTTCTAAAATAATTGTTCAGTTTTCCATTGAAGATATATTTCAATAGTAGCACAGACAAATAAGCATCTGCAGTGACCTAAATGGCGGTATACTAAAAAGTATTTAAAGCAATATATGTAAGTAACAGTCACAAATCAATAGTTCAAAACAACTAACTGCAAATATATAGTATAATTCCTTAACCATTTCAGTACCTTAAGTCTTAGAACAGCATCAACTGTAAGACTAGCAAAGTATTCCTTGTCCTGGGAAAGTATTTTTGAACTCAACGTTGTCATAGGAATGTTCATCAGATCTGATCCAAACCTATCTGCAGTAACATGCATATGAAAAATAAAGCTGAATATTAGTGGTGTGATTCAATTTATGGGAGCTGTGATTCTGTGATTTATGGGTTATGGGTTGGATTGGTTTGGTTTGATTTGAAAAATGGGTTGGATTCTGTGATTTTTGCGATGTGAATGTAATATTGTAATATTATGTGATTTCTGTGTTTCAAAAAATATTATATGTGAAGTTGCAATTATTTTTTTTGTGCTTCAGGACTATAGGTGCCGGTTCTTGTAAAGAACCGACACCTATGAGGCATAAAAGGTGCTGTCCTACCACTTATAGGTGCCAGTTATTTATAGGAACTGGCACCTATAATACTATATAGGTGCCGGTTCGACATTTACAACCGGCACCTATAGTGTTATAGGTGCCGGTTGAGGAACCGGTACCAATAGTTTTGATCATTGGTACCGATCAATTGGTGCCGGCTTCGAAACCGACACCTACGAGGCCTTTGAAACCGGTACCAATGAGTATTTGTGTAGTAGTAAAATAACACATCAGTGCCGTGTGGATGGAAGATGGCGGTAGCCGATGTTATAGGTGGAACTACGGGATGCAAAAACGATTGAAATTTGTAGGGTTTTTCATATTACTGTCCCTAGGGGATTTGATTGTTTGCCACTATTTAGATTGTACATTGCCAGCCACACGTCATTGACTTCGGGAATCACGTGACATTGTCACAGGTAGCAGATGACAATCTAAAAGTGGCAAATCATCAAATTTAACTTTTACATGCTACACATCCGGTTCTCAATTATCTTTAATATGAAATAAGTAAAATTATTCATCCCTAGAATCAATTTTCACCTCCTCCCGATGGCATAATAACTACTCCCTCCAATCTCCAAAATCATAAAAGGAAGTTGTTTTGAATTTTAAAAACCAACAACTCATATTTTTCTCTCTTAATTGATCCTTTTACTTAAGGACTTCTAGAATATTCTAGAAGGTGCCATGTAGAATATTTGGTGGATGGAAGAGAAATATAACCGAGAAGGTAGTATTGATTAACGAACAGTCTAATACTAGCTTAATATCACAAATAGTATTGTACATATGTTGTCTATAGAATCAAACCATTAATTATTTAATTTTGAAATTTATTTTTTTAGAGACACAATACAAACACAGATGTTCACAACGCGTGTACATTTATCCCTATGAACACAATAGCTCAATAGACATATATACATATAGATATACATAAATACACACACGCACACGATTATATAGGCACCAGCCATCTAATTAATTATAACCATTGTTTATGCTTTATAAAAAATCACTACATCCGTTCTTAGATAGACGACATCCTACAATCCATACAGTCGAACCTCAAAATCTTAAATCACCAATTTATGCAAAATTACAAGGATTTCATACATAAAATGGTATTAATAAATTTATTACATATCATGAAAAAAATTACTTCTGGTTGTATATTTTATCTAAATAAAGTTAGAAAAGTAGTGATAGAGCATTTAGATTGGAGAAAGTGTCAATGTCGTCCAAAATGTAAACTAAAAAAATGGAGGTAGTACATAAGAATAATAATAATATATATTATGAATCTTTTCTTGAGACAAACTTGGCTATTTGTCATTTTTCATTTGCTGAAAACATACATTCTAAACATACAAATTTGCGTGATTCATATTATTTTTTTATATATATTCTTCTGGGATCAAAGGGAGATCGATCAAGTACGCAGTGCTGAAAACTGATCTTCAGCATTACCCTTGAATTTTTTTCAGGGCAACATCTCTAAGGAGCCTTCGCCTCATCTCATGCATGAAGGTCAGCAAGGTAGGGATCAAGGAAATCATCCACAAGTGCCCTCTCCTAGACACTCTCGACACACTGGGTTGCTGGTACATCAACAGGCACGACGACACCGTGCTTAGCAAGGAGCTGAATATTCAGGTAGCGCATGCAAATCCCCTAATTTTAAAGCCTTTACATGTTCAATTCTTCACTTCTGCTCCTGATCTAATGCTTAGCGCCTCATTTTTGGTGTATTGTCTATTTGTATTGGACATTTAGACATGTTTTTGTCATTAGGATCATGTTATTTATTTACATATATACTATTAGTAGAGTGATTATTCTAAATCTCATCAAGGTACTGTTATAGCGTTCAATACAGTCTTAAACATTGCAACCATTGGTGTCTAGGGTCGTTTTCTTTTCTTTTTGTTATATGTCCAAGTAAAATTTAGCTATGCTTTCCTGATAGGGAGATGGTGATTGTTTGCTCACGGTTGCACTGCAGAACTTCAATTAGATTCTAGGGAGCAACTTCCAAAAAATAGTAGAAATAGTCCACGCGTATACGGAATATGGATAAATCAATATAAATAACCCATCATTGTATAACATTCTTCAAAATTTGCTCTGCTGAACTTTCCATAATACATCAATTAGATAATTTGCATTTGTGAGTACTGAGAGGAAAATGTTTCTTCCTTCAAGTTCGAAATAGAATGCATTTGTGAGTAAATTTCGGGGATCAGAAGCATTACAGTTTTGAAAAGTAAAATAAAATAGAGATGTTGTTAAAATATTTTAGGCCTGAAACAGAATGAATTCAGTTAAATGTATGCAAATTTCAGTATTTATGCTACTCCACCTTTAACTGCAGGCTCCAGCCTCCAGCTAATTGTCGCCGGTTAAATGTTGTTAACAAACCTGATAGTTAAATAAATATTCTCATTGACAGGCTAAAATTAAAATTACGGACCTACGATGCCCTGACCATTTTCTATCAACATTTTTCACCTGTAAATGACTAATCAAGAAACTGCATGTACACATTTGTGCGGCTAAATAAATGCTGATTGTTTCGTGCAGAATGCTTCTTAGCAATTTTTACTGTCTGACTTATCTGTTATTAATATCCAAGTGCTGCTACCATGGCAGAGCACCCGCCCTAAAGAGCCTTCGCCTCATCTCTTGTCATGATATCTCTAACAAAGTATTTCGAGAAGCAATAAAGAAGTTCCCTCTGCTTGAGGAGCTGGAGCTTACACATAACCATATTATTGGGAAGGATATCATTGAGACTGTTGGAAAATCATGTCCACAGCTTAAGCGCTTCAGATTGAATGATTATGGCTTTTACAGTTTTGGAGATGGTGAGTTCGACAATGATGAAGCCCTGGGGATAGCAACTATATATGACTCAGCTATTCTCGCTTCAGATTTTCGGCAATACCCTCAACAATGAAGGATTGGAAGCCATCCTTGACAACTGCCCCCACCTTGAATCCCTCGACATACGCCACTGCTTCAATGTCTTCATGTATGACACCCTGCGAGCAAAGTGCGCCAGGATCAAAGCACCGAGGCTTCCCAACGACTCAACCGATGACTATGAATATAAAGGTTTCAAGCCCTGTTTGGGAGGAGGATAGAGGCAATTCTTCTGATGACAAGTCTGATGATAACATGGTTCCCTGTATTGAGTGTGTTGTGTACTCGGAGAACGAATGCCTTGATGATGATATCAACGAGGAAGAGCTTGATGAAGAAGGCATGATGATCCTCAATGGCTTGCGCGCACTCCTGATGTGAATTCCATCGACGTGCTGGAGCCCATGAAGTGAAGTGCTTAGATATGCTTGCTGTTTTCACTCAACTCTCTGTCTCTGGAGCTTGCAGTATTACATGTTCTGTGTTCTTCAATTGATAGTTTGGACCTAAATAGTACTCCAGTTCACTAAAAGTACCAGCAGTCTTTTACTCGGTAGTTTCGTTGTAGCTTCTGTGAAGCTTAATGCTTAAAGGCAATATTGAAGTACTCATCTTTGTTAGTATCATAGTCTCTTGATTGATACATCCATTATCCATATGTGATTCTGTCTTCTTTTTTTGTTGCGAGAGATACAATTGCTAAGTTTGTCTGCTACAGACGTTCACTTCACGAAGCATCAGCAACTTGATGCCGGCGCACTTCGGTCGCTGGGCGGCGTCGACAGCGGCGAGGCCGGGACAGTCGCTCACGTGGAGGACCCAAGGGTTCAAGGATTCAAGGAGCAATGACATTCTAATCCCGTATTCTGAAAAAACTACATTCCATAGCAGGGAAATGGGAATCATCTAAAAAAGTATAAGTAAGATGCGAATGTTGATTCCTTGAAACACTCAAATTAAATTACTCCACATTTAGGTTTCCCATACATGATACCATTCGACCTGATGGCTGAAGATATAACTTAGACCAACTAACCATAACTACATAGTGAGTACCCAACTATTAATTACGTTTTTACTCCTTTTAAAACCTAACTACTCCCTCCATCCAAAATTATAGGATGTTTTTTTTATGAAAAATCAAACTCGGCAAGAAGTCCCAAATCATAGGACACCCTCTTTTAAATCAAACTCAATAACTTTTGACAAATAATCATACTAACCATATCTATGCTAAGTGTTATAATGCCATATCACTAGATTCATATTTTAAAGTACTTCCATATATATGATGCTAATTTCATATTCGTTTGGAACAAAATGTAGAATAAATTAATGATCAAAGTATGTTATTGAAAACCGTGAAAAAAATATAGACATTATAATTTGAGACGGATAGAGTATTAGTTTTGCCTTGTTTTTTTAAGTTTACTCATTTGACCCTTTTCTAAAAAACAAAGATTAGGTCTGACCCTATTTTGTGAAGGCAACCTAATGATATTAACTCATGCAAGAAAATACCATTTATATCCTTGCTCATTTGATCCTAATTATTTAAATTTTTATTTATTCGACCCAGTTTTTTCACTTATCCCTATAAAATATGCGATGAAAATTTGACTAAAATTGGTTATGAAACTGAGGTGGGTTTAACATATTTTTAGGGGCATTTTGGTCTTCTTCATTATCTAAATGCATTTTCCAATAACACTTCTATCGGTGAGGGTAGAAGAGGGTCAAACAGCATGTTCATTTCTGAAAAGCCTGAAAAGCGGGGCAAATAAGCAAAATTGAAAAAGAGTAAGTTAATTAGTAGTTAACCTTTGTAATAGGGTCAAAAGGAAAAAATGTTTTAATCCCTTGATGGGATATCCTATCGTTTCTTGCATGTCACCTAAATTGTCATTAAAAATTTTAAAAAAATTAACAACATAGATTAATATAAAACATATCACTTCATAAATATGAAAGTTCAAATTCAACTTTTACAGATTGTAAAAAAAATAACAAATATAACTGTACGTTAATTATTTTTAGCTTAATTATTCTTTTTATTGTAACTTATAGAAGTTAAATTTAGTCTTGCATGTTTGTGAAGTGATATATTTCATATTAATCTATGTTGTTAATTTTTTTAAAATTTTTTGATGATTATTTAGATGGCATGTAAGAAACAAAGGGATGTCTCCTCGAGTGATTAAAATCCATCTTCGGTCAAAAGCACACTTTTGTTAAATATATACTACATACCACGAGGAATGCACTGGCTACTTAAAGATCAAACTAATTAATCATCACTGTAAGAAACTTTCGTATCCATCCTAGTCGAAACCTAAGTTGTAATCATCGAATATGTAGCCATCATAATCAAAAGGAAAGTCATCATCATCAGACGACTCAGATCATAGTATCCGTTGTGCCTGTCATAATAGAAGTAATCACCATGCTCATCGTAACCTTCAAGGTAGTAGGGAAGTCTGATCAGTATCTTGATCTCGGCGCACTTCGCTCGCAGGGCATCATTAACGTCGAGGTTGTAGCCGTCCCTCACGACAAGAAGCTCGAGGGGAGGGCAGCCGTCAACAATGGCAGCCAGGTCTTCTTTGTCGATGTAGATGCCGATGCCCTCTAGAGCCAGGTGTTGCAGCTGGTGCACCGTCGCGATCCCTATCGACTCGTCATACAATACTAAAAAATGATTTTTCTATACGAGAACTCCTAGGGATTGCAGGCAGACCATACCTGCTCGTGTCTGAAAAAAAAAAGACCATTTTCCCATACGGCTTCTTAAGAGGCCCACATGTAAAAGTCGATTTTTGCAGACGGATCTCTTAAGAGATCGCATACAAAAATAAGTCTATTTTCGCATGCGGTCCTCTGATGGGGCTGCATGCAAAAATAGATTGATCCGCATGCGAAAATAACCCACTCTTTTTTTATTTCCCGTCCTCTTTCTTCCACTAAGCCCTCCCCTCCCCACTCCCTCCTCTCTCAACCTCTCTTCCACTCGTCTTCTCCCCCGGCCTCCTCCTCTCCCAGCCTCCTCCTCTCCCCTCTCCTCCTTACCAACGATGATGAGCGCGGGCTCCGGCGATGGGCGTAGGGGAGGGCGAAGGAGGTGCGCCATGGCAGCGGCGGCCGTCCCTCGCGCGGAGGCCGACGGAGGAGGCGCCTGGCTACAGCTGGCCTCCCCCCGCGCGGATCAGGCGATTACACCCCTCCCTTGCGCCAATCCGACGTCGGCCACCCTCCCCTGGGATGAAGAAGACCTCGATGGCGACGACGATGGCCCGGGTGGCAGCGGCGAGCTAGGGTTTCGAGTAGCGGCAGCGATACGGCGTCTAGCGAAGAAACGTGGCGCACCCCCCTTTTCCGATGGAAATAACACAAGTGGCCCCTTGCCACGATGACCCGAACTATGTACCTATGGAGGAGGCAGTAAGATATATACATCGTTAGCCCATTTGATAGCTGGCCTGTCCGGAGATCATAGCCGCCTAATTGTTCTTCATGATGTGTTTGTGCAGATGGTTATACATCGTCGCTCAAAATGAAAGGTGGCCCAGACTGTCGTCGTTGATGAAGTCAAGCTAGATACAACCACGTCTACCCCTAAGCATACGTACATGTCGGCAAGTGCGGGAGGGCATGCAAAAAAAAAGACGCGGTGAGAGAAGTAAGAACCAGCTGCCGAAGGAAACTTATTATGTGACAGCTCTCGACCGAGATGGAAAGCCCGTCGAGCCAAAGACAATGATGTCGAGGTTCAACAACACGTGTGGAATACTGGTGAGACTCTACTGCCCAATAAATGTAAAGTTGTGGGAGACAGTAGACGAGAACCTTAAGACACTAATATGGAATGAGTTACAAAAATATGTAGTGTATCCGCCTGGTTCGGAGGATAGGGGGAGGGAATTTGCACTTAAGAAAATGGGAGACTGTTGGAGACAGTGGAAATCCGATATGAACATGGACTACGTTCAAATGAACAAGACTCCCTTCGATGATTATGGTAGGATCTCGCAGGTTGACTGGGATGAGTTTATTGCCAAGATGACAACACCAGAGGCATTGGCCTTGAGGAAAAAATGTCAAACCTTGCAAAGAAAAACAAATATCCGCATCGATTGGGGTCGAGCGGATACGCTGGCCATTTAGATCAATGGCGAGAAACCAAACAGAAGTTTACAACGGAAGGCAAACCCCTTCTGGTAGACCCCCTACAGGAACGGAGCAAGAACTAGGTATAGGCACGAAGCACGGGGCATGTCTCAAAGAAGGGTGATATCCTGTTCGAGGATCCTGAGATCGAGCAGGTGATCACCAGTTTGCAACAGATCACCAAGAAAGAAAAATCAGGTTAGTTCGTCCCAAGAAGGGAGAACGACCAACTTACTACTGAACTGGGGACCCCAAACACTCCGGACAGGTTAGAGGTATGTCCTCAAAGACGAGTTGAAAGGCGGGGTTTCCACAGGACGCGTCGAGTTATAAGAGGCGCGACAAATACAAAGAGAAGATGAAAGACGACATATTCCAACAAGTGAAGCAACATTTCTACTCTTTGGCGGCTGAAAATCCAACTACCTTTCCAAGCCTATTCCCTGAAAGCCAACAAACCACCCAAGCTCAAGTGACAAGCAGTGTCGGTTCGGTAGACACAACTCCTCACCCTATGGATGGAATATCTGGACCAACTCCGTGCAAGCTAGTCGTACCTATTGGAAGGGCTAGGAAGACAAAAGAGGTAGCAACGGGCTTAGCGATACCCGACCGACAATTTCACAACACGCCCATTTTGGAAGACTATGCAAGGGTCCAAGTGGCTAAGGTCCATAGCGAGCATAACGCGTTGGAGCTAGATATCCCCACACCGGAGGGGATCGAGCTTCTCGGTGATGCAGTAAATCAGTTTATCTTGTGGCATCATCAAGACATCATCCTTACTGCATAGTCACCTTCAACCCCAGCTCCATGGCAACTCACAATAGCTACTGCTCCAACACCACCTTCCCCACCAGGATCGTCTTCCCCTCGACCTTCCCCATCGCCGCGCCGGTCACCACCTCGTTTACCTTCGTCACCACCTTCCCAACTCCAGTGAGATCACCACCTCGTCTACCTTCACCACCACCTTCCCCAACTCTAGTGAGGTCACCACATGCATCTCCTACACAAGCGTCGGATCCTCCCCGTCCACCCACAGTTCGCCATCTCCACCTACGTCGCAATCTTCTCTTATCGAACAAGTACCTCCACCCCAAGTAGTACTATCTGGCCCCAAGTATGTTATGTTGGAACCTCGTCGGCTGATATCAAAGTTGGTTCTCATGTACAACCCAAAGGAAATGGATCAAGATAAGGAGAGGTTCATGTTTTCAGCCTTCAAGGGGACAAGCTCGTTAAGGGTAAGGATAAGAGTACAAGCTCGTTAAGGGTAAGGATAAGAGTACAGAAGCCAAACTTGAGCTATCAAAATCGCAGAAGTCAGTACTAGCCATCCAAGATGAATTGCAATCTTGGGTATCTACAGATATGCCCGAGGCATATGAATATGGCAAGCCTTTCTTACCCACGTACCTTTTGAACGAGCCACCATGACAAATGAGGGTGATGCATGATTGGTACCACAAGGCAGCTAGAAAGGGCCTCGAGTTCATTAGTGTTGCCATCCCAGAAGGAGCTTTCATGAGTGGACCCAATGGGATATTCCTTATCGATTTCCGTTACCTACATGCCTTCTTCAAGCTAGATAAGATGGACGTGAATCTCGTTGTCACATTTTGCCTGTAAGTCCTAACTCTTTTACGTTCTACGTACACTAGTGCAGATCCTCTCATCTGTGACGGGCTGTAATATAACTGGATTTTGCAGGCCGTCACAAAGAAAACATCTCAAACGGGCCTAAAAAGAGGCCGATTGAGATATGGTCGGAGAGACATGTTAAATGTGCATAGAACTGAAGCCCGTCACGGATGACACATATCTGTGACGGGCCTAAACTAGGGCCCGATTGAGATAACCTTAAATATCTCAATCGGGCCATAGTTGGAGCCCGTCACAGATGATTGACCCAACTTAAGGCCCAATTGAGATAACCTTAAATATCTCATCGGGCTGTAATTGCAGCCCGTCACAGATGACAATCATCTGTGACGGGCCCCATCTTGATGCCCTTTTGAGATGTCTACAAAGCCCGTCACAGATGGCACTCCTCTGTGACAGGCTTTTTTTTTAGGCCCGATAAAGATACCTTATATGTCCGATAGTTAGTGCACACTATAAATAGCCGCAACCGCTAGAGTATCTGTATCCCACTATTCACAAATCTGGTGGGAGGTTGGAGGGGGCGAAATTTTTTTTTCCCAAAGAAAACAGTAAATTCATAAAGGTAAGTGACAAATAATAATCATTAATTTAGAAAATTCATCAATTTTTATGAATTTAGCGGTATTTATCTTATAAGATGTTTCTCTGATTCTTTCTTCATTTCTGTAGAGATGGATCGAAGTTGGATGTATGCGAAATCTGTGAAACGTCATAGTCAAGAGTATAGAAATGGGGTATTAAATTTTATTAACGTCGTGGAGGAGGATAGGAAAAGAAGAAACAGCGATTACATGTGTTGTCCATGTGCAGATTGCAAGAATGAAAATATGTTTGATAGCCGAATGGACGTACATGCTCATCTGATACAACGAGGATTCATGGAGGGCTACACATGTTGGGTTAAGCATGGAGAGCAGGAATCAGGAAGTGGTGCTGCTGCAGACAGTACTGGTGCGCAAAATCAGGAAGATGAAGATGAGCATGACATGTTTGTACCTTCTCCACTAGGCGGTGAAATGGTTGATGTTGATCATGATCTGCTGCAAGACATGTTACGTGATGTTGAGGATCCAGCTTACAACGAGAGAGATTCCGTAAAGTTTAGCAGGTTGGTCAGTGACTCACAGACGCCTCTGTACGCCGGATGCAAAGCAAAGCAGACCAAATTATCAGCTACCTTGGACCTAATGAAGCTGAAGGCAAGTAGTGGATGGACAGACAAGAGTTTCACAGAGCTTTTGGGAATTTTGAAGGCCATGCTGCCTGATGGGAACACATTGCCTGAGACGACATATGAAGCAAAGCAGATTTTGTGTCCCCTGGGGTTAGAGGTCCGTAGAATTCACGCTTGTCGAAACGACTGCATATTGTACCACAAGCAATATGCGGAGTTAGATGCTTGTCCTGTATGCAAGGCCTCTCGATACAAGCGTAAGAAAAGTCTTGACGAAGGAAAAAAATCAAAGCGAGGTGGTCCCGCGAAGGTTGTGTGGTATCTACCTATCATTGATCGTTTCAAAAGAATATTTGCAAACCCCAAGGAGGCAAATTTAGTACGTTGGCATGCCACGGAGAGAAGGAACGACGGTATGCTAAGACACCCAGCGGATTCGATTCAATGGAGGAATATCGATCGAAAACACAAAGACTTTGCTGCCGACCCCAGAAACATGAGGCTATGTCTGTGTACAGATGGCATGAATCCTTTTGGAGACATGAGTAGTACTCACAGCACCTGGCCAGTTCTTATTTCAAACTTTAACCTACCGCCATGGTTGTGCTTTAAAAGAAAATATATTATGCTGTGCTTGCTAATCCAAGGACCGAAACAACCGGGCAATGATATCGATGTGTTCTTGGAGCCTGTTATGGACGATCTTGAGATGCTCTGGAAAGAAGGTGTGGAAACTTGGGATGCATATGGTCAGGAGAATTTCAAGCTACGAGTTCTACTGTTCTGCACCATTAATGACTATCCCGCCCTCGGTAATCTTTCTGGCCAAACCGTGAAAGGAAAGAAGGCATGCTCTGACTGCATGGAACATACACGCAGCCGGTGGTTGAAGAAATCACGAAAGATGATTTATATGGGTCATAGGAGGTGGCTCCCGCTACGTCACGCATTTCGAAGGAAGAAGAATATTTTCAACGGTAAGAGAGAACTTCAGCCTGCTCCCAAGGATTTGTCCGGAGATGAGGTCCACAACTTGGTCAAGGACATAACCAACGAGTTTGGGAAGAAAAGAAAATGTAGTCAGGCAAAGGACAAGGGTATGTGGAAGAAAAAGTCCATATTTTGGCGATTACCTTACTGGAAAGATCTTGAGGTCCATCATTGCATTGATCTCATGCATGTAGAAAAGAATGTGTGTGAGAGTTTGGTTGGCCTGCTGCTGAATATTCCCGGCAAAACAAAGGACGGGTTGAACACGCACCTTGATTTCAATGAAATGAACATTCGTAGTGAACTCCAGCCCGTAACAGATGCAGAGACAGGTAGAGTGTACCTCCCTCCAGCTTGCCACACACTGTCGAAGGATGAGAAGATCGCAATGTTATCGTGCTTGAAAGATATTAAAGTTCCATCGGGCTATTTAGCGAGGATTAGTAAGTACGTCAAATCGGAAGACCTTAAACTGGTTGGAATGAAGTCGCACGATTGCCACGTGCTAATCACACAAATCTTGCCAGTTGCTATCAGAGGCATTCTTCCACCCAAAGTCCGTCATACAATCCAACGTCTGTGCGCATTTTTCAATGCCATCGGACAGAAAGTTATAGATCCCGAAGATCTAGATAGGTTGCAGACCGATATTGTCAATACCCTCTGCCACATGGAGATGTTTTTTTCCATTGTCTTTCTTTGATATCATGGTTCATCTCCCTGTTCATCTTGTGAAGCAAACAAAACTATGTGGCCCAGCTTTTCTAAGAGAAATGTACCCGTTCGAGAGGTACATGGGAGTTCTGAAGGCATACGTTCGGAACAGAGCAAAACCGGAGAGGAGCATCATTGAAGGCTACACGACCGAGGAGGTCATTGAGTTCTGCATGCATTACATGTCCGAGGCCGAGCCTATCGGAGTTCTAGCGTCTCGTCACAAAGGAAGGTTGTCAGGTGCTGGCACAATCAGGAGGAAAAGAATTAGGCCCGATCAAGCTTCCTACGGGCAGGCTCATTTTGCTGTACTCCAACATATGACAGAAGTTAGCCCATACTTTGAGGAGCACTTAGCCAAAATCCAGCAGGAGAACACGGGTCGATCTGAGACGTGGATTAACAGAGAACATAACTCTCAGTTCAACGCATGGTTCAAGAATCGTGTCACCATGTCGACGGATATCCCAAATGAGACTGTACACTTGTTGGGAATGGGACCGTGTTGGGCCATAGACACATGGCAAGGATACGATATTAATGGATACACATTTTACACCGTCCAGCAAGATGACAAAAGCACAGTGCAAAACAGCAGAGTCCGTATAGATGCCTTCCAGGATCAAGTGGGGTCGAACACATACTAGGGCCGCATTGAGCAGATCTGGGAGCTGAACTACGTGAAGTTCAAGGTTCCTTTGTTTCGATGCCGTTGGGTCAATATACGCACTGGTGTTAAAGTCGATAAGGAAGGCTTCACTTTAGTAGATCTATCCAAGGTTGGATACGCCGACGAACCATTCGTACTTGCGAAACAGGTCGAGCAGATTTTCTACATAAAGGACCCCGCGAACAAGAAGATGCACATCGTAAGGGATAGCAAGCGCCGAATTGTTGGTGTTGACAACGTCATCGACGAAGAAGAATACAACCAGAATCTTCATGTACGACCTCAAATCGACCTTGATGATGATCCACAAGAGCCTGTGGCATATACTCGATCAGATCATACGGAAGGCATAACCTTGTGACCCAAGCCGTTGTACACATGAAGTATTTTGTATTAGTAAAAAAAGCTTAGGTAAATTGGTGCAACTTGTAATAATTTTTATTGCGAATTTTGTGAATTATTGTACTTCACTTAATTATTTGGGATAATAAGTTAATTATTGTGAGTAATGAAAAAGTAGTGAATTCTCATTGTGAAGTATTTTTTTGCAGTTATTTACTTAAAGTTCAGGTCAATGATGAACATGAGTCAAATATCATCCATGACGGGCTCTAGTGTAGGCCCGATAGAGATGACGTCATCTCTATCGGGCCTACACTAGCGCCCCTCACGGATGATAGCATCCGTGACGGGTCATAATTTAATGCCCGATAGAGATGACGTAATCTCTATCGGGCTTTAAATTAGGGCCCGTCACGGATGCTATAATCTCTATCGTGCATTAAATTATGGCCCGTCACGGATGCTATCATCCGTGAGAGGCGCTAGTGTAGGCCCGATAGAGATGACGTCATCTCCATCGGGCCTACACTAGAGCCCGTCACGAATGAGTCATCCGTGTCGGGCGTTTGTTTATGCCCGATTGAGATGTCACAGAACACTGCATCTTGATCTAGATCTGGATCGAAAATTTTTCTAAGTCACAGAACCCTAGCAAAGGCCAGCACGCACTGAGAGCACGAAATTTTTTCTAAGTCAGAGAACCCTACCAGAGGCTCCTCGGCCGCCACCGCCGCCACCGGCCTCCTCCGCAAGCGCCGCCACCGGTTAGCTCATTTAGTGATTTTAGTGATTTTGAAATAATTTAATGAAAATACTTTAATTTTAGGTTATTTTAGTGATTTTACTTTACTTTTAGGTTATTTTAGTGATTTTAGGGGAAGCAAGACACTCTTATCCACAAGAAGGACTTCCCAGTCAAACAACAAATAGGCGACCAGTGCGGATTCCATGTCTGCCACAACATGCGCCTTCTGTGCAAAGAAAAGGTGAAGACTTTGGCTGAATTGGAGGTTTGTGGTCTCATTCCTGACATGTTGTAACTAAATTGAAGTATATATATATATATATTTATGTATGTATATGTATGTAAAGATCGTTCGACTAATTTCGAATTATGTACATGTAGGACAAATTTTCAAAGGATCCGGGTAGCAGCTTTGAGGACATTCGTGAGGAGATTGCCGACTTCATCCTCCGCGAAATTATTCACCCTAAAGGAATGTTTAGGGTTCAGGTGTAAGTGATGAACATTTTTTAACGTCCTGTTTGAATTGTCAAACACATGTTATTATGTAATATTTATGTTTATTATATTTGTTATCTCTATGCATGTGACCAGTATGCATGTGTGAATATGAATGTTATTTCTGTAAAATATATGTGAATGGCATATGTGAATGGGGATGCTCGGATGTGTGAATATATATGAATATATGTGAATGTTGGGATGGGGATGCTGGGATTATTTCTGTTATTTTGCAGCGGGCATGGCTAGCACAGGCCTGAGGCTAGCCAAAAAACAGTATTTATTTTTTTTGTGGTCATACTCATCGGTGACGGGCTATAAGTTAAAGCCCGATTGAGTTATAGTCAACCGTGACGGGCTATAGTTAAAGCCCGATTGAGAATACAGTCAT